>VZRX01021872.1:76701-154177 GCA_013398075.1 Notiomystis cincta
TGGCGGGAAGGCCTCAGGTCGCGGTGCCGAGATGCGCTGCGGGTCCGCGCCGCGTCTCAGGGCCTTTCTCCGTCCGGTTAATGGCCTCATCTTTCATGTTTATTTTTCCCTGTGCGGACAAAGCTTTTAAATCTCCACGCTGGGTAGAACTGGCGCGTCCTCGTTGACTGGCGGTACCCGAGGGTCCGTGCCAGCGCGGTCGGTGCCGGTTGGCATCAGCGCTGGCAGCGGGTCCAGGGATGGTGTGGCGAGTGTTTGGGGCCGGAGGAATCACGGCGAAATTGCTGTTTGTGCTCGTGAGACCGATTCACAGGCGAGCGTTTGCTGTGTTTTAGCGGTTGGAAGAGGCAGGACTGTCCGAGGGGCCCTTTCACGGCAGTACGCATGAGGGCTGGGGTAGGACAGCCGTGGGGAGCCGAGTGCTCCTGCCGGGTTTTGCGCTGCTGGGAGTGTAGGAGCGTTTGTTGGGGCACAGAGTTGTATCCGAGACTTGCTGGGAAAGAAAGCACGGTTTGTTGCCTGAGGACTTGCACTGAGATCCTGTGACCACTTAATGAGGCGTCTATGGAAAACAAAAGAGGAAAGAGTTGTAAAGGGTAGGGATTAATTCCCTTTATTAATGCCTGTTGTTGTTACATTTGATCGCTTTTTAAGGTCTTTGTATTTCTGTTCGTTTTACTCCCTGATTGTGAGTGTTGACTGCTCATATTGCTCGGCTCTCACGTCTTTACGAGATGTTGTTTCCCTTTACTCATGTTTTAACCACCTTTTTTTCTGGAGCTGTGTGAACAGTTCTGTGACTTGTGTATTCCCCATTGCAACTAGGACGACGTACATGTTCCATAGTCTTCATCAAACCTGTAGAGTTGATGGGATTTCTTAGATTCCTGTTGACTCCTGAGTTATGTTCGTGTGTGTGATGAATAATAAAATCAAGAGTCCTGAGCTTGTAGGTCTCTGCTGCATGAGATGTTTCTGCGAGCGTCTTGGTTTTTGTTCTGAAGCAGAGTAACTGTGTGTATAATGATCCCAGTGCTCCTGTGGTTTCCATGATTCAAGGCGATCAGCGGTCCGGAGTTACAGCTGTGATTGCAGCAGGCTCTCCCCAGGCCTGATTGGAATATGAAGAGGAGCATCTTAAGCTGTTAAATGTGTTGTACAGTGAGTTTATAGCCCTTCTGTGAGTGGTTCTGCAGGACCACATGAACTCCTTAGGAAGTGGCCTTGTGCAGTACCAGGGTTGTGAGAACAGCAGCAGCAGTAAGCACAGTCTGAATGGAAGTGTGAATATTGTGTATAGCAGCTTACTTGTCCGTGTTTGTTGAACAGTGTCTGGTGCTGACATGAACTTAATGTGAAGTGTGCTCTATGCTCTGAATTCAAGCACTACTTTCTTTCTGTTTCTTGCATGATCTATGACTTTCTTTTTTTCCTGGAAAAAGCCCTTCTTGTCTTGATCTGAGACATGCCACTTTACTTTCAGAATCCATCTCTTTCAGCTGTTGTACAAGCCTATTTCTTTCCTGAAGCTTTGCTCTCAGTCTTATTTCTTGCTTATTTGTTGTGAGCTGTCTGAATTGATTCCCAAAGTTCTTGTCTGTCACTCTGACCACACATGGATAAGCTACCTGTGAAGTTGGTAGATTTTTAGTCCCTAACATTAGAAAGCTCAAACTTGCTATGTTTTCAGAATTCAAGAAGTTCAGAGAAACTGTTCTTTCTGCACTTCCAGGTACTTTAGAAGCAGCCTGGAAGGCAGCTTCAGGAAAGTCCTGCCAATGTAAGCATTTAGGGAGAATGACAGAGTTCAGCAAAGGAGAGGTGATAAATTTTGACTTGTGCTGAAGATGATCAGGGCACTTCTCCTCTCTGATGTTCAGTTCTGTATTCAGGCACCTGCAAGCTTCAAACTGCTGGCCTAAATGATCCATTTGGTTATACAACCTTGTTATATGTAGGTGATGTATGCAAAAATAGATTTTAATTTTTTTTTTTCTGAAGGGATAGGATGGAAATAAGCTCTGCTGAGAAAGCAGAGACGTTCTTCATGTGCGGGGGTTTGCTGCCTTTGGTGTTTTTTTTTTCTTTCTTTTTTTCTTGTTTGTTTTGTTTGTTTTTTTTGAATATTAATAGCAGTGCCATAGTACTACAAAGGTATAATTTTCTTATCTCCTACTGCTTCCATGGCCTCCCTGTAGGAACACAGCAGCAAACCATGGTGTCTCACCAGGCCCTCAGAGACATATTTCCAGCTACTTGTTTTGTGCTGGTGAACAAGTTGGATGCTGTCTTTTCCTCCTGCTATTCACTTGCCTTCCTGCCCCATCAAGGTAAAAGTATCTGAAGATGGGTCAGTGTTATCCAAGGTTGGATTTATGTGTGGGACAGCTGTTGTCAGAAAGTGTCTGGAATCTACAGTTCTTATGTCTACTTTTTCTCATCTCCTGCCCCCTCCCTCCGAAAGGAATCATTCCCTCACAGCATAGTTGTCTCCAGATGTCTTTTGTGTAGGTGAAAAAATTGCCAAAGGCAATTTATGGACAATCCGACACTGTCTAGAAAAAGGGAGATAATAAATTTTCTTTTTTTAAATGTATGTTTATCATAAATCTGATTTTTAAAAATACCACCGCAGAGGGTAATATAGTCCAGGCTGCACAAAGTTCTTTGCTGTCTCCTCCCTGTGTAAGAACTTGGCGGTGTTAACTGGCAGCATCTTCGACCCAGGGGCAAACAACTGTGGAATCACAGAATCCCAGAACAGGTGGAGTTGGAAGGGACCTTAGAGACCATCTTGTTCCACCCCCTGCCATGGGCAGGGACACCTTCCACTGTCCCAGGTTGCCCCAGGCCCTGTCCAGCCTGGCCTTGGACACTGCCAGGGATCCAGGGGCAGCCACAGCTGCTCTGGGCACCCTGTGCCAGGGCCTCCCCACCCTCACAGCCAGGAATTCCTTCCCAATATCCCATCCAGCCCTGCCCTCTGGCACTGGAAGCCATTCCCTGTGTCCTGTCCCTCCAGCCCTTGTCCCCAGTCCCTCTCCAGCTCTCCTGGAGCCCCTTCAGGCCCTGCTAGGGGCTCTGAGCTCTCCCTGGAGCCTTCCCTTCTCCAGGGGAACACCCCCAGCTCTCCCAGCCTGGCTCCAGAGCAGAGAGGCTCCAGCCCTTGGAGCATCTTTGTGGCCTCCTCTGGCCTGGCTCCAACAGGTCCATGTCTTTCTTATGCTGAGAAGGACATAGTGCTGCTTGGAGGGTGTTGGTGTGGAGCTCTGAGCAGATCCTGTACGTGTCGGCTGTTAACCTGGGAAGATGGGGAAGTCTGCACGTGGCTGCAGATGTTCAGTGTCTCAGCCAGAGGTTTCTGATTGCCCTTGTTCGTACAGCTGGAGCTGAGAGGGCCCCGGTCCCTGCCCTGTGTCGAGCCAGCAGTGGGTGGTAATTATGGCCAGCCTGTATCTGATTTCTGACAGCATCCCAACGATGATTAATTTTCTTCCGAGGAATTGAGTGTAGTTCATCAGACTGGTAAAGTAAGGTCATTGCTCTGAAGAATGCAGCTTATTTTTTGGCCTCAAATGCTTTTGTCTCTGAATGGCAATATAAGCATAGACAAAAACACCTTGATGATATTATTATATGGACATGAATAAAAACAACTAAGGGAGGCATTTAAAACCCAGACAAATCTGATTGCTAAGGAACATCTAAAACCACTTTGCTGAAATATTGAAATTTTGGCAATTGAGATTTGTTAGACCAAAAATATGCTCAAAACTAAGTTTATGCCCAGTGTTTATAAAACAACATTAAAAAACAAAGAAGAGCTTAAAATATGTTGTACTGGAATCAGTGATTCAGCATATGGAAATAGAGTTTGTGGAAATGCAGCAGCAGATTTAAGTAATGGCTACTTCTGGTACTGAGCTATTTTTACTGGCAAAAGTGTTGGAATCTTAGGTGCAGTCAGGCTGAGGAGAACAGATTGTTTCAGGTGTGCAAAGGGGAAAAGAATCAAAGAGTTGAGATCTGTTTCCTCTGGAAAACCCAAAGGGTTAGCAGGTAGAAAGGGTTTGCTTGATTGCCAAATTTACAAATAGAATTTACATAGCAGTGTGGAAGGATCATATATATACAGCATCTGTGACAACATTCAGAGTTTCATGGTAGAAGAATCTTCCTGTCTAAAGACATTAGTGACCTTCAATAGCATGTGTCAGCACTGAGTTAGTTTCATTTTTGTGGGGAGAGTTAAAATGCCAATTGAATCAAACTGAATATTGAATTTAAAGCTTTCCTGTTGTCTGTTTTAAAATATTGTGGCTGCAGAGCAGAGGAATTCAGATGAGCCAGAGAACATTGACCTGATTGAGTATTGATTGCTCTGGGACAGTAGAAGGAGAACTAGGGTAACTAGTTTGGTGAAAGAACCTGTGACACCTCACTTTCTGCCTTAAATTTCCATGTGTATCCAATCATCGTGTTCACAGTTCAGGAAGCTGGCTTTTCCAGCAGAACTTAGGATTCATACTCATGAAACATAGCTGCCATTCAGCCTGAACGAGGAAAGGTGAGACCAAGACTTGCATTGTTGTCACAGACTTTTGGAAACAGCATCAGGCACCTCTCAAACACGGGCACACTTCTTCATACCTGATTTTTATTCATAAGAAAAGCATTGCCCCCTGCCCTTACAAATGTACAGCAAAATAATCTGTTGGAAGACTTAGACATGTTGCTTGGATCTGAGTTGAGGCTTTGAAGTGCGTGACCTGTACATGCTGGGATGACCTTTGATTCTCAACTTCATGCTGTTTCCCCTCATATACTGTATAAATGGTGCTCTTGAATTTAAGAGACCATCTGGATTTTGTGATTTCCCCTTGCCCCCAAATGGCTTTTGATGTTTGATCAAGATGTGAGGGAATTTTGAAGGAATAGTGCATGAATGCACAATGAATCAAATAGCAACAGGGCTTGCACTACACTGTCCTTGTCCTGTGGGTGTTCATGGAGAGGTCTGTGCTCATGGGGTGCAATATACAGAGCTGCTGGAGATGTGAAAAGAGTTCGTATAAAGAATAAAAGATGTTTTCTTGGAGACTGGGGAAAGACACTGTGATGTAGAGAGGCCTGGATTAAGTAATTGAGAGAGATGAGTTCTGGCTGTAGAGTGCTAGGAGACTTTTCTTTTTCTTGTGAGGCAGGTAGGCCTAGGGGAGGGTTTTCTGCTGGTGTGGCTACTCAGATGAAACCTATTCTGTTCCTTACAGTGATTTCAGAGAAGATATGTTGCTTTTTCTTCCCCCAGTGTCTGTCCAGAACAGTGTTCTCTGTTGTGATTGAACTTTTGCTTCTCAATCCTGACATGGTAGCTGGCTGCAAAGCAGGTTTTCACATGGCAACACTGTGTTTGGTAGTTCTTGAAAACTGTTTTTCTGAAGCTGTTTAAATTCATGGAGGCTTTTCAGGTCCTTCTAGGTGTGTGGCATTGATTTTGATATGTGTTCCAGCCTGGACATCTCAGCACCTCTGCACCTGCCTTCTGGATTGGTTTGGCACTTGCCTGAATGTAGTAGTGTCCTTCTTGTTCTGTTTCAGGTGTGGTCTCCAAGAAATGGCTCATCAGCTTCAGTACTGAGAGCCAGAGCAGTGTGTTAAGACAAAATTGTTGCCTCTTAGTCAGCCGTGACTCTGGGGGGGGAGGCATGTCAACAAATGTCCATGTGCTGGAGGAACAGGAGAAGGGCTCTAATAGCCTTGGAGTTCTACTTGAAGGACCCCACTGAGATTCTTAAATACACAAGCAGAGCTCAAGAATAAACTGGTGAGACTGAACTGTGAGTTGATGAAACAGGTCATGGGCAGAACTCTGCAGCCTCAGTGGTTTCAGGGTTCCTGTTCATTTACCACTGACAACACCAACAAGGAGATTTCACCAGTTAAGGGACTCTGTCAGGCACTGTCCGCTGAAGCCCTTCCTGTATAGTGTCCTGGGTGATGCTGACTTGCACTTCATTGCAAAGAAAAACGGAGGTTTTGGGTGAGTAGCTGGGTCACAGCCTCAAGTCTGCTGTGGTTTAAGGACCATGCTCTGTTCGCTGTGGCCTTCTTGCCATCATTGACCCGTCCAGCGGGAATATGAATTCATTCAGTCTTTGGATTTATGTCATTGTGGATTGACAAATGTCAGTTAATGAAGTTCTAGATGCAAATTAGTGTCTAGGCCTGGTTCTCAAATCTGGAATATTTACTGATAGAAATGCATTGCTGTCTCTTTGGTAAAGAAAGATCAGGACATTCCCTCAGCATATTTCAGTGAGAGCAGAATAAAAACTTGTTCTCTAGTGTAGCATTGCTCATTTCATCCATCCTATCATAGCCTCTTTTCTTTTTGGAAATATTTTCAGTATGCAGAGGTTACAGTTCTTCAGGGGCTCTTTTGGACTTTGCTGGCATGAGAACTGTTTACCTGTTGAAGAATACACCTGGTAGGTGGGCAGTGGCAGTGTGAGCTGTGAGTTGTTCTGGGAGGGGGTTCTTCATCTCTGAGAGACTTAGGGCCATGACCCTTTCCCTGGGGAGCCTGTTCCAGAACCTTTTCCTAATATCCACACCTCCCCTGACACATTGAGAAGACCCTGGACTAAACATCAGCATCAGGATGGGCACAGACTGGGAGGGGGCACAGCCCAGGGGGCTTTGTCTGGGGTCCCTCCCCAGAGGCACCAGCTCGAGCTGTTCTGTGTCACTGCACCACAAAGGAACTGGAGTCTGGGACTGTGCTGTGGGAAACCTGGGCTGAGACGGTGAGAGGAGCTGGTCTGAGTGGGGAGTGTGGGGTGTGCAGGGAGTCACACGGGGCCTGTGGGGTCACTGGAGCCACTGCTGTGAAGGGGCTTTGTTCCCTGCAGTGCCAGCCTGGGGTGGTGCCAGTGGGACCCCCAGAATGGCATCAGACCGGTCGAATGGGGGAGTTTCCTTAACATCTCACCAGCAGAGGAAGTAGTTTCCCACTAAGTTCCAGGCTGGCTGCGCAGTGTTAGTCCCGCAGCAGATTGTGTAAGTTGTCAGCAAGAGATTAGGAAGAAAAAAAGTCTGCTCTCTCAGTGCTCTGATCCTTTAGCTCTTCACTCTGCCTTTGTTGCTCCTGCATGCTTTGTTACCTGGTATCCCATGGAAATGTTTGCCAGGCCTGTATGCAAGGGCTTCCTGTGTTTTCTTTCTGAAAGCCTGGAGAAAAGCAGGTGGAAGCTTCCTTCCCACCTTCTAACGGCTCTGAATCAGCACTGCCCCAGGCACTGCTTGAGTATCCTGGGATGTGTAGACTCTGAATATTGCAGACAGGTTAGAGGATGTGGGACAGTGATGGAAAGTCAGTAGCCACTTGCAAAACTCTTGTCAATTCTCTTTTTGCCAAATAGAACTGTGGTAACTTGCCATCATGATGTGCTGGGAAGGTTTCTCTGCTTGGTATCTGACTGTGGTGCCTCCTTTTCAGGCAGCAGATACACCTTGGAGAATTAAAAAAAACCAAACCCCCAATCTCTTACGTGTCTGTTCTTGAAATCATTACAATATATAGCTATTTCTTAATCTCAGCAGCAGGAAGGATTTTTATCATAATAAATGGCAATAAAGGGCAAATTGAGTTAAAGTGAAGGAAATTTTAACTTTTTCCTCTTAAAGGTGGAAAAATGTCAACGTTTCTTCCTTTGCTTACTAAATATTCTAGTTGTGCCATACAGGTTGCAGACTCATCAACATATTGGTGAGTTCTGCTTGTAGGGCTTGAATTTTATAGAGGGCAAAGGCAAGCAAAGTTGCTTTCTATGAAAATAATTTTGAAAATATGTGTTATATGGTTTTATAACTTAGGTACAGTGACCAGAGACAGTTCAGCTGTTTGAGTGTTGTTTACCAGAACAGGAAGAGTTTGTGCTCAGCCAGTTCTGACAGAGCCAGGAGGGAACATGTATTTAATGACAGAATTTGCAGTACAACTGAGATGACCTGGCAGCTTAAAAAATTGTCTGCTGAGGGGAGTCTCTTCCCCTGCTTCCAGCTTTGCAGTGCCTCCCCCTGCTCTCCTATCCTGTGGCATTAACTGGTGCTTATCTTGCTGCAAGGAAAGCAGATTATAACTGCTGACACAACAAAAAGGGCTTCCCTCCTGTGTAGTTTTCCATTGCTTTCACAGTACAGATTGGTTATCCCATTGGCAGAGTGCTGGGACAGGCTTGTGTTGACACTTGAAACAGAAATGGGGGTAGAACCTGATCTCTGGGTGAAGGGGAGCAAGAGCTGCCAGATCTTAGTGTTTCAACACATATTGAAAAGATGAAGATTCAGTTCAAATCCATACTGTGTTAAATCTCAAATTAGCATAAATCTTCCCATGGTTTATTCTATAATGATGTGCTCAGGTATTTGCTTAAAAATTTGACCTTCACTGTCAGACATGAATGAAGAGCAGCTGCTGGTAAAGGACCTGGAAGTCCCTTCGTGAAGGGAGAGTTCCCTTTCTAGACTGAGGATTTCTGGTTGCTGTTTTTGACTTCTTCCATTATTCAGCTTCTGGCTGTCAGTAGTGGTGCAGTCCCCAGAAAGGCCTATCCTTTGGCAGATCCAGATCTGTAGATTCTGTTGCAGGAACAAGGTTTAGATATCCTGATTTTGATTATTTCAAAGTATTTGAAGTGCTTTAAAAACTACAATTCTGGCAAGCACATGAGCAGCTTGAGTCTGGTGTTTTAGTTGTAGGTCAACTAAAACATCAGGTTTCAGTCCTCAGTGGTGGACTGAGGCAGAGTATCTTCCTGTGATAAGAAGTTTGTGTGTTTTCTCAAGACTTTCTTTAAAACGTTGCAAAAATAGAAACTCTATCAAATGCTCAATATGCCCCCTAGTCTGTGTGAAGCACAGACTCACTGGTTTCCTACCCACAGTAAGGCAACATTGAACAGTAACAGGCCTTGAGCTGCAGGATGGACTATGTTTACAGGGGAAAACATTCAGAAAATTATTAGTTGCCAGTTGAAACACTGAACTGGGTGACATCTTGCTGCTTCTTGTCTCCCTGTCTGAAAAAGTTCTGGGCATAAGGTTGGAATTCAGGTTGAGGTGGCTGGTCAAGTACCTGGACGTGGAGCACCTGATTTTTACCTTGGCTCTTGGGAATACTTTGGTTTTTACAGGAATATCTTCAAAATCTGTATTGATGCTTTTTATTAATGTAAAAACATAGAAATGCTGAGGAGCTCTTTAATGGTACATAGTTCTGTAAAATGTCATTTTTGTGCTTTTGCAAGAATGAATTGTTCTGGAATTTTCAACAAATAGTGTTTTGTTTTGTGAGTTGAAAAAATGCGTTGATGAAGCAGTGGCTTGTTCTCAGTCTTCTTAAATAAACATTCAAACTTAGGTGGAGGAAGTTTGGTTTTTGGAAATGTGAAGGTCTAAACCTCACAGAGGACTTTTTCTTTTTGCAGATATATTGTAAAATGTCCAATGGTTATGAAGATCACATGGCTGAAGATTGCAGGGATGATATTGGTAGGACAAATTTAATTGTGAACTACCTCCCTCAGAACATGACACAGGATGAATTACGGAGTCTGTTCAGCAGCATCGGTGAAGTGGAATCTGCAAAACTTATTCGGGACAAAGTTGCAGGTATGACTTAGTATTTCAGAAATTGTCACCTCGTGTTAGACTGCTCAAGCAAATACTTGATTGAATAAAACTTAATGTAGAAATATTAAATATTTGTGTGTGTGTGTGTAATCAAACTATTGACAGGTTTGTCTGGAACTCCAGTAATGCCAGGATTGGGTAGTGGGAGGATGGAATGCTCAAGGCTAAGTTAATGACTATTGTGTGTATGGCTAAGAATTCCAAGGAGTACAGTTCCCAAATTCGAACATCAGTAGACAGGTTTATTGATGGTTTGGATTTAGTCCCCAGCTGATTTATTCTTCCTACAGTCTGAGTGTTTTTGACTCCATCAGAGCTCTGAATATACAAACAAACCATTTGTTCTGATTTTGATCAGTAAAATAAAGGTGTGCTGAGGTTCTGAAGTGGCTGTAGGTCTTACCACTGTTGCAGCATTTAACTTATAAGTTCTTTAAATAGGATCGGTAGTAGTAGCTTTAAAATATGAGAGGAATGAATTCTTCTGATTTGTGAAACTTAATGTTTCCTTGAAGCAAAACAGATGCTTCCAGAGCAACTGCTTCCATGAACCATATCTACTTAGTTGCAGGAACTTTTAGCTGCTGTCTGAAGAGATTTTAATCCTTGCACTGTTAAAATACTTCATTTACAAGTTTTGGTTATTCTTGTTCAGAATTTGCAGAATCTGGGATTCCGTGAGAGCACTCGGTTGTTTCCAGAGGGGAAAAAAGAGTGCTGTTAACTAACTGTGCACTGGTGTTTGTTCCCAGCCTGCAGCTCAGTGCTTGTGGAATTCTCTGCTGCACATGCTTAGTGTTGTATTTCAGAATCCAGCGATACTGATCGTTATCTAATCCGTAAGGGAACCAGCTTGAGACTGCTCCCCAATCTGTAAAAGCTGCATGGGAGCTGATGGAATGCATGAGAGTTCTTTGTGCATCATCTTTAGTGCTTTATTTGCTTGAGAATACCCATGAGAACTGAATAATTAAAAACTTCAGAATTTCTCTTCCGAGTAGCCTTTCTGATTTCCGTGTCTGTGGCTTTCTTGTTATCTTACAGATAAAGCATCTGTCTGTCTAAATCTGTACTTAAGGGATGTATATGTTCAGTCATAATAAAATAGTTGCATAAATACAGATTTCTTTGAATGTTTTGGTAGGTGAGTGTTCGGCCCAGATGTTGTCATGTGCTTTGAGGCACTTAGAAGTTGAGGCTTACGCTGAAGGCTGATTTTGCAAGGAATAAGACCCCTTGTCTTAATTGATAGCAAGTCATATCTGACCCACACCTTAGACTGTAAAATAAGCACAGAATCACCTGTGTGGGAGGGAAGGATATTTTCAGTGGGAAGCAAGAGACCCATGGGTGCCTGAAATTGAGTCTGCTTCACACTGTTACCTGTAGCATCAAACACTCTGGTAAAGTCTGGTTAACTTTAACTTGGAACTTGACAGTGCTGGGTAGTTTAAAGTCCAAAACATACATGTGTGTGCTCAAGATTGTTCTTAACCTCAAGAATCAAAAGTAAAATTGCTGCTATTGTTGGAGAGAGTCCTTCAGTGCCTGTGGACAGAACTCTGGCTTTTCTCTAAAGTGGTTGCAGGTACTGGATTCTGTGTGGCTGCTGTGGTCAGGCCACTGAATTTTGTTGCTACCTAATTTCTCATTTGCTTGCAACACTATTACGAGCAGTTACCAATCATCTCCCAGCTTTACTGATAGTTCTGGAATATCAGTGCCAGTGAATTGGCTCCTTCTAAGCATTTTTTCTTCCTCTTGCTTTTGTTTCTGCTCCTTGATGCTCATGTTATATGTCTCTATTCTCAGACTCTCTGTTAAACAGATGGATGTGTGGCAGTCCCTGAACAGAACAATCCTGTGGCAGAGTTCTGCTTTTGTTGTGCCTCCACTTGCATTTCACTGACCCCCATGGCAGACAGCAGGAAACTGGAGCTGCAGAAAAACCTGTTCAGCTCCCTGACCTTGGTTTCTGGTCAGATAAGTCATAATATTGGCATGTGAGGTAGAGTGGATTGAGTGGCCTAGACAGGAGGAAGGGAACCTTTGCTTTTGTTGGAATTAGACTTTTTGAATCAGTTTAGGTCTTTTCAATGAAGTCATAGCTTTTGGTGCCCCCATGAAGTTTTAATAATCAGAGTATTTTGTCTTTGAAGTTCCCTTTATTATTTGTATTTGCAGAGTTAAAATCAACGTTTAGTTGATAATGCTTGCTTTTTGTAAATCATTGATTGATACGTACATTTCTTCTCAATTTATTGCCTGTTAATGAAATGTGGGGCAGAAAATACTTCTGCCTGGAATGCAGTTTTTCATGACTTATTGAACTGGCATAAGCTATCTGGAGACTGATTACTGGGATTCAAGAATTGGTTTGAAAGCCAGAGTTTGGTTTTGTTTGAACAAAGTATTTTATTATGATTGTTACATATGTTGTTGGGTTTTGCTTCAAATGCAGCAGCGTATTGAATAGTCTGTGTTCCATGTGTTATATTGTGGTTATAAAATGTAGAGAAACTCTTTGAAGCCTCCAGACTGCTTATCCTTTATCTCACTACTGATCAGCATTACAGGAAGGTGAAAATAGCAACAAACCAGTGTCAGTTCACATTCCTTACCAGGAGCTTTTGGCTTTGTGTACATACAGGTTATAAACATTGGTAAAGGTGTGACTGTGTGTCTGGTTTGTTGGAGATGTGACAGCTTCTTTTTCTGTTGTGCACAATAGATGAGCATTAGAAGGGTGCAGGGCTCCTCCTGAGGAAGAACAGAGGATTAGAGTGCTGGGCTTTGCATTCTCCAGTTGTTGTATTGCATTCCTCAGCACTTCCAGACATGGCTTTGCTTGACTTGTGATGAATGAATCAGTACTGGGGGTCAGCAGGCCAATATTGGATTGTTGCTGTGCTGCTCACTGTACTTGTGATTATGGCGAGTATGTCTTGGACATCCAGGATTTCCATAAGAGAATGATAGAATTCATTGGGCACTGTTCTTTCTGTCAGATCTTAATTGAATACCAGCCATAACTGGGGGGTTTGAACCCTAGGGAGATGTTAGAAGGCTGATTCCCACTTCCCAATATAGTGTGGCACAGTGTCCAGCCTGCAATGTAACTTTTCACTGGTGCATCTCCTGGCCTGTCATGATCACTGAGGTCTGTGGGTAGCCATTGACCTGATTCCATTAATGAAATTCTCTCTTCCTGTAGCTCTGGCTCATGAGGCTGAGAGCAAAAACTCTGGGGTTGTTCCAGTTGGCCTGCACCGTTCAGACAGTAGCCCTGCAGCATTGACAGCAGGGCCGGGTTTGTCGCTCTGCACCGATTCCCTCTACAGGGGTGTGTATGGTGTTAAGTGTCCTCTTCCTTGGAGCAACTGTCTCGTGCCAGAGATGATCCAACAGAAGAATATATCTTGTGCTGTGTTTTGCATGGGGGTTGTTCGACTTTGCTGCAACATCCAGCTTCTGGGCTCTGGGTTTCCAGCCAGTGTGTTGGGCTGGACTCCTTTAACAGGTGGGTTTTTTTAAAACATTTCTTCTTTAGTACCTGGTAATGCAGGAATCCAGGCCTCTGGGCTTGCTCCGTTTCTTGCAGCACAAATGCTGATGGCTTTTTGCGTCAGGATGTTTGACTGTGCACAGCACAGATGCTTCTACTCAATTGTTCTAAATTTTCCGACAGAGCCTGGTCATCTTCAGCCCGCTGTCCATGCAGCTGATCCACATTTAGTCCTTTGGGACCAAATGCTAAAGCTGAAAGTTAGTCTGTCATGAATGTTTTAATTTCTCTGTCTTCCCCTTACTCTACTGAAGTATTGCTACTTTCAAACCTGACTGTCCTGAAGCTCTGAAAAGGTTGAGTTAAACTGCTTTTTGTGAAATTATTAAAAAACAAAAAGCTGTCAAACTCATGTGCATTGGCAGCACGTGGTAATATTAAAAATAATATTCCTGCTTATTGGATTAATTGTGTGAGCTGTGGAGTGCTCCCACCTGTGATACTGTATGTAACTGTCCTCAGAGTGCAAGGGAAAAGAATTCAGCCAAACTACCACAAAGCTGTGTTGGGGGAGTTTAAACTGGATATTAGGAACAGGTTCTTCCTCCAGAGAGTGCTGAGCACTGCCCAGGCTCCCCAGGGAATGGTCTCAGCCCCAAGGCTGCCAGAGCTCCAGGAGTGTTTGGACAGCGCTGCCAGGGATGGACAGGGTGGGATTGTTGGGATGTCTGTTCAGAGCCAGGGCTTGGAAGGGCCCCACAAGGATCATCAGTCCAACTCAGAATATTCTAGGATTCTATTCTAGGTTTCTGTGAACCTTTCCCCCCATGTGTTTATGGTCTCAGACTTCGATGGGGTCTATTTATTGCTCCTGACACTGTATCTCTGCTCTGAGTCCCTGGTGACAGGTTGCTGTGCACACCTCTCTGTGTGAGGGTTCCTCCTGACAGTGATTGATTTTTGTAAAGGAGGCATCCAACTTCCTGAGAGTTCCTGTTCCTTGTCTCACACCTTCTGTACCGCCTGAGCAGGGAATGTTTTCCCTCTGGTACTCATGACTTTCTACTCTAGGAAGTGTAGAATAAGATCCTTCACACTGTTCCAAAGGCTCTGTCTGTATCTGTCAGCTCCCCAAACATGGCCCCCTCTGTGCAGGGGCTGCGAGGGAAACATGGGCTTCCTCTGCACCCATTTGCTTGTTCAGTGTGAGTTCTGATGGAGCTTGCTGGGGTCAAACTCTATGATCAGAAGCTGTCGGGGCATAGGGATCTCTCCACTGCTTCTGGAAAGCGTGGAGCAGAAAAGACATTTTGGGGTGACATGTTAAGGTTGTATGCAGGGTCCATCTCAAATGTTGCTGTCGTGGTGGCTCAGTCTCTGCAGGTGTGCTTGGGGCATGTTGCTTACAGGACCAAAAGAAGTCACTTTCAGATAGTTGCAATTCCTCAAGAATGGACATAAAGCTTTACCCTTTCCCTGCCTTTTTCTTTTCATGATGTCTTCTCTGGAAGACTCACTCTCAGAAATTATGCAGCTAAAAAAGAAATGAATGTCCTTGTCCATGTGAGCTTTTCAAGCAGAAAGGGGAGGAGGATTTTTACTGCCCAGCTGTCAGGTGCTGCAGCATGGTGAGTAGCTCAAGTTCACGTGACAGGGCAACTACTCATTTTGCCAGTGCAGTGAACTCAATCTAGAAATGGAATTCTGAAGTGTTCTTGTTTGTGGAAAATACTTAAGTATTCTCTTTGGCTGACATAGTTTCCTTTTGCATGCAAAACACTCCTGAAATTGTTTATGCTGTTAACTGGAATTGGAATGCATCATTACCTCTGGATTTTTTTTCTAGCTCTTTAATCACATTTGGTGGTATGTTATGTGATATCTTTAAATGTGCATTCAAGAATGCCTTGTGGCAGTGGTTAACTTAATGAGAAGTGCAAATGGTTTGCAGACAAATTGCCCAAATACTGGAAATGTGAACATGAGCTTTGCTTCACTTAATTCCCTTTGTCTTAAAGGCCACATAAACTGCCTCGGAGGTAGTAACTGAGTTCTAGCAAGGGTATAGGAATACAGTTAACCTAAATCAGGGAATCATGGAATATCCTGAGTTGGAAAGGGCCCAAAAGGATCATCAGTCCAGCCCCTGGCCCTGCCCAGACACCCCAACAATCCCACCCTGTCCATCCCTGGCAGCGCTGTCCAAACGCTCCTGGAGCTCTGGCAGCCTCGGGGCTGGGACCATTCCCTGGGGAGCCTGGGCAGTGCCAGCACCCTCGGGGGGAAGAACCTTTCCCTGAGCTCCATGCCAAGCCCTGACACAGCTCCAGCCGTTCCCTGGGCTCCTGGCCCAGAGCAGAGCTCAGCCCCTGCCCCTGCGCCTCCCCTCGGGAGGAGCTGCAGCCCCCGAGGAGTCTCCCCTCAGTCTCCTCTGCTCCAGCTGAACGAGCCAAGTGCCCTCAGCCGCTCCTCAGACCCTTCCCCTCCAGACCCTTCCCCATCTTTCTAGCCCTGATGGTTGTCTGTGTTCTTTCAGAGGGATCAGAGCAAGCCAGTAGAAGCTGCTGCTGCAGTTCTTGGGCTCTGCTTCTCAATATTCGGAGCATGTCTGGGGTTGCTGGATTTCTGGTACCCCTCTTATGACCCAGAATGCTGGCTGCTGTCAGGATGGGATAGCTGCAGGACACCTGGACTTGGAGCAGGTTCCTCTGAGCTTTGTCAGGTATACTTGATCAAAAGGAGTTTGGAATTTTTGTTCTGGTTGACCCCTGTTTGGGGAGAGTCAAGCACTTTTTTAGCTGTTGCTTAGGCCAGGCCTGTGTACCAGTCTGGCCTAGAGCAGAGCTCCTGGAGCACTGTGAGCAGGCAGAGCAGAGCAGGGACCTGGCACTCTGCTGTGTTCAGCCCATGTGCTCTCTGGTTATCACTCACAACATAGTTTGTCAAGCCAAACAAATACTCAAACCCAGCTCACGTCCTTCAAAAACTGATTCCCGGTTCAGGAAACAAGTTCTAAACTAAGTTGCCATCATGCTGAGGTGCACTGACATAACAGGAGCCGGGTTTGATTTTGGGGTTACTTACGAAGGACAGGATGGGGAGGATTCGAGTTAGCTGCTCTCAGTGAAGTGCTCTGGTGAAGAGCTGCTTCCGACTCCTCAGTGAAGCTGGAATTGTCAGCACTGGGCTGGGAATAAGGAAGGAGCTGGTGACTGAAGCCGTGTGTCTCGGGAGCTGGGAAAGGAAGCAGAGACATGGACAGAAACTCAAGTGATGCACGGAAAGAAAACCAGTGCCCTCTTTCCTGAAAGGGCCTTTTATCATAGAAACAAAACTTGATTCTTTCTGCTGAAGGACTGTAGTATTTTGCTTAAAACTAGGTTTTATAGTTACTTTGTTAATTATTATCCAGATAAGGACCTATTTGTTGCTCTTTTTTAGCTTTGTCTCTTGAGTAAATTTGTGTTTATGTATATGCAAACTTCTAAAAATATTTTTTAATTCCTACCCACTAAAATGTTTAAAAAACTGCTTCAGCACCAATTTCCTTTGCACTGCAGGTTTCTGTAGCAGGCTGGGAGCATCAGAAGAAAGCAAAAAAAAAACTTCTCTCCTTGCCTGGGGTAAACACTTGATAGCAGTCTTAATGCCAGTTCCTTGTTTCCTGGCATCCCTAGCAGATAGGTAGAATATACTGTTTTTGAGTAAAATTATGAAGCAAAGAGCATTCCTGCACAGGCATCTGTGAGGTGGAAATGTCTCCTGTAGTGACAGGATTTTTTTGTGTTTGCCCAACCTGTGTAGAGATGAGCACTGGGCACTGCATGGGAGGAGATGGCTGAGGCTGATGCTGTTGGGTATTTTAGAGCAAGGTAAGTTAATATTAGCTGTCAATTTTGTATAGATTGGGTTTTTCTAGCACTCAAGGACTATAAGGTCAGGTTATACTAATGTAGTTTAAAGGTGGTAAGTACCGACTAAGAGGGATGGTCTACATTCTAGGTTATTGTAGAGAAATACAGGTAATTGATAGTTTCTTACCTATTGTCAGGTAAAAGTTAGTAGGACTGTAATACTGGTGTTCAGTAGAAACTTACTGTTAAATGCCTAGAGGGAATGTGAGAATGAATCTTTGTGATCCTGCCACTTTCAGAGCCTTCTTTTTTTGATCTGTGTTTGTTTGAGTAAACTTCATTACATCCCTGCCCCCTCATTTCCCAGGACGTTCAAACTGTTGGATAAGGAATAGTCATTGAAGAACTTGTATAAAACTGGAAGTGAAAAAGATGCAGAATTTTGTTCTGAATAAAACAGTAAAGAAGGCCAATAGGATACAGTCACTGTGTGAGGGTACTTTGGGGACAGACACTTGGAAGGAGAAACATATGTAAAGGTCCAGGATAGGACAGGAACAAGTGGACACAGAATATATACACCTGAGTTTGTAAAGGGAGAGCATTGACTGGAGGCTGTAGAATGTGCTTTCAGTCAGAGTGCCTGGGATGAAAATCAGAACTGCTTTTAGTGTGGGCTTGTGTGTGTTAGGGTAGAGTTTCTGATTCCAGGCACTGTCCAGTCAGGTCACATGGTGCCTTTTACTCCTGGATGTCCATGAGTGCTGTTACTTAGGTTTGATTTTATCCTGTATTTAAGTGACTTAAGATTACTTGTCACTGATCTCAAACAGTGCATAAACCCATAACCTGTGTGATGCTTTGGAAGGAAACAAAGGAGTGTGGGCAGCAGGGAAGGGAATGATTCTGTCCTTATATTCCCCTGTGGTTAGACCCCAGCTGCAGAGCTGCCTCCAGCCTTGAGGATGCCAACACAAGAAAGACACTGAGCTGCTGGAATCACTCCAGGGAAGGCCATGGAGATGATCTGAAGGTTGGAGCCCCCCTGCTCTGGAGCCAGGCTGGGAGAGCTGGGGGTGTTCACCTGGAGAAGGGAAGGCTCCAGGGAGAGCTCAGTGCCCCTTGCAGGGCCTAAAGGGGCTCCAGGAGAGCTGGAGACAAGGGATGGAGGGACAGGACAAGGGGGAATGGCTTCAAACTACCAGAGGGCAGGGCTGGACGGGATATTGGGAAGGAATTGTTGGCTGTGAGGGTGGGGAGGCCCTGGCACAGGGTGCCCTGGCAGTGTCCAAGACCCAGTTGGACAGGACTTGGAGCACCTGGGACAGTGGAAGGTATTCCTGCCCCTGGCAGAGAGTGGAATGAAATTGTGTCTAAGGTCCTTCCAGACGCAAACCATTCCATGATCTACAATTTTATGCCTACTGTGTTCTCTGGGAACTTGTTGCAAGGGACTAGGGAAGGATACTCAGTGTACTGAAAACAGCATAATAAATCTATATGAGTGGAATCATGCTCTTCTTCATCTGTCAGAATAGTCCCCCAGTCCTCCCCAGTGCAGCATCCATGCAGGAAGTGACAGTCCTGACTGCCAGGGCTCACTGTGGGTCACAGTTGGGGGGATTAATCTTGTTTGAAGTATATTTCCCTGGTTTTTAAAGGGCCCATTTCCGTAAGTTTTATTAAGACCTGGTTCTGTTCAGTAGTTTGTGTAAATATTCATGTTTGTGTGACTTCTGGCACGGACCGAAAATATCCATAAAGCAGCTGTTGCTCTGAGCCTTCAGAGCAGGGCTGGACCTGTGAGGGATGTTGGACCCTTTCCATCCTTGCAAGAGAGAAAAGTCATTGCCAGCTGTCCACCTAGTATTTTTTCCTTCTTAGTTTCGTTTTCTTAGTCTGGAGAAATAAGGTAGGGTCCAGGTGCTAAACATTTTTCTAATTGTTCAGTTACTCGTTTTCTTAGAGGTAAATACTCTCAGTGGTAAATGTGTATTAACGAACCATATTTGATCTAAATGATTGACCATCTTTGACTAATGAAACAAAATGAATGTTATAAAGAAACCAAAAACCACGCTGTGGGTACATATAAGAAACATTGATCAGAATTCTGCAGATGTTATCTGTAGGTCTCCAAAGGATGGAGTTAAATCACACTTGGCTGGCACAGAGCAGTTTGCCATTAGTTGTGTGCTGTGTCTGGCGTTAGGAGAGGCTGATTTGAGCTGGTTTGACACCAGGTCTCTAAGGGAACAGGGTGTTGTTTCTGTGCAAGAGTTGAGCACAGAGGATCTGGCTTCTCTGAGAGTTTTAGCAGACAGCAGAAATTACCTGTGAGTGTTTATACAAAGGGTGTGTTAGACAATGGGCTCTGACATTGTCTCGGTTCAGCTGAGTTACCACTGGATTAGGTTTCACAAGGGAGCAGCCAAAGGCAGAGGCCATGCCAGGAGCTGGTGCAGTTCTGCAATCAGTCTGTTGGCATGAAAACACTGAGGGTTATTTGATGTTTCCCTCCATTATCTTGTGGTTTTATACATGCAATCTTGATGTATCAGCAGACTGGGCATCCTTTTATTCAGTATCTGAAGTTAATCTGCAGTTCTCTTGCAGCCCTTTTCTTCATTTCCTCTGACATTTGTGCTAGGATACCATCATTTTGATACCTGTATCTGTATTTGGTGTTCTGCAATGTCTCGAAAGCATAAGGAAACTTCCTTGTCAGTTAAGACCATTGCAGAGCTAAGCAGTGTGATTTAAAAAGGATTATTTCACCACAGAATCCTCTACCATAACAATTAGCTTTGTCTTCTAGTGTCATGAAGCCTAACAATGGAACTTAATAACTTTAAAGTAGTATATTGTTAGAGGAAAATAGCACATTTTCCTATGTATGCTTACAATTTCTTTAGAAAATCCCACAGATCTGACAGAGGCAAGGAGAAGTTGGCTGAAAGAGGTGTGTCTTGGCTTGAATTTCAGTTGGTTTATTGCTCTGAGACAGTCTTGAAAGTATTTTAGTTGTTTTAGGCCTACATTGATAAGAGCCTGTAATTGTTGGAGAATTGCAACCCAAAATGTATCTTAGTATGTAATATTATAATTGCTAGTAGCAATTGTGGAGATTGGAGATAGAAACAGAACAAGTAAGTATCCAAATAAATATCCTTTTCCTTAAATATTTTAAGGATTTTTATTATTATTATCCAATTCTTCCTGTAAGAGTTAAGAGTAAACTTAAATAAAGTGACAGTACATGAATTGTCTGCCTTAAAGAGAATTTTTCACTCTTCACTATGATGGTGTGTTTGGGAAACTTGCTGCTTGTTAGCTATATTAATGAAGGATTGGAAACTTCTTTTTCCCTTTTGTCCCCAGGGCTGCAGTTTGGAATAGCCAAAGAAATCATGAGACTCTTCATTTCTTACCTGACAGTTCATCTGTTGACATTTTCTCACTTTCTGCTCTATCCACAAGAGTTTGTACTGATGAACTTGTTTAAGTGATTGCCTTTGTCTCACAGCCATGAAGTTTGCAAGACTGGTCAGAGTTGGTGTTTTAGTCTTAAATTTCTTGTTGTTGATGGATGCTCTGTCCAGTTCCTGCTGTCTGTGAAGGCAGAGGAGGGATGTCCAGAGTGGAAATAAAAGACCTCTGAATTACTCATGATGTGTGCCAGCCGTGGGAAACCTCCTTGGCTTACTGAAATGTTTGGTGTGTGGATTGTGTATGTTGAGTTCACTTCTTGTTTGCATTTTCTGTCATTTTAGTAGTGATAACATTCTTTTGTTAGGATTAATTTTTGAAAATGTTCTTCCCTTTAGGACACAGCTTAGGCTACGGCTTTGTGAACTACGTAACTGCAAAAGATGCTGAAAGAGCAATAAACACACTGAATGGCCTCAGACTTCAGTCAAAAACTATCAAGGTAGGAGCTCTTCAGTCTTCTGTGAAAAAGACATTGTAATAAACGTCATTGTGATGGTAAGGTTTGTGTGCTCCCAGCTGCAGCAAGTGTGAATCTGGGAGGAGGAGTGAAGTGTTTTGAAACAGCTTAGTATTTGAGGATTCCTTTTCTTTATATTCCCACCATTTTTACAGCAGTAGAGGGACATTATAGATGATCTCCAGGCTTGTTAACTCATGCACATCTTGGATGCTTCATAATGTTTATTGTAAATCTTCTTAATACACATACACTCCTTTTCTTATCCAAAACAACAGCCTGTGCTCTGTGTGTAGGATTCACTCCTGCTTAGGTGATCTATGCAGCTTTCTCCAGTAGCAGAAATTAGGACAGAAAACTGCACTCTATTTGTGCCATCTTTTTATGAAGCTTTAGAAAATATACTGGCAGGACAAGTTCCTGATGTGAGCTGTGACAGGTCCAGTGGCCAAGTCAGGACTCGGGATTCTTCATGTGGCAAAAGTGTTTGCTGAGAGCATTGGTACTGGTCTGCTGCTGTCTCCTTACAGCAATGCTAATATAGTTGTTTTCTCTTGGGTAAGCCCAAAATGAATGGAGTTATGTAGGAACATGCCCTTTCTCCTGTTGTTTGGTTGATTTCCCCCTGCTCTCTCCTGGTTCCATTTTTTTGAACTCCAATAAAAATGCATGTGTTGGTAGTGGGGGAGTAAATTAAATTGGCTCATGACAACAAATTGATCTTCCCTGTTAATACCCTGAACATGTATTTGTATTCCTTTTAAAGGTTTCCTATGCCCGCCCAAGTTCTGAAGTTATCAAGGATGCTAATTTATATATCAGTGGCCTGCCCCGGTCAATGACACAGAAGGATGTAGAAGATATGTTTTCCCGTTTTGGGCGCATCATCAACTCACGTGTGCTTGTGGATCAAACCACAGGTGAGTTCTGGGGCCTTGGCTGCAGAAAACTGGACTTTACAGCATGTGTTTGGTGTTTTCCTGAGATTGGCAGTACCAAACTTAAGTAAATTAAACTTCCACAAGCTGATAATGTCATATGGTGTCAACCACGGATAGAATTTTGATAGGATATCCATGTTCAGT
Organism: Notiomystis cincta; assembly: GCA_013398075.1. Classification (NCBI taxonomy): domain Eukaryota; kingdom Metazoa; phylum Chordata; class Aves; order Passeriformes; family Notiomystidae; genus Notiomystis; species Notiomystis cincta. The sequence continues at coordinate 98,788 of VZRX01021872.1, forward strand.
GGGTTTTTTAAACACAGAATTACTCGTGCTGCCTTTTTGGCAGCTTACAGCCCAAACCTCAGACCATATTAAAATAGGATTATTGTCATTTTTATCAGCTACTGATTTGCCAAATCTACTTTGTTGCTCTGACACTTGCTGTCACTGCAGTGAACTGTGTTTCTGGGCCATGTGTGTAACCTGGAGTGCTGACTTTATGCACATGCAGCCCTTATCCACAGGTCAATTCCAGGCCATAGTTACAGATTTAAAGCAAAACAAAAATGTGGGTTTTGTACCAGCCTGGAACTCAGTCAATTTTCTTATATTTTAAACCATTTGAGATGTCTTACAGGCCTCTGTGGTTACTGCTAAGCAAAGGAATTAATTTCAGACACTTAGTACTGCCCTGAAAGTTCTACATGTATTTTGTGTATTAAAAAAAGAAAAAAAAAAAAAAAGAGAAAGGGGAGAAGTTAGTTAGGCATTTGTCTCAGGGGAGGCCAGAGTTAAGTTTTTCTTTATAATGGTAATTCTGACTCTGTGTTACAGTGTGTTTTCAGAGTTTTAATTTCTTACCCCATTGTTTTGGACAGTATAACCGCAGAGGCTGACTTATCCTGTCAACCAGGTGTTCTGTGTTTTTACCAGTAGCCCATATTTCATGTATTAATCTGGAGAGAGCTTTTACAAAAACACTTTTTCATTGATTATGCATCTGCTGTATCACAATAGGAGACAATCTAGTTCTAGCAATTCCATATTTAACATTTATAATATAACCTATATAACATTTACAACATCAGTTCAGAAGCAGCTTTCCTGCTCTGTGAGGAATATGCTGGAGTTTGGAGTGGACCACCAGCAGCTCCTGGTGTGCTCAGTCTGAGTGCAGGCTGAGGTCTGCAGGGCTTTGTCCCCATCAGATCCAGCTCCTGGTGCCTGCACCACTTGCAGATGTTTGGTCAGACTTCAAATGCTGCTCTGCTGTGCATCAGAGAAACAGGTGACTTGGTGAGATCTGGGGACTGACATGGCAGACTCTTCATGGCTGAGTGAGGAAAATCCCACCCTGTTTTTCCTGGAGAAACTGATTTGTTTTGCCCACCTCTGATACCTGCATGGTTCTGTCTCTAGAGCTGGTTATCTGGGGCACAGCTGTAATGAGAAGCACGAAAAAGACTTGTAGAGCACAGCAAACTTATTAATGCAGGTGTCCAAACCAGGCATCCTTCTCTGGCAGTCCATGGGGTCTGGAGAGAATCTGGATTTGACAGTGCTGTAAAATGACATGACAGAAGTCATACAAATAAAATCTCCCCAAGAATAATACAGTTTTCATGAGTGTGCTGAGGCCTGATGCTGTGTAATTCAGCTCAAAACACATCGCCTGCTTGCCAATAGCCTTAATAATGCATTGACTGAAGAGTGGGTTCTGTTACATCTCACAGTTAATGCCTGCAGAGCCTGGGCTTGCCATCCCACCAGGATTGTAGCTGTGCCTTGGCTTTAAGCCTGCCTTTCATATCTTGATTGACTCCCACTTAAGACATGTTTAAATTTGTACTTAGCTGTACCTTCGCACAGAAGGTGGTGCTCCAGCTTTTGAAAATTATTCTGTTTCAAAATACGCTTTGTACAATATTTGTATTTTAGTGACTGCTTTGGGAAGCACTAGGATGAGCAGCATGCAAGTGGAAGAGTCACAGTGAGCGGAGCTCTAGGACAGGCCTTGCAGAGTTCGAGTGATGCCGCTGCTCTGGGCCTTGCCAGGGTGGGACAGAGCCTCCCCCTGGCACGGGAGGCTGATCTCAGTGCTGCCTGAGCACATAGTGCTGTCAGCTCTACTCTGCTGAGCCCACCTGTTGTTGTTGTTGATAAAAATGCAAACACACCTTGCTTGCTGCAGGCCCAGGTTTTGACATGCTGCATTTCCTTCTGTGAAACAGAGAAAATGATCCTCAACTCTTATCAACAACCTTGTGATTTACAACAAGCTCAATTTCTGTATCTGGCTTTGAAGATAGTCCTGGTGTATGTGAAGAAAACATGAAAGTATCTGATGTCCCTTTTCCAAAACAGAGCTAATGAAGTCCTATATTTTGTCTGGCCACAATATCTGCTTTGGAATGGCATTTAAATAAAATGTGCCCTTTTAGCTTCACTGTGATAAACCAAATTTTCAGCCTAAGGTCAAGTCACAGATGAGAAACAAAGGGAGGAGAGGAGAGCTCACAAGGCTTAACTTGCACCTCAGTCAGAAGGATAACAGCATCCAGGGGCTGGGACTAGGAAAAAAATATGCATATGTTTAACAGCTGTGATATTGGTTCAGTACAGCTACCAAGAGGTAATTCTTCATTGATTTTAATGAATAAAAATAAGCTGTGTGCCAGCTGGAAAAAATGTATGTGGTACAGGTGAAATTGTGATCTCTCCATTAAAATGGGTGAACGTCCTTAATTATAGTCAGACATTTGTTCCCTCATTTCTGAACCTGAGTGTGTTTCTAGCATGGAAAAATGAAAACATTTGCAAAAATGTATTAATTCTGTTTGCGGATGCTCTTTAGTGATAAAGTAATTGAAACTTTGGGTATATTTTTAACCAACTGGAATTAATTCTTTTTTTACTTAATTTAAAATGTTGAGAAGTTTTTTGTGAATGGAAATGTCAGTTGGTGATGAATATCATGGAATTCTACCATGTATTTTTTAAGTATTTAGTCACCGTGGTTGTTATAGCTGAAATGAGTATGCTGATTTATCTTTGGTTTCTTAATTTTGTACTTTATCCTCCAGCTGCTGAAGAAATGTAAATGTAGAGAACTTGAAAGCTGTGACCATAGAAATACTGAACTTTTTTGGGCTTTGTTTTCAAAGTTATTTTGAGTTTATCCTGAACTTCAATTTTTTTTTTATTTTTTTTGTTTTTGTTTTTATTGGTTTGGTTACAAGGTTTGTCCAGAGGGGTCGCATTTATCCGGTTTGACAAAAGGTCAGAAGCAGAAGAGGCAATTACAAATTTCAATGGTCACAAACCCCCAGGTTCCTCCGAGCCCATTACAGTGAAGTTTGCAGCCAACCCTAACCAGAACAAAAATGTGGCACTGTTGTCGCAGCTGTGTCATTCACCAGCTAGACGGTTTGGAGGGCCAGTGCATCACCAGGCGCAGAGATTCAGGTAGGTTAGGAAGCATAAATGCTTTTAAGGGTGTGCTCCTGTTCCTGTGTCCGTCTGGGGAGCTGTGCCCCCGCAGGTGGGCAGTGATACCATCACTGAGCATGTGTGAATGAATACATAGTGCACTATGTGTCTTCAGTGTTATGTAAAGAAACTGTTGCATTAAAATATGATTAAAGTAAAATCTTACTTGTAACATTTATATTGAAGTTAGTGTGTAAAGGTACCTGCACTCCGGTGTCCATTTCCACTACTGGCTTACAGTGAGGGGACAGCAGCAGCAGGTTCCAGGTGGGTGTTGGTAGGTGCCTGTCTCAACAGATCCCCATTCTGTGGTCTGTATATCTGAACACAGATGGAATTTGGCAACTTAATTAAAGCTCTGAATGGTTGGTTCCAGCAGGGAGGTGTTACAGTAAGAGAGGAAAACCTCATTTCTGATGAGGAGGTTCTATGGGATTCTTGCCTGCATTGCAACCTGTCCAGGGTTCTGCTTTCCCTCAAGGCCTCCCAAGTTCACTAATGAGAATACTGAGTAGTTGCAGCATCCTGTCTGCTTCCAGGGCTGTGGAAGACACTGTGCTTTGCCACAGAAAATTGCTTTGGTTGCTTTGAATATGAATTGCTTGAATTAGAAATGCCTTGGGCGCTCATGGAGGAAGTTGATAGAGGGTGCTCTGGAAAATGTGATATATTGACTGTCTTGCAGAGAAGCAATGGGCTTTGAGATGATACATATTTCTGAGAGTAATGGTTCCCTGTTGAGAATTTACTCTTTTGTTTGTTTGTTTATTTTCCTCCTATGAGGGATCCAATGAGCTCCGTAGAATTGGACTAAAATTCAGCTAGCTTTTAGGTGTGCTGATGTTGCAGTGTTGTTGTCACCTGTCCACAGTGCTGTAGCTCAGCATTTTGAGCACAGCTCTGTGTAATGGGTCTCCAGAGAAAATTGGTATTTCGTAGTCAGTGGTTTTATACTGAGAGTGGTTGAACAGTTTGCCCACGGAGACAGTGAAGTTTCCATTCTTGGAGATACTGAAACCTGACTGGAATTGATACCAGAGGAGTTAATCTAATTTCTGCTGTGCCTGTGTAGATTTAGAAGGAAACAAGGTATGCAGGATTTGCTTTCTCAGCAAGGAAGTTGGAAGATAAGGGGAAGACATCTGGCCTAGGAATGCAGCAACAGCCAAAACAGGGACTGAACCTGGGAAATGGGGGAGGGCTTTGTGGTAGTGAGCAAAATACACACATGGTGACTGTACATAACCAACACACTTGTAGAAGGTCACGTGCATGCAAAGTGGAGTTATCCCCTGTGCAACCAGGCCTGTAATGAATGATGCCCTTCTTAATCCTACATTGGTGTTAAGGAGTTTAATTTGACCAGTTTTCGGTGAGTTTCGGTGACAGGATGAGCCTAAGCAACCTGCTCCAGGGGCCCTGCTTTGAGCAGGGGAATTTATTAGAGGATTTCCAGAGGTCCTTGCCAGCCTCAGTCATTCTCCAGTTCTCCTCAGCTGTAGCCCAGAGAAGTGTAGCTCAGGCAGCTCCTTGTTTCCCCGAAGCAGTCACCCAGACCTCCACACCAAACCTTCTGAGCCATACTGAGGAATGAAATTCTTCATTGTTTGCATTTAGGTGAATTATTAAAAAATCAACACATCTGCCCTTTGTCTCAGCCAGGGCTTCAGTCTGTCCTGGGCCTAGTAAAATCTTGAGACTTATGGCTCATTTTTTCATTCTTAACATTCTTAATTTAATTGGATATTTTCATCATCATTCTTCTTCCTAAAATTTATGCCAGGATCAAAATGCATCAGAATTAGCAGTGCAAATAATATTCACATCCATAATTAAGAGACTGAATACCTTGAATTCAGTCCTGTAATAATCACTCAGGAACAATAAAAATGATTAATGTATTTATGTTAATAGTTGCTGATGAAACTAAATTTTAATAACTAGTTTGTTCATTTTTCTCTTACTGTACCATTTAGAGCAGCATTAATGTCAGTTGTATGCATTTCATAGAATCCAAGATTGGTTTGGGTTGGGAGGGACCTTAAAGCTCATCCAGTCCCACCCCTGCCATGGGCAGTGACAACTTCCACTGTCCCAGGGTGCTCCAAGGCCTGTCCAGCCTGGCCTGGAACACTTTCAGGGATGGGGCAACTACACCCAGTGTTTCTGTAGGCTTGGGATGTCATAGTGGGGGTTAAGATGGAAGAAAATGTTCTGTCTCTGTTCCATTGCTGCTGCCATGGTAGCTGTGTCCCACTGGATGTCTGTGCCCTGTGTGTGTTTGTCAGCACACTCTGGCCAGGTGCTGCTCCTAGAGACAGACCTGCTGGTGGGGAAAGAGCTGAAGATTTTGAGGTCCCACAGCCTAGCAGAGGTCGGAATAGAGCAGTTGTGGGTCAGGCCATGCTTCCAGGAAGGCACTGTTGGACACAAGACCCACCAATTGACTTGCAGACACAAACTCTCCATCTCTGCTTCATCACAGGTTTGCAAGAACTCCAACAGTTACTACAAAGCTTTCTTCCCTCAATCACCCATGCAGGCACATCTGTATGTGTATGCACAACACTAAACACCATGGAGTCATGGAATAATTAAGGTTGGAAAAGACCTCCAACATCATCAAGTCTGTCCCACAACCCTTTGTATTTTTCTTCCCACCTTTAGTGTTAGCTGTAAATTTTTTTAGTGAGTCTGTCTTCCTTGAAGGATGCAGAACTGAAGGAGTTGTGATTACTCATGCTGTGGTTAACCTCAGGAACCTGTGTTTGGGCTGAGTCTTGTTTGTTTTGGTAGTGAACAAGACATGATGAATGGATAAGCAGCTTCCACAGAGCTTGCAGTCTGTATAAATTAAAGTTGTGATCTCTGCTCCACAAAGGTTGAATACTTAACCTGATATTTTGATTACATTTCAGCTCGTTTCATCATAATCCCTGTAAATCCAGGATTAAGCCTTTAGTATCTAATTTGTAATTATTAATTTCCTACAGATATTTCTCCAACCCTTTGTTTAATGTTCTTTTAATCCTTTGGAGTTCCTGTGGTATTCGTAGCTCACATCGGGAACCGGAGTTAGTGATGTGTCCCACTGGATTCCTGGGCTAATTCAGAGACTGGAGCTCTCTGCTTCCATCCAGAGGGAATGATGCCACAGCATGGGGCTGTGTGTGGAGGATAGATAAAACATCTGCGGCAGGGGTTTCTTTAGCGTGCAAGATTTGTTTACTTAAAGAGAATAGCAGATCCTCCAGGTGCTGAACTGTGATGAAATGGAGGGTTTTAGTTCCTGAAGTATGAGGAGACTGCCCAGGGCCCCTAGAAGTCCTGTGCTTCCACAGCTCACCAGAGCTTTGTAGTAGAACAACATTCTTTCAAATCTCAAGTATTGCCGGTTCAGCTGATTTTGCTTTCACACTTGGTCAGGGTTGGAGCCAGTTCCCAGTTCCTGTAAAGGGCGTAAAGCCACTGGTATCAGCCCATGGGTTCTGCCCTGAGTGCCTGAAGGGGAGCCATTTCTGATCGTTCTTTGATCCAAGGGGAAATGCAAGAAGACTGAGTGTTTGACCCTGTCAGTGATGCAGTTGCTCAAACAGCTCCTGTATACCTGCTTGGTTTCACTGCAGTGAAATTGTTTAAATTTTCAGTTTTTAAACCAATTTGTAATTTGGGTGCAAGCTCTGTGTATTGAGTAGAAATCATTTCATCCAGAGCAGTATTTCATCAAAGTTCTGAAAGAATATGGGAGTGAAATCCCAGTTGTTTCTGTTTTTCCATACGTGGCTGTTTGACTCAACATCCTGATTTATTTCAGGCTTAGAGCTTGTGTCACTGAGTTTTCAATAAGATTTTTGTTGGTTGGCCACAGCAGATAATTTCTGTCTGTATCAGAGAGAGCAGAAAAAGTTGCTTGTCAGAAGAATATCATCAGTGTAGCTCAGCTCCTGCTCTTTGTGGAATTATTAAAAAAATAAAAAGCTACCAGGATCAAGTGCAATGGCAACACAGGCTGATATTAAAACTAATGTTTCTGCTTATTGGCATCCCACCTGTGGTGCTGTATGTAACTGTCCTCAGAATGCAGGGGAAAGAGTTCAGCAAAACCAGCACAAAGTTGTGTTAGGGAAAGTTTAGGTTGGAGCTCAGGGAAAGGTTCTTCCCCCCGAGGGTGCTGGCACTGCCCAGGCTCCCCAGGGAATGGTCCCAGCCCCGAGGCTGCCAGAGCTCCAGGAGTGTTTGGACAGCGCTGCCAGGGATGGACAGGGTGGGATTGTTGGAGCAGTCCATGAAGAGCCAGGGGTTAGACTTGATGATCCTTGTGGGTCCCTTCCAACTCAGGAGTTTCTGTGGTTCCATGAAAAGAGTTTATAGGACTTGCACAGACCGAAAAAGAAATTACTTTCACTTAGGAGTTTCATTTCTGAGATTACATCCTCCAGTGGGTTAAACTAATCCCAGGATCTGTTAAATGAAGCAGTCCTTGCAGAGGAGCAAAAGGTCATTAATAGAAGCGAGAAGCTTATAAAGTGAAAAAGAGTTGTGACTTGAAAATACACTGTTGTTGATACTTAATACCCCAAGATGTTGGAGTATTAGGTTAGCATGGCTTGAAAGAACCATCCACAAAAAACCCTGGCTACAGACTCTTAGAGAGGGTTGAAAAAGCAATGTGAAGAAGACAGTATAAAAATAACTACAACAGAAATGAGGACACTAGCTGTGAGAGTGCTAAGACTGAGATCGTTCAAATTACAATATTAAAGGAATTTTAAAACCATTTTCTCTGAAACATCCTGGATCTCTGTTGCCCTTAGTGTTTGCCCAAGTTGGACAGTCTTTTAAACATCCTTAATAATTATAACTTCCTAAAGGTCATCTTAAATTGGTGTGGCCACAAAAATCTGTCCTGGTAGGGCAGAGAGCTGTGTGTCAGCTGCTCCAGGCTTTGCTCATGCAGGCTGTTACCTTGAGCTGAGTGAGAGATCAGAAGTTTCTCTTGTGCAGAGTGAGAACAGAGATTCATCAGCTTGGCTGGATAGTATTTCCCATGGGTTGGCTGGGGGTTTTTTTGTTGTTGTGTTTTGTTTTGTTTTACATTACTTTTCTAGTCTTTTAGGGGACTTTTTTGGGTTTACCCTGTTTTGTTTAGTTTGAGTTTTTTGATGAAGTGTATCCAAAGAGCAGAGGTACTTGCTATTTTAAATTATTTTGTGTCTAACAAGCATTTAGATTTGTTGTTTTCTTGTGTTTAACACCAGTTGCTCTTCTACAACTGCTTGCAGTCCTTGATGTGGTGTTACTTGGGCTCATGGGCAGAGCCTGAGCCTTTGGAGCAGGCAGGGGCAGAGCTATACTGACTGCTGGAACCAACAGGCAATTTTGAGCTCAGTGGCTTGAGCAGGGACCCAGGACTGGTGATCTGTTGAGACGAAAACTTGGCAGATATTAAGATAAATTCATCCTACCAGATCATTACTCAGAAAGAAGGTACAGAGCTGAAGGTGTCTGTCAGAACAAGTAAGTGTATCAAGCATGCAAGCACAAGAACATTTTTATACAAACCCAAAAGAAGTAGCAGATGTGTCACCTCATCATCAGATCACACCGATGGGTACGTCTCATTCACCTTGTGGTACTTCTAACTGCTTTTTCAGTTTGGCTGTAGTACAAGGCTCGCCAAACTTGGATTTGCTTGGGGCTGGCTGTCAGTGAGTTGGTGCAGCTCAGGGGGGTCCCACTGTGCTCCGGGAACCCCCTGGGCTGCAGAGCAGCAGCGAGGGGGGGATGGAGCGACGCTTGCTCTGGGGAGCTCAGGTGTCCAAGGCAGTCAGCTCTGAGCACCAGAGAGCCTGGGGGAGATGGGCACTGAGTGGGCACTGAGTGGTTCTTGTGTGTGAGTGCACTGTGTGTGTGTGTGCATGCACTGCTGCCCTTCTGCTCCCCTCCCTTCCTGGACACATCCTTGAGCCCTCCCTTCTCAAGAAAGGCAGCAGCAGTTCCTTGATGCAGGGCAAGAAAGTCAGAGGGGAAGCATTTGGCACTTACTGCAGCATTCACTGCCCAGACATCCCTTCCCTGTTTCCTCCAGGTCAGCAGAGAATCAGGATCTGCCACCGCCCTGCTCTTGGCAGAGAGCAGCTCGTGTACCGCTTTTAAGGGGTTTGCAAATCACCAGTGGTACACCTCAATTTGGGAACCCCTGGTATAGTATCATTATATTTCTATGATCACATGACCTCATATTTTTAAATAATGAATAAGCAAAAGGTTTCAAAGTGAGTTTTTGACCTTAACTTTAACATTTCCTGGCCTTCGAGTGCTTAGCTGTGCAACCCTAATATTACACTAAAATATTGAGAAGCTTTGATTTTCTGGAGTAGGCCAGAAATAGAATAAAGGGGAATTAGAAATGTGGGTTATAGGGAAAAGAAATTAATACAAAGCAAGACATAAAAAAGAGAAGATTTTTGCTTTTTGTTATGAATGAATCCTGCTGAGATATTGTGAAGGAGGCAGGATTCAGGAAGAGTGGGTAGGTGATTTTAAAAAAATCCGGTTCAGTAAAGTCAGATCTAAGTTTTCCTGGTATGAAGTTGTTGTAAAATTAATAAAACCATCCATACACACTGGAATAATAAAACTGCACTGAGCCTGCTCATGTTGGGAGTGTTTGCCTGCACCTGCTGCCTTTGGGTGGAAAGGGAGTAGGTTTTGTTCTGTTTCACAAAAGAAGAAATTAATATAATCTCTACTCCCGAGAACCCAGCACACTCATCCTCTGCCCCAGCAAACCCAGAGAAACTCTTTGACTCTAAAAGTTTTTCAAGATGTTCTTTTAGAGGCAAGAAAAGGAGGATGGGGTAGAAAAAAATCTCCTGTGAAATAAGTGAGAGATGCCTGGGGGTGTCTGGGGCCTCTGGGGAGGTGCTGCCTGTGCCCCTAACTCGAGCAGTTCTGCAGCAATGCTCTGGACACTCTGAGCAGCCTGGTTGAGTTCAGAGATCCATCCAGGTCCCCTGGGAAGGTGATCATGTAATCTTGTCTTTCCTGTTCCTTGCCTATTTCTAAGGAAGTTCCCTGTTGATAAAGCAGTTGGAATATTTAACATTTTTTTTCCCTGGCAGCAGTCAATTTGATTGTCAGTTTGAACGGGGAAACATTTATGTGGCGGTTTTGATGTGCCATGTATAAAATATTCATTCTCAGTTGCTTCCCATTCAAGTTAATTTGCTTAATTGAATTGAACTTTTACATGAAATATTGTGCTTTTTATTTGCTAGGTTCTCTCCTATGGGTGTAGATCACATGAGTGGGCTTTCTGGTGTAAATGTTCCAGGAAACGCATCTTCTGGCTGGTGTATCTTCATCTACAACCTTGGTCAAGATGCTGATGAGGGAATCCTCTGGCAGATGTTTGGCCCCTTTGGTGCGGTTACCAATGTGAAAGTTATTCGAGATTTCAACACCAACAAGTGCAAAGGTTTTGGTTTTGTGACCATGACAAACTATGAAGAAGCTGCAATGGCCATAGCAAGTCTTAATGGCTACCGCCTGGGGGACAAAATCTTACAGGTTTCCTTCAAAACCAACAAGTCCCACAAATAACTTGCTCGTGCTTTTTGTATGAATAGATAATGGAGTGACAGAAGTTGAAACATTTTTGTTAGTGTAAAACTCATTTTGCGCCAATTTTCACAAGTGTTTGTCTTAGTCTAAATGAGAAGTGAAAAGGTTTTATATTCTGGGATGCAACTGACATGTTCAAATGTTTGAAATCCCACAATGTTAGACCAATTTTAAGTTCCTTTAAGTTATTTCATTTAAAACATGTTAAAAATCCCCTGAAATCTAAAGTAGATTGCATTAACTAGACCCTCTGGATGGTGGTAAAATTGAAGCATGCTTTCACTTATGAGACTAACATTTGTTTCATTGAATGTTGTCTGCAAAAACTGGAATTTTCTGAAAAATATCAGGCTGAATCCATTGATTTCCTTTGGTTTTATGTTGTTCTTCCTATCCATCCCCCTGTCCTTTTGTTCCCCCCCAGTTTCAGTAGTATGGAAGAAAAGTTGAGAAATACTAATGTTTTAGTTGACAGTAAATTGTTTGATCAATTAATATTCATTACTCTGTGTCTAGTTGAGGATCAGGCTTTTTAAAGTCAAGGTCTTGTAAGTAGTAGCATGCCCGCCTAACTTTAACACCATTGAGGAGGTAAGTTGCACACTGAGCAGTGGCCAAGCTGTCCAGTTCACAGGTTTTAGAAATGTGACTTTTAAAGCCCACTTTGCGAGGAATGGACCAAAGAGTTTCAAAGAAACTCCGGGAAGATTTCAGAGTCAAAATGAAACTCCAAAAAAGCGAGTGTGAATATATGTTGCTACTTTATCAGACTGAATCTCTTCTGTCCAAATATTTAATGCATGGTGCACTACTTACTGGTACATTATAATGCAGCAAGCTACTTACTCATTTTCCAAGATCATTGTAGTTGGAATTCCTTTGGCAGTTCTATTTTGTAAAGAAAAACCAGTTATAAACATTTGAGCATTGTATTTCTCGCATCCCTTCTAATGAGTGCTAGATTTTTCTATTTTAATAGGATTTTGTTTTGACAACTAGCTTTACTTATTGAACACTCAGCAGAAAAGTACTTACAACTTGCAAGTTAGATATTAACCAAAAAATCCCTTTGATTTGTAGATTTAAAGATTAATCCCCCAGGTTTTCTGCAGACTGCCTTGAAACTTTGAGTTGTTCTGTTTCTGTTAATTTTCTTTTGCTTTTTTGTGTTTTTTGTTTGTTTTTACTTTTGCATTTAAGAACATTAAATTTGATTTTGTTTTGCTCAAATTTTGTTTTGTTTTTTATTTTCTGTTCTTTTTTTTGCTAAGTATTGCACAAAAGTGTCCAGCTTTCAGAGTGTTTTAAGGAACTGTAGCTCCTCTTTAAGAGAATTTTAATTTACTGCTTTGACAGATGAGTAGAAGAAAAAGAGTTTTGAAACAAGCACCACAATAAATCTGTCACATGGAAATGATGTGTCACAGACTGATGTAACCCTCAGGTTTGCTTGGGTAGGAAACCAGGACGGCTGACCCTGCCTGGACAGGTGTGTGAGCTGCTGTGCACAACTAGAGACTTGGCTCTGGTGTTTATGCAGGTAGAGCAGGTGTGGAAATGAGGTCTGTGGGAGTTTAATGCAGTGTCTCCTGGGTTTGCCTGAATCTCTACCAGCCCCAGAGTTCATTTCCAAAGTCCGGGGGCCAGTCCGTGCTGCCTGCTCATCTTGCTCCATCCCCAGCTGACCTTTGCCTTGTGCTTGCTGCCGTTTGTCCTTTCCTTGCCATGGGATCTGCACAGCCCGAAGGCTCCCTCAGCCTTCACATGTGGCTGAGCTGCTGCCCAGCTCCAGGGATGACCTGTGGGAGCTGCTGATGTTCCTGCACCTGCCCAGGCCATATCTAAAACCTACTGATAGGGCTTGGCCCAGCTGTAAGCCTCTCACTGAGTTTGAGCTTGTGTGCAGTGAATGCAGGTGGGATTTTTCCTGTTGAATTATCCAACCGTGCCTCTTCTGCCAGTCTGTTTCCTCCCCATCTCTTGAGGAGCTCAGTGGTCAGCGAAACAGTGATTGTGACAGCAGCCAGCCCACTCCCACCTCCCGAAGCTGCTCTTGGCTGTCAGAGGTTTTCTTCCACCAATTCATCACCATCCATTTATCACATCAATGATTATTTCTTTTCTGCATACAGGGAGAGATTGGGAAGCATTTTGGGGGTTCTCCCAAGTTAAAGCTGTGTAGTACAGAGAAAGAAGTTCTCTTACCATGTCCCATCACTGTTGAACCCTTCATTGTCCTGTTCCACAGGAGTGGGCTGTAGTCATTCCCAATTCCTGTCATTCTCTCTTGCTTTATTCCATTTAAGATAAATTTGCTATTAAACTAAATGGGAGTTGCTGTTTATTACAATGTTTACCTGGGGGTTCAGACTTCCAGCAAATTACCCCTAAACATGACTCTGTTTTAGTACTGGTTCCAAGCACACTGCCCATGGTAGCAGCACATTGCTGTGCTGCCACTTCTGAAAAAAAAACCTTTTCTTGGATGCTTTCTGGCATCACCATTCCTTGCTATTTCCACTGCTTCCCTATTTTTCCATCTTGCATTCTTTGCTAAATAAGAAGGAAATGCAGGATACAGTTTTGTACCACTACTACAACAATCTCTTATAGGACAGATCTGATTCCAGCTTTCTTTGATAGTTGCTCTGACAATAATTTGCAGGCAATTGGTATGTGCAAAGCACTGCTGCTTGGGTCAGGAAAAGAGGAAAAACTCCTGCTAATATCCAGAGCTGATACCAGAAGTATTGTGAGATCTGCACTGTTCTAACAGTCAATAAAACCTTGGCATAAATAGCTGAAGTCCAGAAAAATTTGTGTATGTATTCTTTATACTTTTGGTCCTAAACACCAGCCTGTGCATCCTACTAGTAAACAGCCTGTGCATCCTACTAGTAAAGACCAAAAGGAAGCTTCTGGAAGTGGAAACTAAATTCTAACATCTGCCAGGAGTTTTTCTACCCAAAAGGTAGGAACAACTGGTTTCCTCCTCACGCCATTCAGCAGACCCTGCTATGAAGCTCTCACTTGAAGAGACCTGTTTCAAGAGAGGTTTTGGCCTCTTTATTCTCAAAGATTGCTCTACTTTTTCATCCATCAGTTTGATGGAATCCAGGTGTTTCTGTCAGGTGGTGCTTCTTGGTGCTTACAGGATCTTTGTTGAACCAAAGGGCTGTCTCAAAGCAGAGGTCTCACATTGCTCGTGAGATCCAGTGGCCTCATTGAGGTAGAGACTTTTGGAAAGGCTTCAGTGCTGGATTAGGGTGTGATGATCAGATTTTGGAGACCTGGATTTGTTGGTCTGTACTGGAGATGTGCTGCAGGAACAGCTGTGATGGGAGTGTTTTGGGGTCCTTTAGAGTAGGTTAAGAGTCTCTTGGGACAGGCCCAGGTGTAGCTTCTGAAGGAGCAGGTGTGATTCCTGCTGAAAACACAGGTGTCCATGCTGCTGTCACAGGGTCTGATGTATAGATGCCAAGAGGAGTTACTACATTTGCTTCCCAGATGTCTGAGTGAATGGAATTCACCCTGTGCAGAACACTGGCCACGAGCATCATCACCTATAAGTCTCCTGTTAACCATTAGTAGATAGGGAAATCCCACAGAAATATGGAACAGGAATCTCTGATGTTGCTGTATGTGCTTGGTATGAGCCAGCAAAGGCATGTGCAGATCCTTCAGGTGAGGGGATGGCAACACCAGAAATCCAGACATGAGCAGAATCAGAGCAGCTCAATGTGTTCAGGTCTCAGTGATTCCCTGTTAGATGGTGTCTGTGCACTGAAGTGTTGGGTTTGTTTTATTTTATTTTTCAAGCTGCATTATTATAAAGTTTGGTTTACTTGAGCTGCTCCACTCTTCTGTCAGAGACTGGCCAGTTGAGTTACTGTTGCCTCCTGAGTTCTCCTGTGCCATCCCTGCACCTGTTCTAGCTCTGGGCCTGGGAAAGGCTTGAGGATCCAGCTCTTAGGGTGAGGGGAGAAGTCACCATTGCCACAGTGGTGTGTGTGGCCACACAGCTTTTCCTTCCTTTTGCTTGGATATTTTTTTTGTATATCCTATCATGTGAGCACGAAAACCACTGAAAATCCAGAGAGGAGCCACTGGAGCAGGATAAATTGTCACCGCAGTGAACAGTGGTTGGTCAGTGTGTGATCATTTGCCTTGTCCAGATCACCAAAGGGTGTTTGCATGGAGAGGACACCTATTTTTGTAGGGGGATTGAATGCTGTAGTAATGTTATTTATACAGAGCAGTCAAAAATCTTTTTAAAAGAGTTCTAAAAAACCTCTGGTATCATTTAGAAAACATGTCCAGCAGTCAAAACCAAAATGATGAACTAACTATAAAGGTGATCCATTATTTTAAGGCTGAGTTTGGAAAATGAATAGTCCTTAAGGTCCTTCAACATTTGTAACAATTTTATGTTGCTTTAATGTTCTGGGTAAGGTCAATAAAGTAGAAATTCTTCAAATATTTCAGGAGAGATTTTTTTTCAGTGCATTCTAAACAGCAACAACTCAAGTTCCTTTTTGGATAGTTTATCATTACGTATGTGCTTTAAAAAAAAAAGCCTTGGAGAATGTCCCCACATTTTCTTTCCTGACACAATATACAGGTCATATGATAAAATAAACTGTTTATTCAAAGTAGCTCCTCTGATACCTCTGCCTGCAGAAGGTTAGGGTTTTGTGGGAGGTTTTTGACACATGGCTCTTGTGAGCTGCTGGTAGCCTGGTTCAATCACATAAAACATGGAGCAGTTTGTCTGGATGCTGCCTCTGTCAGAAGGTCACCGTATTTTTTATTTCCATAATGAAGAAATGTGTCCTTTATAACTCTGTCAATGAAGTACCTTATTGTTACACTTCTACGTTTAGGCATCTAAAAATAGGTTTGGAGGGAAGGGACCAAATTCACCTTTAGCATAATGAAACACCAACCCCTTGAGCTCCCTAAGTGGAGCTGCACTTGTGTTTTGGCTTTTGTTTTGTTTTGTTTTGTTTTGTTTTCTAAGAGCTGAATTTACCTGAGGTGCTTTAATCTCTCTTTGGAAGCAGGAGAGTCTTTTTGTGCCTTCGGCAAGTTCCTCTAATGTAGCTCTGCACTTCTCAAGGTTGGCTGCTCAGCACAGTAGAATGGGTAAATCCAGAGCTCAAGAGGCCAGTGGTTATTTTCTCTGATTATTATACCTTACTGGGCTGCTTCTTATTAATGTAAAAAATAAAAAATGTGGAGTTCATAAAAAGGGTCTCAATTCCCTCCCTCTCGCTTGGAAGATGAGGTGCCTCCATAACAACCAGTGGATTGAAAATCACCGTTAATTTCTAAGCATCCACTCATAGGTTGATCAGGTACGGCTTCGTTTCAGGGGTTGCTTTTTGTAGTAGTCTCACATAGTCAAACAAAATCAAAAAGGTGTTGCTTTCTCCTCCTGCATGATTTAAAACAAGTCAAACTTAATGATCTATAAAGCATAACCCACCACCCCATGAGCAGGTTTGACGTTCAGCCCTGGTGATTCCTTCTAGATCACACTCGATCAAACAGCAACAAAGGGTTAGAAATATTTTTCTGTTGAGTGGAGTTTTCAGCATTGAAATTCTCTTTTGTTGCTAATGATGGGAAAACAGTAATGGTAGAACTGCCACCTGAAACCTTGGAAAATTGCTTCTGTGTTCATTTCGAATCTCAATATTCTCCCACTGTTGTTCCTTATTTTTAAACATTTTTGAGCAAGTTTTTAGTGGTATGGCTGAACTTTTTCACTTGGTCATTGAGAAGAAAATTACTTGAGACATTTGAAACCTAAGTTGGGATAAACCTTTATTTGATGAGTAATTTGAATAATACTGTACTTCTAGTCTTTTTATTGATTTCCTTTCCTTTAACTTATGTAATCTTTTGTTTATAAATTAATCTGTTTGTGGGACAGAAGGTTTTATCAATTGCTTTCCATACTGTACAGTATGTGGTTACACATTTTGTATATTTAGTGTGTTTTTAAGTTATTGATTTGTTTTATATCAAATAATTTATTTTTCAGGTACCATTTTCATTTAAACTTTGTTTTTACATGGGTTTACTTTAAATAAAGTATGACACTGCTTTCCAAATGTCTAAAATGAAGTTGAATCCCATTGTGTTATTTTGAGATGATTTATGTAAATTAACTTACTTTAGAAATAACTGCAAAAGTGTACGAAGTTCATACTTTGGTTGTGCTTCAATTCAAGTGCTTGGAAATTCTCTGCAATGATTTTTGAGCAATTTGAAAAAATGGAATTTTCATATTGAAACAGTTCATAGATTTGTTGATGAAGCAGCAGCTTTGTAGAATCCTGTGGATGGAGTTATGAACATTGTTTTCTATATGGATTTTCAAAATTAAATGAAACAACTCGTAGATATTTTACACTGGTGTTAAGACTTAAATGACATTATCTGTGTTAATAGTGCAAAGAAGTTTTGTACTTTTGGCACATGTTCATGGCTGGTTTTATTGAGCACTTGTTTGGAACATACTTGGGATGTTTTTACTTGAGCCCTGGTGAAGGATGATGTACTTCAAAGTAGAGTTAGGCTTTTACTTAATTGTTCATATTTTTTTTTTCCGTGCAGGAATTGGATTATTATTGTGCAGTTTGGAATTTGACATGTTTTCAGAAGAATCTGAACTGTGTTCAGGAGTAGCTAATCAAGGTTCCTCTACTAAAGATTTTGTAACTTGTGGCCTTGTTAGAAAGATGGAATAAAAAGAAGGGGCTTAGTTTCCTTTTTATTTTTCAGGAAAAAAGTAGTTGTCTTTATCTTACATTTTTCTTCCTGATTAAACCAAACTCAAAGCCCAGTTACACTGTTACTCAGAAATGTATAGTGAAACTTCTTGGACCTCTTGAGGAAACAACCTCAAGTTGGCCTGTTGGAGGCTTAGATTGGATGAAGATTTTCTGCAAATTATGCCAGGGTTGTCAAGCCCTGGCACAGCTGCCCGGGACAGTGGTAGAGTCACCATCCCTGGAAGTGTTCAAAAAACACGTGGCTGTGGCTCCTGGGGTCACGGGCTAGTGGTGAACATGGTGGTGCTGCTGGGTCGATAGTTGGCCTTGATTACCTTAGAGGGCTGTTCCAGCCTAACAACTGTGAATCCGTGAGAAGGGACCATCAGTGCAGGTCAGGCTCCCTGGTGCCTCAGATGAGGCTGGGGCAGGACAGACAGCCCCAGGTAATACCCTGGGGGAGGTTCTGTAAGGGGCCTTTTCCAGAAATGCTTCTGAAACCATGTCCTTTTGGTTGAAGGAGCACACATAACCCTGCTGGCTCTGCACAGACTGTATTCCAGTCTTAGTCTTCCTCACCAACACAAACTTTAGTTTTGGTAAGCTGAAGTCTGTCCTGCTGCTTTTCAACAGGTGCCTCCTGTCCTTCAGTCACAGAAATAATCCCTCTTAGAGCTGGGCTAATTGTTGTACCTTTGAGACATTGCCCCTGATTTTTCTCTTAAAGACTTACTGTAGTGGTGTAAAGTAAGAGATATAAATGGAGTTTCATGTATGATGTCATGGAACATGTGGCAATGCTGCCTCAGCTCAGGATCTCTTCCAACTCAGGAGTTTTTAGATTTGCTGTTATTTTTTCTCTAATGGGAAGTTCTCAGTTCAGCACTGTTCACCATATGGAATTATTCATTGAGCTAAATTGGTAAAGAGCAGAAGTGAGAATTTCTGTTCCTACAGGAGTATCAGGTGTATCAGTGGATTGTTGAATGTGCAGCATCTGTTGTATTCAGGAATGCTTCACCAGGATTTAGAGCTTTCCTGGGTTTTCCTTTGCACAGAGCTAGAACACCTTCTCCATTCTTGCTCCCACCAGAGTTCATCCCATGTGGTTCGCTTTGCTCATGTCCATTTTGACCACTATTGTGTTGTCCATGTTTTTCTTCTATGTAAAATCATGAGGGAAAAAATATATGAAATTTCAAAAAGCTTAATAACAGACATGGCCATGGGAAGTTCTAGCCCTTCAGAAATGAGGCTTTTTTAAAAAGCAAACAAAAAAACTTAGTGTAGACCCATTTACCCCCAGGCAGGGTCTCTGGTTTTGCAGAATTCCTGATAGACTCCTTGGCTTTTGACTATTCCCCCTCCTTGCTCTGCTGTTGTGGTATCCTGCTTCCAAATTTCACCCCCTTCATTTCCAGAACAATGAAAGAGGGAGGGAAGGAGAAAAAAGATGTTAAACTGATATGTTAGGGAAAGATGTCTGAATCCTCTTCTCTGTATTTCCTGTCCTTTTTAAAAAAGGGAAGAATATGACTGTAAGAAATATCCTGGGTCATGCTAACAGTGCACTTGCTCCGGATTTTGTCCTAGCAGTGGCAGTGAGCAGCTATTTAAGGAAAGCCTGGCTGCCTCCCTCCCTCTCATCATTCCCCTCGTGCTTACCCAGCTCTGCAGTAGCTCAGTGTCAGAGGGGCCCTGCCTGTTCCCCAAATATCTCCTCTTCTTTAGAGCCCTTTCTTTTCTCTAAACTGTCCTCTGCTTCCATCCTGTACTGACAGCAGGAAGGGGAAGTGGAACGTTTGGAAGTGGTTTTACACATGTGTTACGTGTGCAGCTGAATGAAGGTGAATAGATCACAATGTTTTGCTCTTTGCACTGTGACACACTTTCTTTTTTATCTTTTTTTTAAGTGTTTATGTATAGAAACAGTGATGAGCAAAATGGGACTCTGAATCTAGTTTGTCAGAACATAACTTGCACTAACATCTCATTGGCAAATAATGTTTCATTGCAATAGAATTAATTTAAACCAAATATGGCACAGTTAAAATGCAGACTTTCTTTGAGTTTTAAGTGTGGTTTATAACATTCTAAAGGTTGAACTTTCCAGAATGGATTGACTTCTCCCTGCAGGGCTGGAGCTCCATGCTTAAAAAGAGCATATGCTCAAACTAGAGCTTACAAAGAACTGAATTTAATAAAAATTAGTTTGAGGCTTCCTGTGTTCTCACAGTAGGGATCAGAGGAGCTGTTAAACCTACTTTAACAAACCTGTTAAACCTACTGTTTGAATGTGTTGGAACAGATTCTGCCCCAAGAGAAGGCTCATAGAGGAGAGCAGAGCAGGAGTGGTTTGGCTTGGGAGCAGAGTTGGGGCAGTGTAAGCAGTGCTGAGCTGCTTCCTGCCATGGGCTCCAGCTCCAGTGTCACGGGAGGAGCAGGCACTGGCAGGACTCCAAAGCTGTCTTGCAGCCCACGAACAGCTGTGGTAAGTAGCTCATGTGCTTCTCAGTCCTGGCACAGAGGGGTTTGCTCTTGGTCTAACCAGACTTGCAGAATTTGCAATGAAAGACTTTTGTGACCATGTATCCTGCTTGACCTTTCTGTCCCAGGTTGTTCCTTCTGCTTTGCATCTTTCAAGAGACACTGAGTGCATATATGTTTGTGTGTGTACACACACATGTAATACCTGTGTGTAATAAAACATGTGGACTGTATACATGGTTTAGAGTACATGCACACGTGTGTCAGTTTTGTGTGTGACTGCTGTGTCTCTGCTGCATAGATGCTGTATACAGCTCATGTGGAGTGGCACATCTGCACTGGCCCACATCCTGCACAGTGCAGAGGTAATTCATGCAGAGATGTGTCCTTAAAAAAACAAAATTACATGAAGCTTTCTGAGGCATTGGTCACAACTGTACAGTGATGTGAGGAGTGAGCTGTGGAGATTTAAGAAAATTAATGTCCATCTTGGAAACAATTTAACATCCACATTTTCCTAACTCTAGAAAACCGCCATATCTGTATATTGTGTCTTAATCTTTTTCAGCAGTGGTCCTGTACTGTATCATATCACTGCTGCTCAGGGAGCACCTCCTGTCCCCTCTCCCTGTGAGATACAATGCTGTCACTCCATGGGACTCTGACTTTGGAAATCAGTGATTTTGTTTTAGGCCACCTTTACTCTGTATTTTCCCCTTTCTGTTTTTGCTATATTTCATGGGCCTTAATGTTTTAATCCTTTCTTACTACAGGAATGGAGGAAAGAAGACAATTCAGCTGCAAGAAGGACTGTGTTTCTAGAGAGCTGGCAGTGACTGACTGCGCGTGCCACGGCACGATAGCCCAGGGTGCGTGGCCAGGCTCCTCTGCCCCCATCACTGGATTCCCAGAGGGACATCAGTGCTGCTCATGCTTTTGTAGATAAAACATAGCAAAGCCTTGTCCCAGTGTGTTCAGAGCTGCTTTTCTGAACAACACCAAGTGTGGATTTGAGGTTTGACTCGCTGTGATGTCTGTGCCTAGTTTAGTCACTCAGGTAGCTCATAAGGACTTGCACCAGGTGTTTTATTCCAGGGCACTGATGCCTCCAACACTGTAATAGTTCCAGGAGAACATTCTGGCTGCCCTGATTTGCATCTTATCTTACTTAAACACAGTGATGCTCAAAGGCAGACCAAGAGCTGTAAGATGGAAACTGGTAGAGAAGCTTTGTGCTTCCCTCCCGATCTTGGTGGTCTGTGCTCAGCTGGGCACATAGGAGCCTCGTGTCCTGTTGGACTGCTGGGGGCCTTGAGGAATGAATGTTTGCAATGGAATATTTGCCCTGATTTTGGTCTTTCCACGTTCATGTGACAAATCCTGACATTACAGAAGAACATTTCTGATGTTCACTCCATGGAATCCAATGTCCAGCTTCTCTGTTGCTGCCCATTCTGGGTTTGGGTGAGAGTAATGAGAGCTGATTTGTATCCAAGAAGGAATAAAACAAGAAAAGGAGAGATATGGTGAGATGAAGGCAGCCTGATGTAATTTGTGAAACGTGTAACAGGAAGGATGCCTGTGGGAGTGCTGGGGTCAGTGCAGGGTAGGGAATTGGTTGATAGGAGCAGTGTCAGCCCTTTCCTCAGTGAGCAGCATCTGGTCCTAACAAAAGGTTTGCTTGGCTTGCTGCACAAACAAAAGGAGAGAAAGAGGTGTGGTGTCCTAACATGGACAAGGATGAAGTGGTTTTGCTCAGAAATACTTTGATGTTTTTTAATTTATGTACTACTGCTGGGAGGCAGTGGGGCCTGTGGGGCAGTGCTGTTGACTGAGGTGTCCATCCATTGTTCCGTATTGGAGATGGAGGAGGAATTCCTTGGAATGACTGTATTTTCATCCTGTCTGAAAGTTTAATAGGTTATTAAAATAATGTTGCATGGCACATCTTCATAAGTGTTTTTGTATTAGAAGATTTTAGATATTGAGGTCCTAAAAAGCTCCCATAATGATAATAATAATCACCATCAAATGTCTTTGTAGATGTAAATAAGGCTCCAAAGGTGAGCTCTGGATATATTTTAGGTGCTGGTGTTGCTCCAGTGTCCAGCATCTTATACCAACCCTCCACCATCATCTTATTTGTGCTGATAAAGCTGTTGGTAGGCATTATTTTAATTAAAAGAAGGATACGTCTTACCAGTGGTTCCTTTAAACTTGCATCAGTTCTTGGATCTGGTGTCCCTGTAGTCCCCATTCCAGCCATGCTAAAGGGGCAGTTAAAGGGTGGAGTCAGGCTGTGTAATATGGCACTTTCATTGAAAAGTGCACTGGATTGTGCTTGGGGTCAACTGGGGGCTCTGGAAAATCAGAGAAACTAATTATTCTGGGAAGCCAGCTAGACTAGAGGATGGGCTGAGGATGTGAAGGACAGTCCTTGGAGTCACTTCTTAATCAAAACTGCTGGTATGATCATCAGTCCTTGTAGCTGGCAAAAGCCAAAAAACCTGCACTGGCAGAAGTCCAGCCCAAGGTATTAAAATCAGAGTAAATGAAGTAGTGGAGGACTGGTGAGCAACCAAAGGTACTTGTCAAAGGTCAGGAAGGAAAGGAGCTGTTTGTAAGCTGTGAAGTGGGGAAGGAAGCAGCTGCGTGTTCAGGACGTGGCATTTTGGTGACAGAAGGCTGGGCAGTGGAAGTGCAAGGATCTGCAAGGGAATGACTATGCTAAAAGCCAGGAGAGATGTGGTCTTGAATGGAAGTGAATCAGCAGCAGGAGAGTTCTGGTAGGAAGAGCATGAACTTGTCTCTCCTGGCAGTGTCTGTGTGGAAAACAACAGATCACAAAATGCATGTCAGGGGAGTATGGCCTGGGCTGGTTGTACTGATCTCTCTGCTGCATGATGTGTTTCCATAGACAGCACACTTCCTGCAAAGTGCTGAAGCACGGAATTAAGGCTGTGGCAGCTTCTTCCAAGGGACTCTGAACTGAGGAAGCTCCATCCCACCAAGGCATGGCCTAAAAAACTACTCTAAAGCCATAGGCTTCAAATGCTGAATAACAGAATTTAAAGATACAGAGCTAAATGAAAATGTTCAAATACATTTTGTCACAGAATAATTAATTTGGTGAGTTATTTGGAGAATAATAAGTCGGTAGATTTTTAAAATTCAGTAACTCCCATTTACCTGGACCTTCTGTAAAGCATTTCATACCATGTTGGATACTATGAAATAAGCTTTGGTGGTTACAAATACAAATACAGGAAATTTAGGGTGGGCGTTGCTTTAAAGAAAGAAGGCAGCATGGAAGGGTAAGCAGTAGGGTTTCAGCTGGTGGGATATTACTGATTTCCCAGATCTTTGGGATGCATTTTCAGCATTTACCTATGTTGAAGTATCATGTATGTGCTATGGCATCCTCTGCTGGAAATTGTGGAGAGATGCTGTAGCTCTTCCTTGACTTCCCTGTTCCCACTCTCCTGTATGAGGGGAGGTTTTGGAGAGGTGGGAGTGTAAATGCTCTTGCCCAGAGCGTGGGTTGGGCATGATGCAGAGGAGTGCACAGACACAGGCACGTTCAGGAGCCAGGTGTGCAGAGCTAGGACAGCGATAATGGGGATGTGGGACACAGCTGTGAGAGAGAGCTTTGGGTGCACATTGTTCAGGGCCTGTGGGAGTAGGAGAAGCTATGTGAGTCCTGTAGGCTCAGTCATGTGATTTGTAGCATCTTGTGATACAGGACTGAAGCTCTCCAGAAGAGCTTCTTGTTGGGGGAGTCCATTTACATATGTGTGTGCCACCAGTCCATATCCTTTGGTTGAGAGATGCACAATGCCAGGAGTAGGGAAATCCTTCCAGGATAGGATTTGACAATCTACTCTCAATATTGTCACGTTTGTTAATGAAAGTGCAGTGGAAGGCTGTTGATGAGAAATTAAAAATCTTGATGCATCTATTGTTCAGAGGTTGGTCACGCAGGTGACATAGGAGGCTCAGAATGAGCTGATAGAGATTTCTTTCTCCCAAAAAGCTGGAGTAGACATGCTTTTCGGATGTCCCGATCCCAGGTGCAGCATGTGGCACTGCTGTTGAGCTCTTTTCACTTACGAGGAAATAGATGGAGAGGTCCAAGCCTTGTGATACGTGGTTTTGCTGAACTGAATTATCCTGCCATGCTTATTCTGACAGGGAACCAGCTGAGCAATTTGGTGGTTTTCCTCATGGGGGTGGGAGATGAGGGAAGTGAGCATGTGCTGTAGGGTAATGATGCAGTGATGAAAATGAATTGTGCACACCAGAAACCTGCTGTTGACAACTTGGACCAGTTCCACGTGTTTCTCAGGTAACCTCAGTGCTGCTACTGCAGTGATGACAGATGTGGCTTTCTGCTGTCCAGAGGAGCCAAGGAGTTGTGGGGGTTGTCCCTGAATCAATATCCTCCTCAGAGCTATCTTTGTAATCTTGGGTTAAAGCAGTATGTTCCTGATGGTTGCAGGTGAAATCCAGCTGGAGAGTGGTTTGGTGAGGAAGGCAGAGCTTACCTGCTGAGTGTGGCTGCCAGGAGCATCAGGGCTGTACAGCTGGGGCAGCCCCATGAGCTGTGCACACAGGAGGGGTTTCTCTCTGCTCAGGACTCACTGCCACAGCTGTGTTGGTATAGGAGCCCAGCCCTGGGTTCTTCCTTACAAGACAGTGTTGTTACGAGGCCATTTGCTTTGGGCGCCAGGATGTGGTGGTCCACGTCCCCTGCCCAGTTCAGAGTAGGTGGAGTTGTGTGGCTGTTGGTGCTGGCAGCACTGGATGTTCCTGGGTGCTTTTGTTTTCCAGCTGTGTTTGCGTGCTTCGAGGGCGCGATGGACAACAGAAGAGGAGTCCTGGTTGTTCGTATCTGCCCATTTGCAGGGTTCTTGTGTCTGGTTGTTTTATATCTGCCCATTTCAGGGAGTTGATGCCCCAGTAGAGCTGCTGGGGGAGGTGTGGTGGTCACCCTGAGCAGTGAGACTCACCAGGTTGTGTTCTCTGCTGCTTGGCTGTGTCACAGCTGAGACTTACCTTGGCTCCTGCTCACTGAGCTCCTGCCTTTGCTGGATCATGAGGGGAGAGGCAGCTTTTATGACTCTGGTTCAAAAGATGAAATAATTCAGGTCCATAGGTGAACCCAGAGCCTGAGCAGTTGCCTGTGTGTTTGGTTTGCGCTTGCTTGGAAAGGTGAGGGGGTGAATTAGAATAGAGTTCTGCTTTGGTAACTAATTGTGAGCAAGTGAGTAATTACTGCTTGGGCAGGATACATATGAATGTTTTATTTCCTACTTAAGGCTTCATGTCGAGGAAATGCAGACATTGGTGCTCAGGTTAGAGGGAAGCATGGCTGTGAAGAGCAGCCCATAACTCTGCATAACAACTGGGTGGATGCCACATCCTGTGGGAAAGAATCACTTGGTACATGAGCAGTAAAAACCAACAATTAAAGATCAGGATTGGCATTTTGTTGGAATTAATTAGGAGGAGAATCGTGAGGAAGTTAGCCTGGCTTGAACTGTGACACCACCAGCAGATGTCTGCCAGGCTGTAAGTGGAAAGAGCACATGCTTTGTCTGTCTCTAGAGATTGCAGACTATCAAGTAACTGCTTGGGGTAGAGACAGCAAGACAGAGAAATGGAGTGAGATGTCTAGAGACAACAGTGTTCTGAAGTTGGGATCATGATGCTGCTCTTCTCAATGTTTTAGCACCAGAATCTGGTTTAAAATCCTGCTTTGCAGATGGTTGAAGACTCCAGGAATATTGAAAGGGAAAGAAGGAGGAGAATGGCCAAATACACATTTTGTTGTGTTTCAAGGAAGGACAGTGAGTAGAAGATCTCTGAGGTGAAATGGTCAGGTAAGTGGAGCAGCAAGTTTTGGGTTGGGTGTAATGTTTCAGACTTACTGTTCTTTCCTGCCTGTGTTGAGCTGTGGTTTGCATAGGCCCATGGCTCAGAGTGAAAGCTAAAGTCTGGCATTTTAAGAGTCTGAGGGCTCAGGATTCCGAAGATAAGTCTCTTGCTCAGACACGTAATTCAGGGTGGGATTCATCCTACTGACTCAAACTATTAAAGTCTTAGCGCCCAGTCCAAACTCATCAATAAGAGCCTTCTGAAGACATCTGCTCCTACAGCCCGAGATGTACTGCTCAGAAAGGTGCCTGGCTCTCACTGTTGGCTACAGGGCAGTTCATCTATGTAGTTTAAATGAGACACAAAGCTGCTAGAAAACAAAGGTAAGAGCACATTGCACACCTGGGTGCCAGGACCTCTGCCCATGCAAAATTCTTGCTACTCCCAACATGGATTTTGGAGCATCTTACACAGGGATGCTACAGCTTCCTCCCCACGCTGAATCCTGGGAATTTGCATCTGGAGAATGTCCAGCGTGGTGAGATAGAACACGCTGCATAATTGCCCAGGCTGGTGGAGGCCCAAGGCAATGTGTCCATGGGTCACCTGTGCATCCCTGGGGGCTAATGGGATCTGCGGCGTGGTGCAGACTCTAAACACCAGCCCTGAGGACCCAGCAAAAGTGCAGGTGCAACTTCTAGGGAGCCTGCAAGATACCTGGAGAGGGACTTGAGACAAGGGCCTGGAGTGCCAGGACAAGGGAAAATGGCTTCCCACCGCCAAAGGGCAGGGTTAGATGGGATAGTGGGAAGAAATTCCTGGTTGTGAGGGTGGGGAAGCCCTGGCACAGGGTGCCCAGAGCAGCTGTGGCTGCCCCTGGATCTCTGGAAGTGGCCAAGGCCAGTTTGGAGGGGGCTTGGAGGACTCTGGGATAGTGGTATCCCTGCCTGTGGCAGGGGGTGCACTTGAACACTGAATGACAATTTATGAGCTAGATCTGAACTATTAACTGTTGAACAGTTTGCAGATGGTCCCATGAACACAGGCACTGATGTTGTCTCTGCATTCTGAGTAGGATCTGCCTTGACCCTGGGCTGTGGTGTGTGCAATCCCTAGGTGATGCACTGAGCTGCACCTGCCTGCAGGAAGGACTGAAATAATTAATTCAGATTTTCTAGAAAGTTTATTATCACATCAGATAAGATGAGGAATTCCTCAAGGAAACAAAAACATACAGTGAATTTGAAAGGGAGAGGCAGAAAACACATCCCTAGGGAGGCATTCACTCCTTAGAGGAGCATTTAGTGGAGGTTACATGCTGTGATTGTCAAAAAAGAAAGTTATTTGAGCCATATCAGTCATTAAGAGCTGCTTTAAAATTTTGATTTTACAGAGAAGCCTGGGGGTTTAATAGATTTAAATAATTACCTTCAAAACTTCTTGTAGAACGGAATTTTCAAAATTATTTTAGAAAACTTGCAGACTAATTTTGAGGCGGGTAGTATTTTAAATTAAAAGAATGCTTTGGGTTGGTTTTCACATCTGTTGTTTGGCTTGTGTTTTGCCACATGCTACAGCATGAGTTGTTTTTTTCAGTTTTAGTAAAACATAAACTGAGGCACATCGTGATTCAAGAGATGGATGGCAGCAGTGCTCTGCTGACAGTGCCCTTCCAACTCCATTTAGACATCCAAAAAAGGTGTGAAAATAATATAAAAGCAAAAGTCCCTGATCAAAACTCATCATTTTTATAAACTCAGGTATGTAAAAATAACTTGTGCTCTGGAAGATGCACAGAAAAGAATCTGTAGGATCGAGGCAACTTATCCATGGGCTGTAGGAACAAGCCAATGTCTTTTGAGTAAAGTATACACTCAAGTCATTCAGTATAATGAAAATTCATTTAAACTCAGTGTTTATGGTCAGTCACATCCTCTGTTTCCCAAATACCATTGCAGAAATGTCATTCCCTAATCAAGGCTCATGTGCCCAATAGGTGGGGTTTCTGTCCATGTCTGGGAGGTGCCCTGAAGCCAAGGGCTGCTTTAACTTTTCCTTTTGCTTAATAACCACAGACCCCATAAATACCTTTCACATGAATTTTAGTTCACCAAAATAACTTTCTTTGAATTTTATTTTCAGTAAAATAACATTTGTATAACAGCCAAATTCCTTCACCCAGTTTCTCTCCAACTTCATTAGAATATTACACACAGCAACCATAACCCAGGGATCACCTATATTACCATAGCAGCTGAGATTTTTATTGTTTGTAAGGAAAACAAGGATTTCCAAGGACGAAATACAGGTTTGAGCTTGTGTGCTTTCTGTACACCAGATTTCTGTGCTGTAGGATGTGTGCCTTGCACTGCCTGTACATTTCCAATTGCATGGAAATAACACAGATTTTCAGTGCTAGAACAGAGAGGGGGTACCTCTTTTTCTTACAGGTGCCTGGGAAGATAATTTAAAATACTTTGAAGGTGCAGTGTATCAGTCAGGAGAATTTAATTATAGAATATCCTGAGGTGGAAGGGACCCTCAGGGATCATCAGTCCAGCCCCTGGCCCTGCCCAGACACCCCAACAATCCCACCCTGGGCATCCTGGAGCTCTGGCAGCCTCGGGGCTGGGACCATTACCTGGGGAGCATGGGCAGTGCCAGCACCCTTGTTTTTGCCTTTTTTGAGGCTGAATAGACAGGTTTCAGTTTGCCAAGCAAGACACCTCAATTTTCCTAATGTGGGACATGTGGAACTTCACTTCCCTCCCGTCCTGGTCTTCTGAATACAGTTGGGACAGAATAAAACATCTCCCAGTGATACCCAGTGACTTTGTCCAGACTCTGCTGCTTTCTCATCTCCTAGAAATCTCTTGTTCCTCACCCCTGATGGGTTTGTACTGCTCTCTACAAAAGCCCTGCTGACATTCTGGGGTTCCATGGGTGCCACTGGTTCTCAGGACTGGCACAGGGAGGATGCTGTTCCCCCTGAGCAGCAGATAAACACTGGTGTCAGTGTTTCCCCAGCAGCAGGTTATTGAAAACACAGATGGGGTTGGGATGTTGCCATCCCAAGGGCCCAGGCTGGGAGAGTGGGCCTCACCAGCTGGGCCATCCTGTAACTGCTTCATTTACTTTTCCACAATTTCCACCCTGTTAAAGGTGTTCAGGTGCCTCTCCTGTGTCTGTGTGCAGTGCTGAAGATGGATTGTCCTTGCTGCCTTGGGGTTTTCCCCATCAATAAAAATGCCTTCCCTCTATACCAGACCACAAAGAGACTTTCAGAAGCACTGAATTATTTTTTCCCCTTGTTTTATCCTGTTCGAGGGGCACAGTGATGCCAGCCCAGTTTTGAGGCTGCTGGACTCAAAGGTCTCCCCTGCTGTATTTGTCACAAGGTACAAGGCTGTGGAGATTCTGGCATGACACTTTATAGTAACCTTACTAGCACCAACATACTTCCTGCTGATTTCCAAAACCAAAACTTCTCTGTTAATGTGGATCTCACCAGACAGTAAAAGATGTTACCAACAGTTTAAAGGCCAAGTTGAACAGGAGTTGTAGCAACCTGGTCTAGTGGAAGTGTCCTGCCCGTGGGAGATGAGCTTTAAATTCCTTTCCAATCCAACCATTCTGGGATTGATAAAGCACAGGATTTGCAGCTCCTGGGGCAAGTTGTATAGGGTGGGATTGGCTTCACCAGCTCTAGATTTATTACTGAGATACAATATTCAGTTTTTTGAGTAATAATTTGTTCTTTGTTGCAGTAAACTGGAGGATGTGCTGTTTAAGTTGGTTTAGTATGACTTGCAGCTTCCAGGGCAGGGGATAAGGGTCTGGTCTGCAGCAGCCAGAGCCCAGTGATGGGAGTGACTGCCCAGAGGCTCATCCTGCAGCCCCAGCACTCACTCAGGGACCTCTGCCGTGGACATTCTGCCCTGCCTTCTGTTGCAGGGTTAATTGTCTGCTGTAATATCCAGAGCTCATTAGTGAGAGGACAATGGATGTAAAAGTGGGGCTCATGTCTGCTGCCTGTGCTGGTGTCTGTGCCAGTCAACCTGGACTCATCTGGGGCATCCAGTGAGGGATGTGGGCACTCCCATGCACCAGTGACTGACCAGAAAGGTCTCATAAATCTTGTCTGGTTTAATTACCTTGGAGCAGGTGCATTGGCGGTGTCTGTCCAGCCGTGCCTGGGGGAGGTGGGTGACTGATGCAGACAGACAGGGTGCTTGTATCCTTATCCCAGAGCTGGGGCTGCCTGGAGCCTCCCCAGTGGTCACCAGCATCTCCCAGGGGGGTTTGGGTGGCTGTGTAGAGGAACAACCACAAAACCCTTCGGAGCCAGTGATGCTGAACCAGCGTGTGATGTATCAGGGTGATCATAAATGATAAGGGATGGAGGGAGGGATGTCTGGGGAAGCTGTAGAGATTGATTTGAAATGGGATTATTTTGAGTTTGCAAATGATATGACTGCTCCTGTTGAAGTGCAAGTGGGCTGTAATATTTAAGAAGGTGTTAATTAACCTCACCAAGGAGAAGGGGTGAGAAAGGCCAAAGTTAGCAGCAGGATCTCAAGCTTACGTTGCTTGATTCTAATTCTGTGATTCTAATTCTGTGAAGGCTTCTGTAAATTAATAGAAAACAACTAGTTCTTGTGCAAAAGCTGGTTTATGATATTTAATAATTTAAGTCATTTGGCAAAACTAGAATGGATATTTCTTCTAAATTAGAAAATTTTTTACAACCTTTGACTTCAGCATGAAAGAATTCTGCACAGAAAACATTTTTTTATGTGCAATTGGAGAACAGTTCACTGATGTGAGTGGGGGTCTAAGCTGTGTTATGAGTCCTAATGCTGTGGCAGGAAAGATCAGGAGGGAGAAAAAGGATGAGGTGAGATTTTGAGAGACAAATTAATTCAGTGACATTAATTGTTGGTATAAAAGGCTTTTGTGTAGCAGGCTGCCCTGAAAGCCTGGATTTTAAGGCTGTAATTGGAATTTGAGCTTGGGGACAGATCCTTAGCTGGGAAAATCAACACAGTTGCAGTTGGACCTGGTTAATCAGTTCTCTGTAATAAAACAGCTGTAGAAGCAGGTGTACAGCTGGTCCTTCCTTCCTTCCAGGCAGTGGATCCCACTGTTCCTGAGAGAGTACAACAGCTCAGCCATCCTGTCTGTAACCTGACAGCTGGCAAATCCAGTTATGTCCAACTTGGATTTTGAGCTCTAGACAAAAATTTACTTAATCTTAGTGTTTAGATGAGAACCCAGTAGTAAAATAAAAAGCAGTGATTTAAAAAATCTCTATAATAAGGAAAACAAAAGCTTCTGGAGCACAGCCTGGCCTCCAGGGAAGAGCTGCTGGCCAGAGGGTTCAGTGTTACGTCCCATCCCTACTGCATTCTCACCAAATCTGGTCTGCTAACACCTGCTCACCTCCCTAGCTTTGAAAAATAGGTGAGCTTAGAAAAATGGGAGCTATAAATCCTTCAAACCCAGCCATGTAAAACAGGGCAGCTAGCTCCCAGCTGTGTCCTCAGAGCCATGCTCTTTGGGTGCCTGCTGGGAGTCCCACAGTCTTCAAAGGATAAGAGGATTTTCCCACTCTTTTTGCCATGTAAGGCCTTTATCTTACAGAGCATCCATATGCGACACTCACA
The DNA here is from genome assembly GCA_013398075.1 of Notiomystis cincta. Taxonomy (NCBI): domain Eukaryota; kingdom Metazoa; phylum Chordata; class Aves; order Passeriformes; family Notiomystidae; genus Notiomystis; species Notiomystis cincta. The sequence goes on from VZRX01021872.1 coordinate 130,412, forward strand.
ATATCTGTGTTTAGCACCAAGATGTCATTCCTGGGAGCAGGAGTGCTGTTACCTACACCTGGCAGATGTTATAGTGAACTCCTGTCTGATCCAACAAGGTTTCTTCAATCATTTCAATCACATTGTCTTTTAGATGCAGGTGTGAGGTCTCTGCAGAAGGAAACTTGTCCATGTTGCTCACTGGGTCTTGCTGCAAAAAGAAAGAGCACAGTTGTAATTTCTGGAGTGAGTAGGTGCCTTGTGCCTGTCCTGCCATGTCTTGTGACGCCCTGCCCTCCCACCATGCTGTACATACTGGGGGGGGCTTTGGGGCAAAGTCCTTCTCGCAGACGTGTGCTATGATGCCAGCAGCCAGGGCGTCTCCAAGGACGTTGGTCATCGTTCGTAGTCGGTCCCTGTGGAGAGACAGCACCAGGATGCAGAGGGTGGCCACAGCCAACGTGCTCAGGGTGTTGATGGCTTTGAAACGTGCCAGCCCCCATCCTGAATGTCCCTCCCACTGGTGTTGCCAAGTGCTGTGATGGTTTTGCAGATACAGAGAGAAGACAGTCTCTATGAGCCCCGTGCTGGGGCAGCATCTGTCTCACTGTGCCTGTGTGAGCAGTGCAGGGACCTGCCAGTGCCACCTCCCAAACTGGGACAGGCACTGGTGTGCTAAGTCATAAAATTCCTTGAGATTCCTATTGAGGAGAAACCCTGTAGATCCAGCCACTGCTCCTGTCTTGTCTACCCAGGCACCTCTCACATCCGTAGAAGGTGCCAGCAGTGCTGGGTACCCTGTGATGCTGAAAGGTTGGACTGGTGGTGTGTTAACTTTCCTTTATATGAGGGAAAGAGAAAACAGCCATGATACTTGGTACTGTTTCCTCTTCTCCCTGGGGAGCTGTGAAGTATAAAGCAGCCACTCAACGTGTTGGTTCTGTAACTCAGCATCTGCTCTCTGTGGTTTCTCACTTAATGACTCACTTTGTTTTTATCTTAGTACTTTAGAATGGCACATTTCACGAGCTGTGTGTTTATTTGTCTGTGACAAGTGTAATCTAGCATCAGTTTCTGTCTCGAGAGCAATCTGGTTTCATCCATCAAGATGAAGATTCATCACCATGAACTGACACTGGGCCCTGCCCACAGCAGTGGCCCGAAGAGCACTTACAGAGCCCAGTCGACGGCGATGATGAGGGTGATGTCCTCGGTGGGCAGCCCCACGGAGGTGAGCACGATGACCATGGTGACGAGCCCCGACTGGGGGATCCCAGCAGCCCCAATGCTGGCTGCCGAGGCCGTGATGCTGCAGAGAGAAGGCGGCTGCACAGTTCAAACCAGCACGTTGGCATGGCAAAGTAAGTTATTCCTCTGTGGAAGGACTGGATTGGATCTGACTTCCTCCACCTTCCTGCTCCCAGGTACTAACACAAATTCCCCTGTGCACAACAGGGGCTGGCAGTGGATGTGCTGGCCTTGTGCTCCCCTCTGCCTTCAGGGTAGGGACTTCCTCCTTAAAATTGCTACATATTTGCAAGTGTATTAATTATTATTTAGTTACATGCTTTATTGCCCTGCTTGTAAAATGAGGATATCCTGATCCTGAAGGAGAGTAAATGACACCTGCACAAATCCTTCTGTGCTCAGTCCTGCAGTGCTGACCTGCTCCTGCCACCTGTCTGTGCAGCTAGGCTTTTCCCTATAGGCAAAGTCCTTGACTTGCAGCAGATTCTGGGGTGCAGAGCCAGCCCACTTTTCCCTGGCACACAGCATAGGGACTGGGACATGCTGCATCCTCCCCTGCTCCTCAGCTTCCCAGCAAAGGTCACTGTGCATTAACAAGATCTCTGCAAATGGGGAAAATACAAGAGGTTGCCCTAATGTCTGTAAATAGGAATAGAAAGAAATACTGTGGCTGCTGCAAAGAAACTTTTACCTTATCGTTATAATTTGTCCCAAATCCAGTTCATACTCGTTGACCTGGGCAATGAAGATGGCAGCGACCGCCTCGTAGAGCGCGGTGCCGTCCATGTTGATGGTGGCCCCGACGGGGAGCACGAACCGCGCCACGCGCCTGTCGATGCCGTTGTTCTCCAGCAGACACTTGAGGGTGATGGGCAGGGTGGCTGAGCTGCAGGACAAGAAACGAGCAGTAATTGCCCTGTGTGTTGAGCTTTATAAGTTGGAGTCAGTGTGATGGGACAGAAATACCAGCCCTCCTGAGGGTGGATGCCACAATGTTAAACAAACTGCTGTAGCAATGAAAGTCTCTTCAGCTCTCACCACCTGGGGAATAGACATCATTAGCCATGTGAGCTGCAGGCTGAGAGAGAAAATGTCAGAATATCACTTCAGTGGCTGAAGGCACAACTTTAACCAGCTGTGTGCCATGGGTGCAGCTCTGTTGAACATCCCTTGTGCCCACGTTTATCCTGCAGCACCTCCTAGAGCATGAGACTGTGTGCCAGCACTGGCTCTGTTGGGGTCCAGCCAGGCCCCTGACATCTTCACCTGTTTCCTCCATGAGGGATGCCAGTCTCAACTTCTGCACCCCTGACCTCTCTCTCTTGTTTCTGTCTAGCATGAAGACAACAACTGTCTCACAGGAACTGGGATGATGAATGGAGGAAGAAGAACAGGTTGAAGAAAGGAAACCACAGAAAAGAAGTCAAAGGGATTGGGACAGACTCTGGGAGGCAGGGACTGCATTTGGTGGCCCCAGCCCTGGGCACAGACTGGGGCTGGGACAAGGAGCAGGGTATTCTCTCTGTGGCACCTCTCCCTCCCTTAGCTGGCTGCAGAGCAGAGGGAGGAAAATCCTGGTGGAGACAGAGCTGGAGATACAGGTTGAGGAGGAGACCAGGTCGTTAAGAGTTGCAGAAGCAACAGTTGCAGCGGTGAGCACTGGGGAAGGGAGGCACAGTCCAGGTGATTTTATTGGGATCATGTGAAGAAGCAACAAGAGAGGCCAGAAAAACCCTTTGCCTGGTCAGATGTTGTCCAGGAAAACGTTTGAATTTGTGTATCTTCTGGAAAGGATAGTAGTTTATATGTCAAGTATTTTCCATTGTTACAAGGAATGTATTTCAATGAAAATAGAATAGATAAATATAATCTAAAATTATTAAAATATTTTCAAAGTAGGCAAGTAGTATTTTCTGTGGATGAACTTGGGATACACTGTAGTTGATTTTAGATTGTCATTGAAATGTTCAGAAGAGCTTTTGATGTTTTCAATTAAACTCCAGGATCCTAACCCTATGCAGTCTATAAAGCAACAGTCCTAGTTTGAATTTATGAAAAGAAAACTGCAGCAATTGAGTGAAGTGTGCACACACACACACAAACATTGCTGGTTTGCTCTGGGAAAACCCTGGCAGAGGGTGAGTGGAAGAGCACCACAAGCAGCCCACGTCTGCGGCCCAGGGCAGGGCCGAGCGTCTGCTTCCTCCCAAACCCAGGAGCAGTCTCGTTTCAAATAGTGCTGGGGTGTAATTTTCCTTTGAGTTACACCTGTCCTCCCAGAGCTCACCTGGCCCAACACAGCCATGTCTCCCTTGCTAAACCAGATCCCTGCTCTGCGGTATCCACACGTTCCAGCCACGTTTTCCTACCTGGAGGATGTAGCTAAGGCGATCAGTAAGGCTTGCAGTATCCCCTGAATGAAAGCAAAGGGGTTTTTCTTGGTGATGAGCGCAAAAAGCAGAGGTAAGAGGATGATTCCATGGAAGGCAAGCCCTGACACTACTGTAATAACGTACAGTCCCAGCTTCTGTCCTATAACTGATGGATCTTCCATCTCCAAGATCTTTCCAGCTATGAGAAACACAATGCCAAAGGGGAAGTACCTGCAAAGAATAAGCATAAAAAATAATGAGGATGCAGCAATCAATGAAGCACTGCAGGACAGACATTGCAGTATTTGGTACTGTGCAGTATGGCTGTAGGAAAACAAACTAAGTGCTCACAACAGATACTTGCAGACATGTGCTCGACATTGCCATTCGATAGCAGGAAAGAAAATCAATCAATCAATGAATGAATCAATCAAACCCAGATTTACCAAACGGCCATCGAGACAATTTTCATAACTGCTTCGTTCAGACACTGGCACACGTTAACCAGCGGGGCTCCTCGCTCACCCATTTTTCCCAGGAGAAGTCCTGCAACCAAGCACAGCAGATTACATTACTTGGGAGCACCACAGGAGCAGCACCTGTCAGTCTGAGTGTCTTGAGGGTCTGCTGGCCACAGAATGGGAGTCACCAGGCAAAACCTGATTTAGTACAAGTTGACATGTGCTCTTCTGAGCCATTATTCTCTGTTCCAAGCAAACACAAGCATCTGGCCTTTTCTCACAAAGCCTCACCAGACCCAAATCCAGGATTTGGACTCTTCCTTGCACAGAAAACAGATAAACTTCACTGCTGCTCAATGCTAGAAGAGTTATTTCCCGGGTTGGATAAACTGTGGATTAGCTGGATTAGGTGGATATCTGGATTGCTATTTGGTAATACAAAAATAATGAACTCTGGAAATAAAAGTGGAATTTTTTTAAGGATAAGGTGTGGTAGGGCTCTCTGTAGCTGAGGATGTGATGCTGTGCTGCATCCCTGCCCTGCTCCAGAGTGAAAGGGGCCCCAGCAGTGCTCAGGCCCCCGGTCCCGTGTCTGGTTCCCTCATGGGCTGGGCTGTTCACTGTTGGTGTCTCACAGGCTGTGCCATGGTGGTGACAGCACGTGTGGCTGTACCGTGATGTGTCAGGAAGGATCTGAGTGAGTTGCTTAGATACAGGCATTAAGCCTTCTCTCTGTTTTTTCCCTTTGGTGCTGTTGCATTAACCTAATTCAGCCTAATTTTCTGTTGAAGGAATACTAGAGCAGAAATACAGGTTATGGTTTGAATGGTTAGAAGGGTTATGGTGTCTGCCAGTGCTAAACCCCATTGCTTTCACTGGCTGGGAGGTTTTCCAGGAGCCCATCAAGCAAAGGGAAAAGGAAGCTTTGAGCATTTGCCCATCTCGTTTCCAGCTTGGTGCAAGTCCTTCTTCCTGTGTTGGCTGACATTAATTTTGAAGCACTGTACAGGTGTCTATTCTATCTTGGAAAAGAAGAATGTAGACAGGATCTTGTCCTGCTTATCCCTCTTCAGTCTTCAGGGTTGAAGACACCAAGAGGCACTTGGTTGGTGGTTGGATCTCTTGCCTTGCTCAAAAGAGAGATGAGGTGGAGTCACATGTGCCAGAACTTTCAGAAATGAGACAAAGCTTGGCATGTTTAAATCTCAGCTCTGTGGATGTTTGTCCAGTATTTGGTGGCCACAACAGCTGCTTTGGATGAAAGTCATTTCTCTTCAGGTCCTACAGAGATGATTTGGGAGACACGGCCCAAATAAATGCACATATTCCTGCAAGGATTTTGAAAGCTCTGCCCTCTCATGTGTTTCAAAAGCAACAGAGAGGCCCTCAATGACTGAAGAACTGTCAGAGCTGAGGTAGCTGTGTGGGGTCACCCTTCATAGCAAAGACACTCTGGGTACCCAGTGGGTGCTGCATGGACACCTTGGTCTCAGTTTTGGTGCTGAACACAAATACACTTTGCTGAGAGCTCAACCAGCTTCCACCTGCGCCTCCCACCTTGCTGCCCAGAGGAGATGATCCTTGTTTCCCAAGGCATGGGGCTGTGGTGCCCTGCCCGTCCCTCTCCTGTTTTCTGCCAGGCAAACCCCGTTAATTCAGTCTCTCCTCATGGGGAAAGCATCCTGTGGGTGTATGAATGCCCTTTAGCAAGCTGCCCGTGCCTGGTGCAGATGATGCTCTGCCAGTCTGTGGCTTTGTGGAGTTCTAACCCATCCTGAGCAAAACATGGGGAGTGCAGGTGGTGGCAGGGGCTGGCTCAGGTGATCTCCCACTGCCTCCTAACTCAGGCTGATCCCACTCCCACGCTGGAGGGGTGGTGAAGTGTAATCTTAGAAGAGAAAAGCAGCTTCTCCTTGCAGGTTTGGCAGAGCTGGAGGGGGCCATGTGTCCTGTGGGCGGAGCTCAGCACTTTTCCTGGGTGTCCAAGGTCTGCACGGGGTGTCAGTTGCTGGGATAGGAGAGTGCCAGAGACATCTTCTGCCTGTAAGGATCTGTCAGTGGGTCTGGCTCTGCCCAGTCTCGCTGTGGCCATCTTCTCTGAGTCCTGACATGTAGAACTGCCAGCTCTCCATGGCTCTGACTGCAGTCCATAGCACTGCAGTGCTGTGCTGGCTGCACTGCCTCCACACCTCAAATCCTTTAATTGGCTTTTTGGTTCCTTATACACAAAGTTCAAGCTCCTTGCCCTCACCTCTTAATCTACACATAATCCTGCCACCATGCTCATCTCACTGCCTCCTACTCTTTTTCCTTCCTGATCTCTCCCTCCTTTTCTCCCTCAGCCTTGCACCCCATGTCCTTGTACATCTTGAGCCAGCTCCAAGTTCCTCCTTTGAATGACTTTCTCCCCTTTAAAACTCCTCTCTTGCACGTGTCTCTCCACAATCTCTGCTCCTTCTTCCTTCCCAAAATTGCTGCCGAGCACCTTTTCCACACAGGACTGCAAGCTGTTCAATGCAGGATGCTTCCCTGCTTCCTTCAGAAGGTCCTGTTGGGAATTCCCATATATTTATAACAGCACCAAGTCTCACTCCACTGTCACACCCTGCCTGCTCAGGGGCTGAACACTCAGCGTGAAGGGTCTGGGTCATTGTGGTGAGCTGTGTCCCAGGCAGCCTCTGCAAAATTACACCTCACTTCAGACATTATTAAAAGGACTCCCCAGCTTATGTAAGGGTTTGAAAACCCTCAGGACCCACAGGTGGGCCGTGAAGGCTCATGTGGGAAATGCGGGGTGAAAAAAGCCTTCCCAGTGCCTGCAGCTTTAGTGAGCTCCACCGCAGGTGGTGCTGACAGGGCCCTTGGTATGAGCTCTGTGCTGGGCCCAGTTCCCAGACACTGGGGCAATTAAAGCTAAAAGAACCTTGTCCCACATCTTTTGCTCAGGTAAAGCATGGTGACGGCAGCAGGGGCTGCCTGGGCTGCCCTGGGCCCGTGGAGGAGCAGGTACCTATGGTTGCTGAGAAGATGACAATCCCCAGGACGTTCATCTCGTTGCTGGTCCCAGCCAGGGTCCTGTAGGTCATCTCGGGTGATGGTGTCAGCTCAAGGAACACAGGCCGATGGATTTCAGGGTTCTTGTCATCAGGTGCAAAGTAAATAAAATTCACAGGTTTTCCTGGGATCTTCGGAAAACCAGGAGACTTCACCACCGGGACAAGAACAGTTCGATACTGGAACAGAAGCAAAGGAGGGGGATTAGTGTGCTGCTGGCATGAGCTGCATCGCCCTCTGAACATGAAGGCAAAGCCAGCCCTAGGCTGGATGCTCCTGGAGGTCCTGGAGGTTAAAGGTTTGATTTCCAGAGTAAAAGGCTGGTGGAAACAAGGAGTGAGAGGCAGGCAAGGGGAGCTGTGGCTGTTGGCTGCAGACTGTCCTTAGCCAAGGTGGCAGAGCAGACTTGTGGTGCCGGTGCCTCAGGTGCCTGTGGGATGCCAGCACAGCACTGGAGTAGCACCCTGGTCCCTCCATCCCTCCTCATGGGAGCTTTACCGATGCTTTCCCAATGCCACGAGTTTGCTTGTTTTCCGTGGCCCTGTCCCACTCCCTGGCCACTCTGTCCCTTTTTTGTGTCCCTTCCCCTGCCTGCTGCCTGCCCACTCTGCTGCTGCCCCTCCCCAGGGATTAAAAAGCTGCTGCACAGGAGTGGGATCTGAGGGAAGGGAATGTGCTGCTTCTGTGCAGGAGACTTGCAGGCAGAGGGCAGGCACAGGGGTCCCTGTGAGCCTGTGCCCCCTCAGCACCTTCCTGCCTCTGGGTGCCCACCCTGGGGTGAGCATATGGGGATGCAAAGGAAGGAGGAGTTCGGGGAAAGGAAAGGAGAAGAGGAAGGGGAAAGGGAAGGGGAAGGGGAAAGGACAGGACTCCTGTCCAGGCTGTGAGTGGGTAAAGAGGCAGCCCCCTGTGGTGCTGAGCACCATCCTGGCTGCACGCAGAGGGGTCAGGTGAACTCACCTGCTGGAATGAAGCTTCAACCAGGTTAGAAGGAAACATGTTTCTGTAAGAGACCAATGACAACGGGGTTAAAGTGTGTTGTGAGAACATAGGGAGCATCCTGGGAAGCACTTCTGATGGACACAGTGTCTGGAGGAGGACATGAGAGCAAACAACAGCCTATGACAGCTGTGCAAGCTGAGAGCAAAGAAAGGCTGGAAGGTGAACTCAAAGCAGGACTGAGAACCATGTGTTAATGGGATTGGTGGAAGGCCTGAGTCTGGGATGGACATCTGCCATCTGCAGCCTCCTGCTCAGAGTCTGGTCCAGTCAATCCAGTACCCCCAGAAATGGAGATGCTCCCCCAGCCTCTGGGTTTGTGCTGCAGCTCCTCCCCAGGTAACCCCATCCACTGCCTTAACCCAGCCCTGGGCCAGTTCTGGGCTTGGCATGTCCCAGCTGGGGCTGCAGAGGAGAATCTGAGCCTTGCAGGGAACAGGACTCTGTCTGATCTCTGCTGCAGTGCATCTCTTTGCTGACAGCTTTGGGAGAGCAGCGTCAGTAACAGTGGCCAGAGGGACATGGATGCGGGAAAACAAACCCCACGTTGCTGGGCTTGGAGGTACCAGCACCTGGCCAGTGGTTCTGTTTCCCTTGAGATCTCGGGGTCTTCCGGGAACTCAGAACCTTCTGGGAAGATCTTGTTATCACAGCCTTGGCTCCTGCTGAAATCCTGTGACACACCTGATTAAATCCAGTAATGCATCGGCGGAGCTCAGCACCACTTTCCCCACAGAGTAGTTGTCCTTCTGGGCAGCTGCACCAGGATGGATGCTGACCACGAGGATGATCCCCACGGTCACTGCCATGAAGGTTGTCCAAAGGTAGTAGGTGATGGTGATCACCCCCATCTTCCCACAGGCCTTGGAGTCCATGGTGGCCAGCCCAGACATGAGGCTGCAGCACAGAACAGAGTGGTCACTGTCTGCTCCATAAACTGCACAAGATGCATCTGATGGGCAAAATTTCCAAGGTGGGAGGGGTTTCCCTAGGTTTTTAAAACTAAAGCCTAAGAGCATCACTGAGCTCTTGCACATTCCTGGGCCAGCGCCCACAGGCTGAGCTATGAAGGGCAGGAGACACCTCCAAGCCCCTTTTCAAGGTCTGGCTGTGTTTTATGTTTCCTACAAGGGTTAAGAAGTTTATATTCTTAGTGTATTTTTATGCTGAAAAACTGATGCTGCTCTTTTTTTGTGAGCTACTGTTCTCTTCTATCTCCATCGCCTCACGCCACTGCTGTGTCGCTGTGAGCAGCAAAGGAAGGTACCAGCAAGGTTCATAAAATCCTGGTGGGGATGGACCCCACACCCCTAGGAGAGAGCTGCAGGTTCAGATTTCATGCACATGTAAGCTTTCCTAAGAAGTAACCCATAAGCTACTTCTCAGCAAAACTGGACTAAAAATAGAGAGGGTATTACAGGATGCCCCAGCAGGGAGAGCAGTGCTGGTGATGGGGACAAGGGTGCAGGACTGGGTTTGCTGAGGTCACTTTGAAGGAGCTGCTGACACCCTCAAGGATCGAGAGGCCCCACAGAGAGACCCTGACAAATGTGAGGATTGGGAAATCCCCAACCGTGTGATGTTTAACAAGGGCAAGTGCTGTCCCTGGGGTGGGGCAGCCCTGGCTGCAGGGACAGACTGGGAATGCGGGGCTGGAGAGCAGCGCCGTGGGCAGGGACCTGGGGGTCCTGGTCAGTGGCAGCTGGATCTGAGTCACCGGTGTGTCCTGGCAGCACAAAGGCCACCGTGTCCTGGGGGCACCAGGCCCAGGGAGGGATTGTCCTGCTCTGCTCTGCACTGGGGCAGCCTCACCTCCAGTGCTGGGGCACTTTGGGCACCACAGGATCAGAGGCATCCAAAGCTGTTGGAGTGTCCAAAGGAGGGACACGGGGCTGGGGAAGGGTCTGAGGAGCGGCTGAGGGCACTTGGCTCGTTCAGCTGGAGCAGAGGAGACTGAGGGGAGACTCCTCGGGGGCTGCAGCTCCTCCCGAGGGGAGGCGCAGGGGCAGGGGCTGAGCTCTGCTCTGGGCCAGGAGCCCAGGGAATGGCTGGAGCTGTGTCAGGGCTTGGCATGGAGCTCAGGGAAAGGTTCTTCCCCCCGAGGGTGCTGGCACTGCCCAGGCTCCCCAGGGAATGGTCCCAGCCCCGAGGCTGCCAGAGCTCCAGGAGTGTTTGGACAGCGCTGCCAGGGATGGACAGGGTGGGATTGTTGGGGTGTCTGGGCAGGGCCAGGGGGTGGACTGGTGATCCCTGAGGGATATTCCAGGATTCTATGAAATGTGAGTGTCTGGGGGCTGCAGTGTGCCCCACTTGCATTCAGACCCACAGTAAGCCCCTGCAGAACCAGCCAAACCCTGACCCTGAGGCAGGACATAACAGAGGGGCTGCAAGGGTCAGTGCCAACCTTGGACACACAGGTGGTGTGGCTGAGGTGGTGGTCAGCCCATGGATCCCATTCAGCAGCCACACATCCAGGAGGAGAAGGGCTTTGGAAACTCAAGAGAGTCCACAAAAGCAACACTGACAGGTGGTGCTTTCCAGCTTGGGGATCTCCAGAGCTCCATCCCCAGAGCACACACAGTCCCCTCTGGGATGGTGCATAGAGGGAAGACACCACTTCACCATCATTCAGAATTATAGAAAATTCCCTGGTTCAATCCAACGTGAAAGAAAACTCCCAGGAGGCCTCTGCAGACCCTGCACCCACAGACAGGAGAGTGACCAGAGGAGACAACTCAGCACCTGAGCTGTGGGGAGGGCTGAAGGCAAAGGGAAACTCTCAGGCACCTCAGGGAGGGATGAAAGGTACAGACATCTCTACAAGGGCTGGCTGAACAGGCCAAGTGTGGCCAGGATAGAGACCACACTGCTCTCAAAAATGAACCAGAGGCAAATGGGACAAGCAAACTCTGCCAAACAATAGAGAAATGATACATCCTCGAGGGAACAAAGACCTGATCATTTGTGTGTGTCTAATGAGCACATACCAACATATTGTTTGCAATATATTAATCCATATAAGCTTTTCAAGACCTTGGTTTGACCCCAGTAGGACTGCTGGCTCTGTTCCTTATTTCTAGGTCTGTATGGGCCACTAAAATGGGGATTTGCAAACACAGATACAGCACTGGGAAATGCTTATGTTTTTTACCTGAACTTTCTCAAATCCCTCTAAGGAAACCTGCTTTGGGATTAAACAGCCCACCACAACTGCCCATGGATGGTCCTGGCATCACCAGCTGCCCAAAAGAAGGGAGACACCCCAGCCAGTGCAGGTGTCTGACCTGGGTGCAAGTGCCTACCACATCCAGGTGAGGATTTGTCCCAGATTGTTGCTGGGAAATCATGGGGTTTGATGGACACCAAGCCAGGGGATGCTGCTTGACTGCCAGCTGCTTGGAGCCAGTGTTATTCTCACCCCATGCAGTTTTGAGGTTATCTCCTCAATGGGGGGTCACAGGGTGATGTTTTCAATGTGATGGAAAGATGATGCTTTAGAGCAGAAGGTGATGCCTTACCTGGAGGTGATCAAGGGCAGGATCAGCATTTTCAGCATCCTCATGAGGAGCTCTCCAGGAAAAGAAAAATACTGCTTCTCCTGCACATAGAGCAGAGCAAGTGTCAGGTATATGATTATAGGTTAAGGCCTCAAATTTGATAAATCTGCTCTTTTCCCAACCAGACTCAGCTCTGAGCTTAGTTCTGAACTGGCAGCCACTCCTTGAGGCACTCACTCCATGATGCCATTTCTCTGCTGTAACCTACTGGGAGCTGGCTCAGAGATGGCGAATACTGGCCACATGGCAAACCTGGCTGTAAACAAAGGAGGGGCATGTAGGGTTGGTCCCCTCCCAAAAACATCCTTGGTTCTGTTGCCTTCTAGGGAATGGTCCACATGGCCCCACCACTGGCTTCTCCCAAAAGTAATTGCACTCATTATCAGGGAGCAGAGGCCTGGCTGCATCTGTAGAAGTGCTCCAAAGCTGTTGGCAGCAACAAAAGGGGGGAATATCTTGTGGCTGTAGATAGCAAAGCTGAGCTCAGGGAGAGCACAGGTGTCTGGCCCATCCATGGGACAATCTTGGTGCCATAACATCTCTCCATCCTACATCGTACACCCCTTCCATGGACATGGGGAAGGGCTGCAGAGACATTGCCCAAAATCTGGATCCCAAAGCCATGACCAAGGGGAGAGTGAGGGGTCTGTGGGACCAGAAGCCTGGTCAGCATCACTCTTTCCCTCCATCCCTATCTCTACTCACCATCCATCCATCCATCCATCCATCCATCCATCCATCCGTCCGTCCGTCCGTCCGTCCGTCCGTCCGTCCGTCCGTCCGTCCATCCATCCATCCATCCATCCATCCATCCATCCATCCATCCATCCATCCATCCATCCATCCATCCTCCTCCACCCCTGACGCCCCCTGTTTCACTGTGCCACTGGAGTGGTGTCAGGGAGGGATGTGATTTAGCCCCAAGACAAGCAGGTACTTTTGGTTGCTCCAAAGTAGCCACCACCCCATATTGAGGCTTTGAGGGGTGCCAAGGCAGCTGTTCAATTGCTCCCCTGTGCTGTCCCTGCATTGTTCCAGTGTGTGGCCTGGACATGGATGATGACCCCAGGGAGCTCAGGCAGAGTGGAGCTGCAATGGGTCCAGCTGGGTGCAAGGGGTAATGCCAGATCTGAACAGCATCTCTTTGCCAGTGGGCTGTGACACTTTCCCATGGCAGGGAGGAAAGCAGGGACCGGCCACTTGTCGGGCTCTCCTCCAGACTTGTGACAGAAGTCTCTAGTGGGGACAGTCTCTAGTGGCTGCCAGAGCCACAGAGCAGGATGAGGCTGGAGCAGAAGATGGATAAACTTGATGCATGGCTGAATGAGGGGCTGGAGCCCCAAGACTGCCAGCCTGACGCCCAGCGTGGGTGGCTGCTGGGCTCTCACGGGTGTGTGCACTGGGATGCAGGGAGATTACATCCAGCTTCAATTAAGTAACGAGATCATCCCTGCTGCGCTGATGCTGAAGGGCCTAATTGAAATGACAAGACTTTGCTAAATCCTAGTGGGCAACACAGGGATGTTCCAGCACGAGCCGAGCTCTCCTGGAGAAGCATTCCCCCTCCTGGGCTCAGCAGCCTGGCCGAGGCTCAGGACTGAGCTGTGGCCCAGCTGCTCAGTGTCAGAGATCTCAGCTCGGTGCCGTTTCGCAGCGCAATGCTCCTGGAAAGGGCTGAGCACACGTGCCTTTCTCAGGCATTTTCTCCAATGCATTTGTTTCCAAGGCTCCTCAAAGGAAGGTGACTCCTCAAAGCCCTCCAGGCTCCCCACCAACCCTCCATTTATTTGCTGGGTCCTCTCCTGAGCACAGAAATGTGCTTTGATTGCACACAGCTGGGGAGGGTAATGGACGGACCCCATCCCCCAAACTCCATCCCTCAAACCCCATCTCCTGGACCTCAGACCCCAGAGCTGCTGGTGGTGTTGGGGGGAGCCTGTTACTGAGCATCAAGCACCTGAGTAAACATTTCCCCCCTTCCCATTCTCATCCCACCTCGAGGTTCCTGCAGCCCCATGGGGTCCAAGCCAGAGCTCCCCACTCCCATTGGAGGGGGGCAGGATTTGTCCTATAGCTTGGGCATTTGTTGACACCTTCTTGGTCAAAAAAAAAAAAAAAGAAAGAAAAGAAAAAAGAAAGAAAAGGAAGAAAAAGAAAAGCCATGGGAAGAAACCTGCCCTGAGGTGGTTTTCTTGGGCAGGAGCCTTTGCTTTTGGGGCTGTGCCCATCTGGGATCCTTACTGGCACCAGGGCTTGCCCCCCTGCCCCACTCCATCCCACTCAGTCCCATCACCATCCCAGCCAGGCTTACCAGGTCTGTCAGCTCCAGAGCCCGCAGAAGGAACCCCAGGAGGCATCCGGTGACAACTGACAGCATGGAGAGAGTTAAGAGGCCATTTTTGTACCAGAAAGCCCTTACCCACTTCCAGAGGTGCAGGAGGGCTGTGGACAGCGAGTGCAGCACAGCTCTTCTGACCTGCTCCCACATGGTCGTCCTCAGCCACACAGATGATGCCCCTGGGAGCAGCTCCCAGCCCCACTCATGGCCACGGGCCCTGCGGCGCCGATGGACCCCTGCTCTGTGCCAGGAGCTGAATGTGCTGGTGGCTAATCCCCAGCACCAAAAGCTTCAGGGATATTTGGGAGCCTTTCCCATAATGGAAAGTGACGTCTTCAACTGGTTAATCTAGGCTTGGCATCCTGCCGGTGAGGTGCCGCACCCTCCCCGTTTAACCCTCCAGCCCCTGGGATGGGGACCAGTGTGCAGACAGAGCAGGGATTCAGCCCCAGAACTCCCTTCACACTGTTCCTGATCCAAAAAGATTTGGGTCCTGCCACCAGATCTGGGTCCTGCACTGGATTTGTGCTCCCCACTGGTTGTGAGTGCACCCTGATCCTGACCCCATCTGTGAGGGCTTCATGAGGGCAGGGTCTGCAAAATTCCCAGTGAATTGGAGAATTTCCCATAACATCTGCAGACACCAGCCAAGGCACCAACAGATGATGCTGAATGTTTGCACACAAATATCTGCCCCAACAGATCCAACCTCCTGCCAGCTCTCCAGGGAAGCTGCCCTGAGGCCATGAGGTGCTGCTGGAGCACCTGGTCCATAATTCACAATATTTTAGAGTATTTCTCTGTCCAGTTTGCCTCTGGTTCAGGGCCAGGAGTGAGGTGCAGAATGAAAGGGCAGGTGGGTGCCAGGTTGAAGATGCTCTGGGAATGGGAAAATATTAAAACCTTTATGGGCCTGATTTTACCCCTCTCTCCCCACCCAAAAAAAAAAAAAAAAAGGCGATGAAACCCTCTTAAAACATTGCCATATTTTACACAGACAAAACAGAGCTACAGCGATGTGTGACACAGAGATGTCTGCCCCCCTGCCCTGTAGGACAGGATCTGTGCAGCCCCATGTGCTGAGCAGCCATGCCACTGTTCTGGCAGGGACATGGTGGGTTTGCAGTCTGTCTCAAAGGAAGCAGAGCTTCTTCACAAAAGGAGTCTGGTGTCTGTTGCTGTTCATGTTTCAGCTCTTGGGGAGGTCTCTGTGGTGCTGTCTTCTGCCTTTGGCCTCAGCGTGGTTGGCTCAGTCTGCCAGAATTAGATAAAGTGTGTGCTTGTGAGCAGAGCTGAAACACAGTTCTCTCTCTTCAGCTCCATCTTCAGAGCTACTGCCAGCCAGGGATGGAGTTTGCATGTCAGGAGAGAGCTACTGCTTGGGAAAGGGGAGTCCAAGCTGTCTGGGAGATCAGGGACACCTCAAAGGATATTAAAGGGGTTTGGAGCTGGCAGCAAGTGGTGGGTGGGAATAAGCTGAGAACAGGGTGCAGAGAAGTCCAAATAAGTGGAAACAGAGGAACATGAAGACCTTTAGGGAAGCGTGAGTAAGCAAAGGATACCTCAGGGAGAGGAACAGAAATCACGCAGAGGGGAGAGAGGGAAGGCAGCAAAACAGCAAGGGGTCAGGAGGAGGGGAATCTTGGTGCTGGTGTGGGGGTTACTGTGGTCAGTGAAGGGGTGTGGCAGCACTGCTGTGCACCTACCATAAATCTCAACGTCATCATAGATGTCAGTGTCCCTGCAAGGGCAAAGATGGGCTGCTGTGGGCTGTCTGGTCTCCCATGTCCCACTAGCTCCCAACTCCAAGGCAAGGGCCAGCTCCTGCTGCCATATCTGTCTCATCTCCTCCTGACCTGTCTGTGGACTCTGGTGTCCACCTGCAGCCCCGTTTCCCCCTGCCAGCGCTGTGCCCTCCCTGCAGAGCTGGGACTATCTGGAGTGGGGTTAACATGACTCTGGCCCCTCTCAGGATGGTGGACTCATCCCATGCTGCCAGGAGCTGCAGACCCAGCCATGCAGAGGGGCTGCACCCTCATCCTGTGCCGACATCAGCCTCTGAGCAGAGTCTGGGCAGGTCCCACATGAGGGACCACAGCCTGGGGAGTGCTCCCAGTGCCCCAGGGACAGAATCTCTCCTGACACCAGAAATGGCAGATTCCACCCCAGGGGAACCAGCTGGTATCAGGCTTATGGTCACAGCCTGAACTGTGCAGTTTTCAGTTGCGAGCCAGGACTAGTTTGGTACTGGCCACTGCAACACTCACAGTTGTTGCAGCTCATGGAGTGGAGACGAAGGGGCTGGGAAAGGGTACTCACAGAGGCAGCATCACAGCCCGGGGTACGTAGCCATCTGCAACAGAGGAAAAATATGTCAGATTGTGCTGGGAACCAGGGCATCAGTGGGAATCACCCCAGCACCTGCCCCTTTCCAGGGTTTAGCAACACCTTATGTTCCCAGAAAGAGCTGGGACAAGGAGGAATCCAGCTCTGGGAAGCCGAGCTGGACCCTTGGGAGGAACCAGCTCTGGGCAGTGTCAGGAAGGAGCCTGCCAGGCTGAAAAGCAGCTGGCAGGGAAGAGCCTGATCCCTTCCTCTCTGCCTGAGGGTTCTGCAGCCTATTCCAGTCGACCATCCCTCAGTGCAGACACAGCTTGTGGAGTTTGAGCCCATGGCAAATCCTGGAGTGCCAGGCTGGTGGCCCGGAGGCTTTGAGGACTGCAAAAGGGCAAGCCCAGCTCACAGCAGAGATGCTGCTGCTGAGTGAAAAGAAGAGCAAGACATCTGTGCAGAGAAAAGTGGGAACCTTCTCAGGGTAGCAGGGTACCTGTCAGATCTGTCTAACAGGTGGTGGAGGTCTGTCACGAGGTGTTTGCATGAAGAAACTTTTTCTCAAAACTCCGCTCTGCTCCCTGCTGTGGGCAAACCCCATCCCCCTCCAGACTTACACCTCCTCTGGCTATTCCGGCAGAGGATTTGCTCCTGATTTGTAAACTGAATGACATCAAGGATTTCTCCCCGTCTCAGTGGCAGGTTCTTCGCTCCACCCCTCTTCTCTGTTGCTGCAGGGTTGACCATCATCTGAGTTAGGACGTTGATGCTGCCTTCAAACTGCAACACAAACAGCAGTGCTCATGGAGAGTTGAGTCAGGCAGGTCTGACCACTCTCCCTCCTTGAAAAAGAGCAGACTTCTCTCTAGCCAAATGGTTTGTGGGACTGGTCTGATTTGGGGGAATGGGGCAGGTGTGACCTGGGTATCACTGGTCCCTGTAGAGCACAGCTCCTTTCTGCCATTGTACTGTGCCCTTCCAAGGAGAAGAGAGGAAGCTCAGAGGGAAAAGTGATCACTCACTGCTGCTCACCTTGAATTTCTTCTGAAACTCCTTGTCCATCTTCTCTTCCTTCTTGCATTGCTTGAGTGTCATGATCTTCATCTTCTGGGAGACCTGGGATTCTCTGCAGTCATTGAAAGCCATGGGAAGGTTCAGATGACCCCATGCTCTGCTCTCTCCCATCCCCTTCTCCCTGCTGGCTGCTCCCCATTGCATTTCCTTGTGCTAGCTCTGGGACTGTGGGGGCTCTCGGGCCAGGTGTACAGCCTGCAGCTTGTGCTCTTCACCACAGACCTTCCTATTGCAAACCCAGCAGAGACCATTAAAGCAGCAGCTTTGTGAGAGCAGCAAGGAGCACTGGCCATTTTGGGACCCTTAGAAAGAGTAAAAAACCCCTGTTACCTCTGTGCAGCTGCCAGCAAGGTAACCCTGTTAGAGGCTTGCCCAGCATTTTCACCTGTAAAACCAAACCCCGGGAGAGGTGCTGTCATGAGGCTGCCGTGAGGTGTATACACCTGCCAAGACAGGATACAGAGAGCAGCAAGAGCTTTCTCCTCCTGGAACCAAACCCTGAGTTTGCCCTCAAGTGTGGTGGGATCAGGGTTTCATGTGCCCATTTACAAGAGGAACCCAGTGCCCTCCAGTGTGGAGGAGCAGTAGGCTTAGCACAGGCTGTGCCGCTGCCCACGGCTCATCAGGGCCTCACAGCTCTCGGAGTCTCTTGGGGTCTCACCCCAAACAGCATCTAAGCCCCTCCTGAACTCACCTCCTCGGGGGCAGGGATACACTGGCAGCTGGGACACAGAAGGCAGCAGAAAGCCTGGGCTTCTCCTGGCCAGCCCAGCAGGCTCCACATCATCGTATATCTCATCTTCATCCCTGCGGCGAGGCAGAGCATGGAAGTGCTGCTGCAATGATGGCACTGGGGACCGAGGGCAGAATCGGGGCTGCCAGGAGGAGAGTGGGCAACAAGCAGGTGGGCTGGCCATAGACAGGCCCTGGCTCTGGGGCAGAGCTGGACAGCAGCTCCATGCCCTGTACCAGCAGCTCCTCATACAGCTGGATGTGGAGAGGCAGCAGGGTACAATGGCCACAGTGAGGTGACAGTGACAGGGGGTGGCCACACTTCACACTGTGGGAGCTGCTTCCACACCCTGGGCTCCAGCAGCAGCAGGAGACCCCAAATATCCTCTTGCTGTTGCCTCTCGTGTCCTTCCCATTGGCTTGGCACAGCCTGGAAGCCACCTGGAATAGCAGTGCTGCCTCAGTCCTTACCCCTTGTCCCCTGGAGCATCCTGCAGTGGGAACCGTGTGGGCACTGATGCAGCACATCCTGGTTTCAGGTGACCTGTGGCAAACAGCAGAACAGGAGGCAGCAGGGAGGGATTATTTGATATTTTCTCCTCAGCTCTATCAGCCACCCTGAGGCCAGAGCCACTCTGGGCTGGATTTAGTACAGGGGGAGGTGAGGAGAGAAAACTGACTGTACATCTTGATAGAGCAAGTTTTTACTCTACAGCCCATCTAGAGATTTTCTTCCAGCACACTGGTGCACAGCTCATCAGGTTCCTCACTGAGGACTTTGAATATGTATTTTCCCATTTTTTTTCTAATGTTATTTTCTTCCTGGACAAATGATGGAAGGAGAAGGGAAGAGGCCAAAGCAGGTATCATGAATGTGGCAAAACCCCTAAATTTCAGATAATCCTGGATATCTCCTCGTGCCCAGGAGCATCATCAGCCAGAACACACTGCTGCACCGTTTAGCATTGCCAGTATGACCACACCCCTGCTAACATGCCATTATTTGTATCATCAGTCTTGTCTCCAGCCTGGTCAACCAGACCAACCAAAAATGAGCACAAAGACTTGAGCACAACATTAAATCTCTGCTGGTTTATGGTACCAACTCACACAATCAGATACTTGATCCTAAAAATCATAAGATTGCCCTAAAAATTAACAAAAATTATCAAATTAAGGCAAGCTGTAATTCTAGATGTTGCAACTTGCCTCAGGACCCATGAGACAGATAAATAAAACTTGAAAAACTGCTGGTTTGTATGACATGGGGAGAGCAGATCCTTTCCTCCTTTACCACGGCTGCTCAGCCCTGGGTCAGGGCCAGGCATGTGAGAATCCCCCAGCACAACAGCATGGCCAGCCCTGATAACTTTTATTTATAACACAGACCAGCTTGACTTTTCAGTTCCCTTATGGAAAGGAAGTCTACTCTCGTGGTTAGAGAAATTGAGCAAGAAGTGGGACTTTGAAACAGGTTTCATCACCTAGAGTGTGGATTAGCAGAACAGCAACTGTGAGAAACCACCACAGCATCCTAGATCTGGAAGGCCACTGTGGAGTGTGGCAGGGCAATGTCTAACTGGCACCTCCCCTACTGCTCATACCCATCACCCCCAGGCCTGCCCCAGGGCACCTCTGGGAAGAGTCTGGCCCCATTTTCTCCCCTAGGTAGCTGTGGGCAGTGAGATCTCCCTTCCTCCCTCTCCTCCTAGCTGAAGAAGCCTTGGTCTCAGCCTTTCTTTCTCCATGTGCTCCAGTCCCCACCCATCTTGGGCTCAATCCAGTTTGGCAATGTCTCTCGTGTTACTTACTCCAACCTTACTTCTACAAACACTCCAGAGCCGGAAACTTGTGCCCAGCCAGGGACGGGGAAACTTTGTTTCTTCACATGCCCTCCTTCTCTCTCATTCTCATCCTCAAGCTATTGCCTATAAAAGTGCCTTTGGTAATACAAGTTCCCACCTCTCCATCAGCCCTCCCAGTATTTCCATCTCCCAAGAGCTGCAGGCTCTCTCTGGGGAGATTTTCCTTCCTGAATGAGCAGTACCCTTCCTCGAGGGACTTCCAGGTGCCTGGCCATACCCAGCTGAGCATTCCTTGGTGGTTCTGTGGCAGGATGGATGGATGTCCCAGGATGTGCAGCTGCTCTGAACTTTGCCAAATCCACACCAGGAGGGCGCTGAGGCTTGGCTGGCTGTACTCCCAGTGCCCTGATGTGTGGCAAAGGCTTCCTCTGGGGCAGAGCTAGGTGCTCTGTCTTTTGGGGGCTTCCCATACCCAGCAGGGGGGCTGCAACAGCTGCGCCTTTGGCAAGAACTGCTGGAGCACCCTTGCCTTTGGCATGTGGCTGTGTCTGCTGAGCTGGCTTCCTGTGGGGAGGATCAGACCTGGCTTCCACCTTCTTGTTCAACACATCTCCTCCTGGCTTTGCAAGCACTGGGTGGAAGTTGGCATCTTGAGACGTTCCCTTCTTCCGACACACCATTCGTGCTGGGGGCTCACGGGCAGAAGGAGCTGAATGCTGTCCCAAACTCTGACCTGTACTGTGAGATGGAGAAGCCCTGCTGCAGTCCACCCTCCTGCTCCAGGGGGGCTCCTGAGGAGGAACACCCTGGGAGGCCATGGCAGGGGTCTGTCCTGGCTCTGGTCCATGGGAGGCTGCAGGGCGACTCTCTGGCCAGCCACCCACTTCAGGAGGTTCTTTCCTGTTCTGTTGGAACTTTGCCCGAAGGTGCCTCACCACGGCGTCTCTCCCCTCCAGATGTGTCTGCAACCATTACAAAAAGCAGTTCCAGTTAAAACACCAAGGAGGAAAATGAGTCAAAATGCCCCCCAGGGAATGTGGTGTTCCTTCAACATGGTCTCACACTAAGTCTTCGTCACAAAATGAGGTCTTTGCTCAAAAAGGTCCTGAAACATGTCTGAGAAAATAACACTGGGCTGCACCAAACTGGGATCAGGTTACTCCACCACAAGGACATCCGGGAGACATTTCATGGAGTCTCTTGGTCTGATCCACACTCTGTCCACTACCAGAGACCATCAAATCAGAGGGACTGAGTGGTAGTAGCAAAGCTCCTGAGGGCAGAATCTGAGATGCAGAGATTTCCCAGGGCTCAGATAGGAGCAACCTGCCTTGCCCTGGTCCTGTTTTCCCTTATGAGCTGGTGGGGGAGACCACAGAGGGGCACTGGATCCCTTCCTGGAGGAAAAGCCAGGCTGGCATTGCTGAGACTCACCCCACTAAAGCCAGCGTGCAGAAAAAACTAGGCCAAGAGGCAGCAGGCTGCCCTACTTTTCTGACATGTGTCTTTCCTGTGTGCTTCACACTGCCCCAGCACAGAGCTGCCTTTAACTTCCTCAGTGACCAGAATTCACCTTTTAGTAGAGCCTCCAGAGAAAAGCTGCCAGGAGGAGGCTGAACAGGTCTTGGAAGAAGACTGCCAGGTTGGAGGCACCGCCCAAAGTTACGAGATGGGGCTACACTTTTCCTAAGCTTCTTAGACAGACCTTGTGAGAGGGGAGGGACACCTTACCCTCCCCATCTTTCTCCCACCCCCTTATCCCCAGACCACAGTGTCCCTCAGCACCAGAGCTGGCTGCTTCACTGGAGCTCTTATGCTTTGATTTTGGAGTTCTTCTCCTTCTGGGATTTCAGTCTGGGTTTGTGATGGCATAATTTTTATTTTCACAAGGGAAGGCCTGATATGGAGAGAAGCTGATGCAATGTTTTTAGATATAACTGATCAAATGTATATAGAGAGACTTTAAAAAGTGCAAGTTCCCCAGGCAAACACTTCGATTTTTCTGGTAAACCCTCAAATGCAGTACTTGGCAAAGCAGTGCTGAAGCAGCATGAATGTGCCATTTCCTGTATAGCAGCAGTGGGGCTTTCACTCAAATTAGTGAAAAAAGCAACATTTTCCACATTCCCAAACATGCCGTTGGGATTTTTGACACCTGACTGATTTGGTGGTTTGTAACGATCAGTTTTGGGCCTATTCCATGGGCTAGGACTTGCTCAGAGCCCTTGGATGTACAACATGCCACCACCATGATCAGTTCCAGGTTTTCCAATCCATTTTGTGCTGGTGGGGGGCTCTCCTGGACTTGGTGGGAGTGTGGCCTCCTCCTTTCACAGAAATTTATATTCAGCCCACGTTCACCCAGCAAACCTTCCTCTGAGCCCAGGCGCTGGTCAGAGATCTTTGAAGCTCCATCCAGCTCAGATGTACAGGAGGACTTTGCCTTTCAGGAGGGGTGAGGGTGTTGGCCAGATCCAGCCCCTCACAAGGGGCCCCCAAACCCTTCCAACCAGGACATATGGCTCCCAGTGTCCCATCCCCACATCCAGTACAGCCCAGGGCTGGTTTTTACTCACCATCTTCCATCAGTGGATGCTTTCCTCTGGGCTCGCCTCCTTGCTAAAGACCACCCAAAGCACTCTGGACAAGCCTCTCTGAGGCCCCCTCCCTTGAAACCAGGAGCTCTTTCCTAACTGCTGGTGAGAAGCTGTGTGCAACGCCAGGAAGTTGCTGTTGCCTGATGGTGAGACAGCATAAGGAGGAGGGGAAAGAGGAGGAGGAGCAGCAGCTCTTGGTGCACCACTGGTTTGGCTCTGCTGCTATTTGATACTTGCAGGCCACCAAGTCCTGCTGGCCATAAGACTCGTATCCAGAGAAGAGCCCCAGTTTTGGGAACTGACTGCGGGATGTGAGGGGATGGGACCAGGAGGGTGGGGAATGTCTTTGTCCAGTGCTGGCCCAGGATTCCTCTGCAGGTCAGGTCTCAAAGCTGCAGGACTTGCAGAGGGTGGAGGTGATTTTTGGGGGTCTCATGGCAAAACCAGCACAGCCCTGCATAGCTGAGCTCAGCAGGAGCACAGGAAAGCTGGGTGAGTGCTACAGCTTCCTGGAGTATCCAAAACTGTGGGACATGTGCTCCGCTGAAGAGCCTAAGAGCCCTTCTCTGGGAAGCAAGGGGAAGCTCTGCACTGGCAGGGTGCTGCATCAGGCCATCGCAGTGTCTAAGTGTCCTGGTGTCACTGTTTGCTGACTCCGAGGCAGGAATCCTCTGAGAGGTCGAGTCAAGCCCTGGCAGGGGTGCTCTGGCCTGCTGGTTGGTGCTGGTGTCCCTGCTCCAGGATTGGCGTGTCCCTGCAGCCCTTTGGGAAGGTGTCCCACCAGCAGTGCCCAAGGTGGCTCCTGCCTGCAGATGGTTTTAAGGATGAGACAGAGTTTGAGGACATGGGGAAGGCTGGGGCGGGCACGTGTTGGCCAAGAGAGGTGGTCCTGGGGGTCCTGTGGAGGGTGGTAGGTGCCCAAGGGGGCACTGGAAGGCTTGATCCCAGCAGCTGGAGACGGGATGGAGAGGAGGTGCTGGGAGGTGCCACTCGGGACCCACGGGGAGCTGACTGCGCCGAGAGGGAGGCCCAAGAGCCGCGCTCGGGCACGGGCGCAGCAGGGAGGCACCGAAGGCCATCTTTGGGGAGGACAGGGATGGGCGTGTGGGGGCTGCGTTAGGAGACATGGTGAAGGAGAGGGTGAGGGGCCCTGTTTGGCGCCAGGGCGAAGGGGACGACGAGGGCCGCGCTCGGGGCCGCCGCCGCCCCGCGGCCCCGC
>VZRX01021872.1:165906-180972 GCA_013398075.1 Notiomystis cincta
ATCCCTGGAAGTGTCCAAGGCCAGGTTGAATGGGGCTTGGAGCACCCTGGGACAGTGGAAGGTGTCCCTGCCCATGGCAGGGGGTGGGATGAGATGAAGTTTAAGGTCCCTTCCAACACAAACCACTCTGGGATTCTTTGCAAAGGGAAGCAAATCAAACCATCCAGGGAAAGACCTGCTCTGCTCAGGCAGAGGGAGGTGACAGTTCATGAGTTACTCCAGGAGTAAGGATTAGATGCTGCAGGCAAAAAGCTGCCTCCCTTCTCCCCCATCCTGCTCCAGAGCCCTTTTCCAGAGAGTGAACAGAAGGCGCAGGGTGTGGGGGGGCTGGGGGTATAGTGGGAATGTACTGGGGATATACTGGTCTGTCTTTGACTGCACCAGAAGTTACTGGGGATGTGCTGGGGACACACTGTATTTTCTCTGACTGCAGGGAGTCACAAGACGCAGAGCAATGCCTGGTTTGGGCACAGGCTGCCCTCAGACGCTGTGCCCTCACGGCTGTGACACGCACAGGTGCCGGAGCTGCCCGGTCCGCACGGTCGCTGCCCTCTGGGAGTGCAAGTGCCGGGGGTAGCGGGGCTGGAAGCTGCGGGTGGGGCTTCTGGAGACCCCGCCAGACTGTCTGTAGGATATGTAAATGAGACAAGGCTATTTTTTGAATAAAAGCTACTTTAACCAGCGGGTATAAATGAACCCTCTACAAAATGTTTTGCAGCTTGTAAAATAAACATCATGGGCAATTTGCAGGTCCTTGGGGCTCCGCTGTGCATCTCCAGGGCCCTCTGCATCCAGCTTCCCAGGAAGATGCAGCCGTCTGGCACGGGCTGGGGGTTGCACGGGTTGGCTGCTCTCGGTTACAAACTATGGAGTTGGAGTCAGGAGAGGGAGCCAGGAGCTGGGCGTGTTGGGGCAGAGCTTCTCCTCTGCAGGCACCCCAGATATCCTGTGGGACATGCTGCTGGTGAGCTGGGAAAAGGAGGGAAATGATCCCGGGGATACAGATAGTTTCCTGTCTCCATTAACTCCAGCCTGTCGGTGCCGCCGTTCCTGTTCTGCATAATTAACAGCCCTTTGGGTTGGAATAAACTGTAGGCACCACTGGGCGTTAGCCTTTACCTTGTCTCACATCAGGTGGTCCTAGCAGGGCTTTAGCCGGGTGATGAATTAATTAATGCTAATTTTTTCCGTTCACTCCCATGGCAGCTGTACAGTGTGTCATGTCCACCTGCACCAGCCTGGTTTCTCTATGGCTGGGGAACAAGACCTAAAGAATTGGCTTTTGTCCCACCACTCGGCTATTTCATTAAGATCAAGCATTCAGGAATTAGCAGCAAATGCCTTTTAATTCCCAGGAAACTAACTGCCCCCCCCCCCCCNGGGCAGCACAGCTGAACCACAACCAAAATATCAGTGTGTGTGATCAATTTTGTTCTCATCCTGAATCCAAAATACANGCCTTTTAATTCCCAGGAAACTAACTGCCCCCCCCCCCTTGGCGTTGTTGTGGTTTTGTGGGTTTTTTGTTTGTTTTGTTTAAAAAATATTTTATAAATTTTAAAAGTGGCTGGATTAGGGCGCTGGTGCTGCTGCGATGTGACCCCACAGCCCGGAGCCGCAGCACCGCCGAGCCCTCTGCTGGAACCGCGGCTCCCCGGGACACACAGCCTGGGTTGCCCCCTCTGACAGAGGGGACCCCGGGCAGCCCACCCTGCGCACCTGACACCACGGTGGCACTGAGCCCCCGCCACCATCCTCGCCCTCAGCAGCGGCTGCCAGAGGGGCAGCACGAGCTGAGCTGCTGCGGCAGCACTGGGGTGGGAAGGGGATGCTCATCTCGATGAGCTGCATTCCTGCACACAGAGGTCCTCCGATTTGTCCCATTAGTGCCATCATTAAAATCCAGTTAGTCTCCTACGGAGAGCAAATGCAGCCCAGCCAAGATCCTGGCAAGGAGCTGGTGGTGCCAGACCCCCATGTCCGCTGCCAGCCCGGGAGTGCCTGGTGAGCCGCCCTCCTACCCGCTTGTGTACTGGGGCTAATTGGTGTAGGGGCCCCGGGAGCCGGGCTTCTCACCTTGTTAGCATGGCAATTAGCTCTCTTTACCCTCCTGATTGCTCCTGTGCATATTTCACTCCAATTCAGCTTTCCAGTGAGTTATAAATGCGGCACCGAGGAGGCCGGGGGAGTTGTGCAGGGACAGGGAGCACAGAGCCATGCTGGGGACTGTCCTGCTGCTGCTGGCCCTGGCCAAGACCGCTTGCCCGAGCCCAGCCAGCGTGGGGAGCCGGCGGGCTGAGGCGCTGAAGAAACTCCTGGAAGTCTTTGGCATGGAAGACCCTCCTGCCCCCCCAGCTCACTTCAAGCAGCCGCCCCAGTACATGGTGGATCTGTTCAACACTGTTGCCAATGCGGATGGTGTCACCAAGAACCCCGACATCCTGGAGGGCAACACTGTCCGCAGCTTCCTGGATAAAAGTAAGGGGAGGTCCCTGTGGCGCTGGGACGGGGCTGTGGGGAGGGGTTGAATGTGGCCAGTGGTGGTGGTGCCAGCCCCTGGTTTTGCTCCTTTCAACTCATCCTTCTCTGCAGCTCACAGCGAGGAGATGCGGTTCCTGTTTGCCCTCTCCAGCGTGGCCAAGAACGAGAAGATCCTGACGGCAGAGCTGCACCTCTTCCGCCTCTGGCCGAGGGTCACAGAGGGGCCCAAAAGGCACCACTTCTGCCAGGTGAGGAGGGGGATGGGGATGAGGATGTGGCTGTTCCCCAGCCTGAGCCCAGGGATGCCACTGGCAAACTGTAGCACTTGCTTGCAGTGGGAACACAGCCAGGCTCTGGGATCACAGGAACAAATTTTTTCACAGAAAATGATGATGATTTAACTGTGGCAGGTTCTTAAATATCCTTCTGGCTTGTGCAAACAGCAAAGGCACACCAAAGTGGTTGCAGATCAATGCTGACAATTCCCTGTCTCCCCTGACACCTCTGTCCAGGCTCAAGCCCTCGGGCAGAATATGCTGGGGTGACCACCTTTTGCCTTCCCCAGGTCAGTGTCTACCAGGTGCTGGAGAAAGACAAGCCAGACACCCCCGGAGGGAAG
The DNA here is from genome assembly GCA_013398075.1 of Notiomystis cincta. Classification (NCBI taxonomy): domain Eukaryota; kingdom Metazoa; phylum Chordata; class Aves; order Passeriformes; family Notiomystidae; genus Notiomystis; species Notiomystis cincta. Next base: position 169,007 of record VZRX01021872.1, read on the forward strand.
AAGCTGCTGGCAGCCCGGCTTGTCTCACTGCAAACCTCGGGCTGGGAGGTCTTTGCCATCACGCCAGCTGTGAGTCGCTTTTCCTCTGTTTTGGGCAGCACAGAGGGAATCCTGGGGTTCACATGCAGGAGGTTTTTTAACCCATTTCACTCCCAGCAGCCTGTCAGGCTGCAGTGCAGTTTCCTGTCTGCAGTCTCTGCAGTGACATGGGGGATACATCCTCTGGGAAGGGGAGGCAAAAGACCTGCCAAGAGCTTTTGCCTCCCCCGAGGGACTGCTTCATCCTTCCCTGACCTTGTCTCACTGCTCTGCAGAGAGTGCTGCTGCTGGCTCCTGCCACAGTGTCCCCTGCGCTGCAGCCCCCCAAAGCAACCCCCTCCCATGGCACACGAGTGTGGCCTCAAGGGATCCTGGTTCACACTGTCCTGCTGCCAGCCTGGGACCTGCTGTGGGGACACCAGCACAGTGCCTGTCCCGGTCCAGTGACACTGGTTTGGTTCCTCAGGTTCGCGACTGGACCGAAGATGAAAGCAGCAACCAGGGTTTGCTGGTGACAGTCCAGGGCCCGGGGGACAGCGACCCCCCACCGCTGCAGTTTGCATCTGGCCGGGGCCACCATGAGAGCAAGAAGCCCATGTTGGTCCTGTTCACAGACGACGGGCGCCGGGGAGCGTCGCTGCCCACAGCCGGCTTCCCAGGTGGGTCCCACCTGCCTGGCACAACTCCCTTGCTGCCAAAATCCCTTTCCCAGGGGTTGCTCCCCACATGTGGGCTCCTCAAATCCAAACCTCCTTCCCTGGCCAGAGGGAGAGGGCTCTCCCCTTTCTGGTGTAGCGTGCTCGGGGGTGTTGCCTGCTTGCAGATGTGAAGCTGGATTTGAGTTTGGCTGTGAGACTGAGGCTGTCACCTCCTGGCGGCTCTGCCTGGCCTGGTGACAGGCTGTGACCAGAGGCTTGCAGATAAAACCTGTGGAAAGGGTTGGCCGGGAGTGCTGCAGTACTTTCTCCCTCACCCAGGCTTATGCAGTGGCTAATGGCATTGGATGCTCCTTTCTGACAGATTTAAAGCCTCAAGTTCCCGATCTCCCTGCCAAGATGCCGGTGCCCAAGGTGGGCAGATCGCGCAGTACACGCTCACTGGACCGGCTCCAGCCCTGCCAGAGGCATCCCTTGTCCGTGGACTTTGAGGAGATCGGCTGGTCCGGCTGGATCATCTCACCCCGGGGGTACAACGCCTTCCACTGCAAAGGCTCCTGCCCCTTCCCTCTGGGTGAGAACATGCGGCCAACAAACCACGCCACGGTGCAGTCCATCATCAACGCCCTGAAGCTGAGTGAGGGCGTCAGCAGCCCCTGCTGTGTGCCCGACAAGCTCTACTCTATCAACCTTCTCTACTTCGATGATGACGAGAATGTGGTCCTCAAGCAGTACGATGACATGGTGGCTGGGAGCTGCGGCTGCCACTGAGGCAGGAGGAGCAGGGGGCTGGAAACGCTGCTGCAGTGGAGGCTGCACCCGCTCCCTCCAGAACACCAGTGGGGTCTCTGTCCCACAAACCCTCTAAAAGAGACTGGGACGAGCAAAGCAAGGAGGTGCTGGGTCTGCTCTGGATGGTGTCACCCCCTGACAGTGCCAGCCCAGGAAGGCTCAGGGCTAAGCTCTGATTAAATCAACCCGAACCAGCCCGTGTGAACCAGCAGCCCCAGGGCAGCAGATCCATTTTGGGGTGCCTTGTGTGGGGGTGTGGGTGTCCCTGCCTGTGTAGAGGCTCCTGCAGGCTGTACTATATGTATATAGCAAGAGCACTAATATATGACAGAAACCGCCTGTAAAGCATCCTGTAAATGTCTGTACATTCCTGCACTGCTGTACTTGTAAAATTAATTCAGAGCAACTATTTAAAAGTGCCANATTTTTAATAATATTTGTAATGAAAAGGGAGAGACCAAAAGGAGAGAGTCATAAACCCCAAGACAGACAGATGATGCCCAATACCCACTGATCTGTGCCCAGCCTGTCTCCCAGCAGCAATCAGCCCCTCAGCAGCAGCTCCCCCAGTTTACACACTGGGCAGGATGTTCTATGGCATGGAATATCCCCCTGGCCAGTCTGGGTCAGCTGTCCTGGCTGTGCTCCCCCCCAGCTTCTTGTGCAGCTCCTCGCTGGCAGAGCATGAGACACTGAGAACTCCTTGACTTGGGGGCAGCACAGCTGAACCACAACCAAAATATCAGTGTGTGTGATCAATTTTGTTCTCATCCTGAATCCAAAATACAGCATTGTACCAACCACTGGGAAGAAGATGAACTCTATTGCAGCTGAAACAAAGACAGTGGGGTGGGACAGTTTTGGGGGAAGATGGTCAGAGGAAACTGCTGTGCCCAGAGAGAAGGTTCCTCATGGAAGAGAAATGGGATGGAAACTGGAGCTGCCCAACACTGTGGGGTCAGGTCAGTGCTGGGGAGGTGTACAGAGGGTGGGTGTCAATGTGGGTACCGGGGAGCAGGTGTAGGTGTTGGTGGTCAGGGCAGGGGTCCCTTCACACCTGCTGGCACAGCCCCCTTGTCCTCTGCAGTCCAGCTCAGTGGGAGTGTGGCTGTCCCTGCCAGAGCACTCACCCCTCCAAGTCTCTTTCCATGTTTCCAACATGAGCAGCTTAGCCACAGTCCCAGGCTGATACCAGGAGTCCCCTGGCACCTCTGCCCCTCAAGCCAGCTCAAAAATGAGTGAATCTCACCCTGACCTGGCTGGCACCAGTTTCTTCTCCGTGCTTACCTGGAAGCAGCAACAGCAGCTGTTGGCCCTTCCCCACGTCAAACCTCCCTGCAGCCCAAGGTCCCTCCCTCCATCCCACCCAAGGGAAGGGTGTACCCCTTCAGGAGGCCCATTGGCTAGACATGGTCCCACACCAGAGGGGTCTCACATCCTTCCCGTGTTCCCCCAGACATGTCCCCCACTGCCTCCCATGATGTGAATACAGGGCAGAGCCAACAAACATATCCTGAGCACATGCATGTTCCAGCTCCAACTCCAATGCACCCAGGCCCAGGCACCTCATTCCAAAACTAAGGCATTGACAGGCTCATGTGCATCCCTGAGAGCCCTGTCCTTGCACTGATGGACTGATGGAGCCCTGGGGAGATGTCCCTCCCTCACACCAAATGATGAGCAGTTTACTAAATCATATACATTGTCTGGACAAGAATCCATGACAATGAAGGGTTTGGGCCTGTTCCTGAGGGTGCTCTGGCTACAAGCTCTGTGTGCCTATAGTGCCTGTAGGTCACAGCAGCATCCTCAGTCAGGACTATGTCCCAAACTCCAGGGCAGTGGGAAGAAGAGCAGATTTGGCTGCAAGGATATGGCTGTAGCCTTTCCTCTGGGCCTTCACCCAAATCCCCACACTGGACTAGGCCTGGGCTGCTTGGCTGGAAGTCACGGGGCCCTGGGCAGGGGGAGCCTGTGTGTGCCTCACTCCACGGGGAACAGAGCAGCACCTGCACAAGTGCCACACTGGGCTACCTGCCTCACACAGGTGACAATTCAGTCCCACCACTCGCTCCCCGTGATTTCAGTGTGCCTCTTGCCTCATCCCATGGCAGACAAACACCCTGCCCGTGCTGTAGAGCTCCTGAGCTGTCTCCCACTGACCGCTCTGCTGGACAGCAGCCTTGCATACAGCAGGGAGGGAGGTCCCAGCTGGCAGCAGCCCCTGTGCAACAGCAGAGCCCCCGCACTGTTGTGACTCTGCCCATAGCTTGGAGCCTCCCTGGGGGACAGGACCTGCTAGGAGGATGGCCAGGACAGGGGATGTCTGGGGAGTGGGGAGCCTGTGGTCAGTGGTAATAGTGGGGGTCAGCTCTCCAGCATTCTGAGAACTTCCGCAGGACTCGCTCCTTCAAGCGGATCCTCCTGGAAAGCTGAAGTGACTGGCTCATCTCATGGGCCTTCAGCTTGGCATAGTAGTCAGAAAACTTGTTGTAGAGGATGGAGATGGGCATTCCATTGAGGATGATGCCGAAGGAGATGCAGACAAATGCCACCATCCTGCCGAGTATCGTGTCAGGCACAGTGTCTCCGTACCCCACAGTGGAGAGGCTGACCTGTGCAGGGACAGAAAATGATAAAATCCCACGGGAACAAGCCCAGCAGACCCTGCCAGCTTGGTGCTGGAACTCACTCCCTCCCGCCCCTCTGCGGAGCCATGAGTCCCTTGCGACCAGTGCCAGACCGTGAGGGCAGTCAGCTGAGCTGGCCCCTCTCCAGAGCCTGCATGGCTAGGGCTCCACTGTCCAGGCTGTGCCCAGCAGGCCTGGAGAGCCAAAGGAAAGGGCTGGCTGAGTCCCAGAAGCGGAGATCAGAGGCCAGGCCCTGCTCCCTCACTGCTTTGTGTGTGTCTCTTCAAAGGCAGCCGGACACCCCCGAGCTGAGCCTTCCCCAGCAGTCAGTGTCTGCTGGAGCTTCCTTCCCCCTCAGAGCTGTGGCTCCAGAACTTCCTGGCTATGAGCTGCCTGGTCCCAGAAAAACAAAGCTTCCTGGAGCCTTCCTCCAGGGGAAACAGAGGCATTGCCTGTGAATGAACCATGTTTAGTAAATGGGGAGCAGGGCTATGGGGACAGGGTGATAGCTGAGGCAGAGGGGTTTGGGCTTGGCAGGGAGCTGTGCTTCTAGGGACAGGCTCAGCCTGGGACGTTGAAATGCTTTAACCTGGAGATGTTGCTGAGTGATTTTGCCCTTCCTTGAGGAGGGATGCATTTGAAGCATCCCCACATTTAGTGGCCAAAGGGGATTATAAGAGCAGAAGTGATCTGTGGGATCATTTAATCTGTAAATCAAAATGCCCTCATGACCCATGGCTCTCAAGTGCTTTAGCTGCTCCCCATCTCAGAGGTAATCCTAGGTTTTATTATAGTGCTCAGCTCTGCAGAGCTGCCAGCTCCTGGCACGAGCAGGGCAGCAAATGGGCAGCACACCCCAGTCTGTGTCCACTCTCATGACACGGGCTGAAGCACAGTGTGACCATGGGTCCCACATGCAGCCCTGGGTTCCCCATCTCAGATCCACGAGCTCTTGTGCCTCTCAAGCTCAGCAGGGCTCCAATGCTGTCCAGGGGGGCTATCCTCATGCCCACAGTCTGCACCCACTCAACACCTGGGTCCCATGACAGATAAAGCTGAGTCACACTTCTCTTGTTCAATTCAGACCTGGAGGTTCCCAAGCCACCATCTCTGTCCCACCATCCCACCCCAGCACCAGCTTTTGAGCCTCTGAGCTTAGTCTAAACCTCTAATTTCTTCTCTCAGAACGTGCATTAGTGAGCTGGTGGGAGGGCTGGGCTCTTCCTGCCTCCTGGCCAGCAGCAGTGGTGAACACCCTGAACAGCCCCTACCCACAGAGCCTCCCCCACTCCCCGCTGGAAGAAGCTGCTCACACCTTACCGCTGCCCACCACCAGGCGTAGGGGATACTGGTGAAGTCGGTGCCAGGGACATCATGTTCCACCGAGTGTATGAGAGCAGAGAAGGTGAAGACCCCCATGGCAATGAAGAGGAGGAGGCAGCAAACCTGCTGGTAGCACTGGCGCATGGTGAAGCTGAAGGCCCGGAGGCCGGTGGAGTGACGCGCCAGCTTGAGGATGCGGAAGATCCTCATGAGCTTGATGAGCTTGAGGACTTTGCCCAGCTTGCTCACATTCTCCACTTTGTGCAGCTCTTCATGGTATTGCATGTCTCCATCGTCCATACTTTCAAAAAGGATCTGGATGTAGAAGGGCAGGATGGCCACCAGGTCTATAGCATTAAATGCTGCCCGCAGAAAGTTCTTGAAGCTGGAGGAGGATATGAGCCGCATGAGGTATTCAGAGGAGAAGAAGATGGCACAGATCATTTCCATCTGCTCCATCCACATTTTTCCTGTCTTGTTTTTCATCTCCTCCACTGTGCTCAGTGTCATGCCCACAATGGAGATAAGCACAAAGAAGCTTGACATGACAGCAATAATCTTGGCTGGGACAGAAGAGTATGGGTTCTCAATGAGGTTCCAGACCATCTTCCGAAACCCACCCAGAAATTTGCCATCAAACTGTGCCCCTGACTCCAGGGGCTCCAGTTCTGCCTCCAGCTCCTTCTCTATTTTCAGGTACTCGTTGAGTTCATCTTGCTTTTCCTCAAACAGGATCCGGCAGCAGCGTTGGGAGTATTTCAGATGGATCCCCCAGTACTCAATTTCCTCCACAAAGTTACTGGGGCACATCTCATCCATCACCCACAGGACCCCACTGCGGTAGAAGTGGAAGATGTAATGGAAAATTGAAGGATCTCTATCAAAGAAATACTCATTCTTCTGCACCAAGTAGTCATCACAGAGCTGCAGCTTCTTCGCAGGGTCTGTATAGAGGGCCAGCTTCCCAAGCCGGGTGATGGGATACTGGGCCAGCACCTTGTAAGCTATCTGGAACAATTTGCCACCTACATTAATGTTGAGCAGGTACTTGTTCCTTTGGATGGGAGTCTGGCTCTTCTCCTGGTTACCATCTGCCACATTCTGCATGGAACTCCATTGCCTTATCAGGCTGTCCTGTGCGAATGGGATGTAGGACTCCTCTTCCTCTGGGGTCCGGCAGCGGCCCCGGTGATCTCCTATCTTCAGGCTGGCTGAGAGACTCGCACGCCTGGTCCACTGTTGCCTCATGGTGCCCAGACTTTGAAGGGATGACTCCTGTTACAGACTGTAGGGCAGCAGCTCCAGCTTCAGGGAACGCTCCCACGGGGCGCCCACTGCGTGGACGAGGCTGTGAGCTCGGGGCGAGGGAGGGGCTGCTGAGGGGCACAGCTGTGTCCTGGTGCCACGTGGCACCTGCCAGAGTCCCAAAGCCGATTGCGGATCAGACTGGGGTTTGCACTGCAGGAGTCGGAGGCGGCCAAGCACCCGCTCCTTAAGACACTAATGAGATTGAGGTCCTTTATGTAACGAACTATTTCCAACTCTGCACTTCTCTTTTCCCTTGTTCTGTTCTTATTGGCTGTTTGCATTTGCTGCATGCTGTTTCCTGGAAGGACATCCACGACAGCAAACTGGAAACAGCACAAACTTGCCTCAATTTACCCTCTGTTCATGGGACAGGAAGGTGCAGACACGCAGGATTTGTATTAGCTTTGTACCCCCACACCAGATGCTGCTCTTGGCACCAGCCCTTTGTTAAAGGCTAATGCAGCTGCCCTGGCCCTGTCAGCTGTCACAGCCAGGGAAGGGAGATGGCCATGACCTCCCAGCTCATCCCTCAAGTCCCACAGTACAGATTTAGAGGGGATGAGGTGAAGGAACCACCTCCGTCTCCATACAGTGTCCAAGAAAATCCCCTGTGGGACAGGCTGCTCCTGTGCCCCTGCCCTGTGCCATCATATTAGCCTTCAGCCCCATGACTCACCCAGACAGGGGCAGGAAAAGGAAACAGGACCCTGGAAATGCAAGTAGGCAGTAAAAGTTCCTCTGAACTACTGGAACTGAAAAGAGAAAAGAATCCTTTGGATTTGCAAGTAAAAGGAGAACCAAAATTAAACAGGCTGATCTTTGAGATTTTATCCTGGAATAAGATCCTACTTTAACATGTAAAACATCACATTGATCTTCATTAACTGCTGTAATTAAATACAGAGATGTGGAGCACAAAGATGCTTCTGGCCTGAAAAGCAGCTCAGACTCCACTACAGTCTCTGAGCCTGGGGATTAGAACAACAAAAACAATTCTAGCACCGGACAGAGGAAGGGAAATTGCTGTCGGAAACACAGCCCCGAGTTTTGGCACAAGGTCCATAAAACGTGTTTTAAGCCTGAAGAAGTCGGCTCAGGCAGCAGTAAGCAAAACCTGCAGTGTCTTGTGCGTTTGCCCCAGGGCCTCGCTCCCCATCGCAGGGAGCAAACGCTCTGCCCTGTGCCACGGGACGGACGGGGTGGGCTGGCAGGGACCGGCTGGTGACAGCTGACCTCGGCCACTGGCCCTGCCGGCACCAGCGCTTCAATTGCTCCCAGCTCAGCCCCGTCCTGCAGGGACTCCTGGAGCCACTCCCACCCTGCAGCGCTCCCTGCTTCATGCTCTGCTCTGGCGAAGGGACAAGTTTTTCACCTTGCTTTCGGCTGAGCTCCCCGCTTGTCCCCAGTTCAGCAGTAGCACCTCTGGTGCTACTGTAGCATCTCTTTCTCCTGTCCCCACTCCCTCTGCTTGCTTTGCTCCTGTATTTCATTTTCTCTGCTACAGCTGGAGTGTGCTGTAGTCACATCTGTCCCAGGCAGGCACAGCAGCACTGGCTCCCCCACTGCCAGCCCACCCACCCCAAGTCCTCTTTCCCAGGATGTGACAGTCCAAAGGTGACGCAGCCCCTGGCCTCGCAAACACAGAATCCATGCAAATGCACATATCCAGGAAAAAAAACAAACAACCAACTCCAGAATTTGTTATTTTCACATTCTTTATTCTCCTGTGTCAGTTACCACAGCTATCTCCACCTGTCCCTATGGAAACAGAAGGTTGTGTGTGCCCTTGCAAATGACTCCTTGGTACTAAAAATAGCAGCCCTGGAATAACTCAGGACTCCATACTACATCCAGAAATTTCTCCCATGGGGTATTGCAGCCCTCACACACTACCCAGGAGTGGAAGACTCCTACTCCAAGGCTGATGACTGGTGTCTGCTTGGCAAGCCAAGTTCCCACCCTCAAGGCACGGAGGTCAGCAGCCAAGGCAGCAGCTTGGCAGGCTTAGTGAACACTTGTGCCAGGTGCACATGGCCAGTGCTGAACCAGAGGCACTGGGCATTAATTTGCTGCTGCACGGTCAGTTCTGAGAGGTGCACAGCACTGAGTCCTTTGGCTGGGGCTCCACGTGCCACACAGTGTCTGACCTAAGACATGACTTATTTCCAGGGACACCTCCACGAGACCAAGATGCTCAGAGCCCTGTCCAGCTTGGTCCCGGGGATGGGGCAGTCACAGCTGCTTTGGGCAATCTGTGCCAGGGCTTCACTACAAAACCCTCCTTCATGTCCTACCTAAGCCCACCCTCTGTCAGTTTGTACCTGTTGCCCCTTGTCCTTACAGGCCTTGGTGTAAAGCCCCTCTCAGTCCTTCTTACAAGCCCCCTTTAGACATGGACAAGACACAACCAGGCTCCCCGGAGCTGTCTCTTCTCCAGGGTTTGCCCTAAAAGGTGCAGGACCTTGCACTTGACCGTATCCAACTTCATGAGGTTCCTGTGGGCCTGAAGGTCCCTCTGGCTGACATCCCCCTCCTCAGCTGCACTCCTCAGCCTGGTCTCATCCTCAGACTGGCTGAGGGTCCACTTGATCCCACTCTACACACCACTGATGAGAACATGGAATAGCACTGGTCCCAGTATAGACCACTCATGTCAGAATAGTTTTAAGGAAGACACCATTCAGAGTGTTAAGAGGAGCCCCATGCAGCATTCAGCACTGGGGTGGGCAGAGCAGGTCTGCCAAGGGTGGAGATGTTTGTGGAAGGGAGTGTGAGAGGAGCTGCCAGCCCAGAGCCTTGGAGCTCCTTGCCCCATGCAGGCTTGGGTGACAGCACAGCAAAGCCAGAGCAACTGTCACCCCCCCATGGTGGGACTGTCAGTAAAAGCCTCTCATGCACAGGACTGAGCAGCATCAAACAGTAGTGCAAACATGGAGTATTTGTCTGCAGCCAGTGAGTGCCTACAGAAATAGGTGAGAAAGCTCCTGTTCCCTGACAAAATCCAGGGGGAAGAATGGGGCAGATGAAAAAAGGCTCTTGGCTGGAAGTGGAAGGAGACAGTTGAACAGCACCTGGCATTTCAAGGAGAAAAACATCCTGGGGTCCAAGGCCACACTGGTGGGTATCAGCATTAACCACTGTCATGTAGAACAATGAAGACAGTTCTACCACCTTTGGGAGGGCTGATGTCACAGCACCAGGGAAGGTCCTGTGCTATTTCTGGAGCCAAGGTAGTCCCACAGTCTAAGACCCATTTATGAAGGGAGCATCCTTTCGGTATTCCAGTGTAACAAGCCAGATTTGAGAGGTGATGTCCAATTCAGTCAGGCTTTGTGGTGAGCAGGAGACAGACCAGGCTAGTCCCACCTTATCACTTTGGGATAAGGATCCCTGTTACAAAGCCAGAAAAACACCTGGTTATTGACAGTCCTTTGGGAAGAAACCTGGTTTGACTTCAATGTATGCGAAGTGGAGGAAAAAATCCCACACCAGAAGATCAGTATCTTAGCAGGACCGCTCCATGTCCTTGGCAGCAGGGAGGAAAGGGGAGAGTTCTGCTGCTGCTTCGAGGCAGATGGAAACCCCATGCACCTGGTTAGCAAGCATCAGGGAAGCTAGGAAAACCTACCCCCAAAGAGGAAAGCTCTAGAAGCCAGAAACACAAGGCAAGAAGGAACTTCTCCCTCAGGCACATAGAGTACATAGGACACAAAGCACTCACCCTTCAGTGTGAGGAGCTTTTCTGGCTCTTGTCAGGCATCAGATGTTCCCTGGATGCTTTTTCAAGACCGAAGGTGTCAGATCTGCATTTTGCTTTGGACAGACCCCACACAGCAACAGAACCTGCAGCTACCAGGATGATCAGGAGCTCTGGAGAGGAGAGTGCACAAGCAGAGACCACCTCACTGCCCTGGTCTTGGGACTGGGCTCTGCTGCTCAACACCATGAGCCAAAAGCCAGAGATGAGCAGTATCCCTCGAGGGCAAGGGACAGAGAGGAGGTAAGCTAGTGCCACATTGCATGGAATGGCCTTTCCAAGGATACAACACATCCAAGGCAGAGCAATAATTAAGCTGTGGTGTCAGGCCTGTCTTAGCCCTCTCAGCCCAGCAAAAGCAGCTACTGATACAAGTCTAGAATTGACCCCATCAGGATACTCAATTTATAGCCCAAGGTAGGTAGGCCCAAGACTATGCAGCACTCTTGAGTCTCATGTACCTGCAACAATCAAGATCCATGTGTAACCTTGACCTCTCGATGGCACAGAGACCTCAGGCTCAGGCGTAGCTGAAGCCTCTGTGAGGAAAGAGAAACAAGTCTATGAGGCTTCCAACTCACCTTGTGGTCAGCACTCAAAGCAGTCTTCAGACCACATCTGGCTAAGTTCCCAGCTCACCTCAAGAGCACCAAGAGGCCTTTTTAAATTTAAGCAAAACCTTATCTGCCGCTACTGTGATTAACCCACACTGGAGGAAAGAAATGTCCTACTGGAAATACATAACAGGGAAAGGTGGGAACTTTCCCAGCTGGAGCTGGAACTGCATCATCCTGGCCTGTACTCGTGGCACCAAAAAGCCGCAGGTACGACCAATGTGCAGCTCTTCACCTCACCTGCCAGTTGAACTGGTATAGGCATCAAACTCAAACCCAGTCTCTCACACCTGCAGTAATCCCCCTCCTCTCCACACCCTCGGAAACCCTCGGGTGAGGGAAGCCAGAACAGCCCTTCCAAGCACCCCAGCCAGCCAATGGGTCTGACAAAGGATGCTCCAGAGCCGAGGAGCTTTGGTATCTACAGTTACAGGGGTGCAGACACAGCCGGACACAAGCCCAGACACTATCTGCAGCTCCTGGCCAGCCCGGACGGCCCAGAACTTCCTCCTCATCCTCTTCCCTTCAGCCTGCCCATTCCCCAGAGAGCAGAGGAGCTCGAGAGGTGGAGAGATTTCAGTGTCTTCTCGAAGCAGCTCCTGGGAATTGCATGTTCTGGAAGAAGGAAGGAAGTACTTCAAAGGCCCGTCCCGAGGGAGCCCGGGGGGCGTCATCGCCGTCCCCGCCGGAGGAAGCCGAGGGTGCGGGTCCCCCCTAGCGCTTCCTGCACTCACAGCGACCCGCGGTCACCGCGGCTGCCTCGGATCGGCCAGAGACGGCGGGGAACAGAGGCTTCAGGCCGCCCCCGCCCCGCCGCCGCCCGCACCCCGCGGCCCCGTACTTGCGC
>VZRX01021872.1:181274-192813 GCA_013398075.1 Notiomystis cincta
GGGCCGCGTCACGTGGGCGGGGAGCGAGCGGAGCCGCCCCCGCGGGCCCGGCCCCTTGCGGCCCTGCCGGGAGCCAGCGCCAGCTCTGCTCTCTCGGATAGAAAATCGGGGCAGAGTAAACGTAAATAGTCTTGTTGCTACGGATTCCGTCAAATAAAGCAGGAGTTTGTAAATGCCTGGTGCGGCGGGGTGGGACGGGACTGGGGGGAGCAGCCATCCCGGCAGCGCGTTCCGGCTCCGAGCAGGAGACNGCTCCGAGCAGGAGACGTCACTGGTGTTTGCCCTGGTTATCACCGTCCGGATATCTCAGTGGCATCATTTCATAATTGAAAGACAAATTTTGTGGCGGCATGGAACCCCTGACAGAATCGAGTCAGACCACGGGACCCACTTCAGGAACAATCTTACAAGCTCCTGGGCTAAGAGGCATGGCATGAGGTGGATATATCATATTCCCTGTCATCCACAGGCCTCTGGAAAGGTTGAAAGATACAGTGGGCTGTTAAAAACTATGTCGAGGGCATTAGGTAATGGGACACGGAGACACGGGGATGTGACTTAGCAGAAGCCACTTGGCTAGTTAATGCTAGGGGGTCTGCTATGGACCACCCAGGTCCTGCCCAAAGCAGGCCCTTGGACACTGTGGAAGGAGACAAGGCCCCTGCATTACACGTGGGGAAGGGGCTGGGGAAGCCGGTGTGGATTTCCTCCCCTGTGGGAAAGGCAAACCCACTCGTGGATTGTTTTTGCCCAGGGACCCGGAGGTACTTGGTACAGCAGCCGCGCCCTCCCGCAGCTCCCCGGGGGTCCCTCAGCCGGCAGGGAGCTGCGGCCCCCGGGCCTCTGCCGGACTGAGCAGGGTGTGGTCCTGCAGGACCAAGCTGCCGAACTTCTCTCTCTGGGCGTGGGGGGAGCGCTGGGAGTGAGGTTGTGCTTTACTCAGCTCTGCTCTGCACTGACTGACCATGGCTCACAAATGCCCCTGTGCTGTGTCACTGGTCCAACCAAATACTCTGGTATTGATCCGACAAACCAAATAAAACAGACAAAATGGGGAGTGGTAATCACAGCTTTATATACATTTATTAGCCAGACGTCAGGTCCCTGCAGCAGCCCTGAAGCCACATCCAGCACAGCCTCTTCATCAGAGCTGCTCTGGAACCACCTGTGCCCATCACGGAGCCTCAGTCACTCCCTGCTCACAAGAAGGGCTCATCTTCGGAAATCTTCCACTTCCTCAGTGCTGGTCCTGGTGTCACTGGCTTCTTCCCCGTTGTTGTCACCGCAGTACCTGAACTGAGGTAGGGAAAGGAGGAGAGAGAAGAGGCTTTAGTAACACTTTGGAAATCACACTTGGATTTAATCAGGTTGCAAAGTAGTGCTGGAGGGGTTTGTTAATCAGAGTCCCAGAATGGTTTAGATTGGGTGGGATTTTAAAGCTCGTTCCACCCCCTGCCATGGGCAGGGACACCTCCCACGGTCCCAGGCTGATCCAAGCCCCATCCAGCCTGGCCTTGGGCACTGCCAGGGATCCAGGGGCAGCCACAGCTGCTCTGGGCACCCTGTGCCAGGGCCTCCCCACCCTCACAGCCAACAATTCCTTCCCAATATCCCATCCAGCCCTGCCCTCTGGCACTGGAAGCCATTCCCTGTGTCCTGTCCCTCCAGCCCTTGTCCCCAGTCCCTCTCCAGCTCTCCTGGAGCCACATTAGGCACGAAAAGGGGCTCTCCCTAGGGCCTTCTCTTCTCCAGGCTGAACACACCCAGCTCTCCCAGTGTTGCTGGGTGAGCATAGGGGTTCCAGCCCTCGGAGCATCTCTGTGGCTTCCTTTGGACTCACTGCAACAGGTCCTTTCTGGGGAGACCCCAGAGCTGGACACAGATACTCCAGGTGGGATCTCACCAAAGCAAAGTAGGTGAACTCCTCCCACCTCACTTATTTGCATGGAAACATAGACCCAAATAGTCAGTTCCACATTCTTCTGCCAATCTGGGTAACTCCCCACTGCTGCTGGGCGCGTTTTGTGTTCCCGGTATAAATCAAGAACAGGGCTGCAGCGGTGCAGCACCGCCCTCGTCAGACCTACCTACCGCCCTGAGCCCCTGCGGGCAGGGTTCTCTGCGCCGCCGCCACCACCACGGGCGGCACGGACTCCCGGCGCCCGTCCCGGGTGCAGTAATAGTTATCGGCGAATTTGTGGCTGGGGCCCACCGGGAGCCGCGGCGGCGGCTGCGTCCTAGGCAGAGAACGACCCGAGCGTCAGCGGCGGGGCCGGGAGAGGGGCGGCCGAGCGCCCCACCCGCCGCCCGGCCCGGCCTGGCCCCGGCACCTCTTTGCGATCTCGTCGTAGCGCAGCTGAAGCTTCGCCTGGAGGTCCCGCTGCAAGGCAAGGCCAGAGCGGCTCAGGCGGGGCTGCCGCCCTGCGCCGGAGGCTCCGCGGAGCCGGGGACGCAGCGCCGCCTCCCGCGGGGCGGAGGAGCCCCGAGGCCGAAGCTGTTCTTACCCCCGCCAGGAAGTTGCGGAGCCGCTGGATCAGACGAGTCGCCGTCGCCATCTTGGCCGCGGTGAAGGGCAAGGGCGCGGGGGGCGCCGGGAGCGCGCGCGCGGGCCGCTGGGTCTCGCGAGACTTGGAGCTATATAAGGCGACGCGGGGCGGCCTCGCCCCTTTCCCGCCCCGAGGCCGCCATGGACACGAGTCGCGTGCAGCCCATCAAGCTGGCCAGGGTGGGTACGGGGCCGGGCCGGGCCGGGCTGCACCGCACCGGGCCGGGCTGCACCGTGCTCATCCGCCACTCTGTCCCCGCAGGTCACCAAGGTGCTGGGCCGAACCGGCTCTCAGGGGCAGTGCACTCAGGTGAGTGGGCCGGGCCGGGCGGGCGCGCTGCCGGGGCCGGGCCCGGCCAGGCTGACGCGGTCCCGCCCTCAGGTGCGCGTGGAGTTCATGGACGACACGAGCCGCTCCATCATCCGCAACGTGAAGGGGCCGGTGCGCGAGGGCGACGTCCTCACCCTGCTGGAGTCGGAGCGCGAGGCCCGGCGGCTGCGCTGACCCGGGACAGCCCCTGCTGCCGGACCGTCCGTCGGGGGATGGAGCTCGTTCGGCCTTGGGGCACGGTGGGGAGGAGCGTGGCGGCCGTGTCACTGCAATAAAGGGTTTTTTCCTGTAGCTCCTTGCCCGGGTTTCACTCACCCGCCTGACAGAGCGCTGCCTGACACCTCTGGTTTGTCTCACACCTGAGCACCTGCTGTTTTCCTTGGGTTCGGGAGCAACATGCCCTGCTTGTTACTGGGGTTACAGATACTGTCTTCGTTGTAAAAATGCATTTTTACTGACCTATCACGACAAAAACAATTCTGTTTTGATTACAGTAGCCCTAATCCTGGCCTTCCTGGGAAGCAGTTTCCTTTATGTGATGGTGAAGTGGCACTGGAAACTTCCTGGACCTGGAATTTAATCACAAATTGAAAGTCAAGCTTGGTACCAGCTTGCAGAGCAACAGCCTGCTGCTCCTGTCTGTCTGTCCTTAGTAAACTGCTCAGTGAATGCTGCCATAAATACACCTACTTGCTGTTCTTCCTGGCAGTCTTCCACAGAGAGCAAATGCTTGTCCCTCCTTCACTTTGCTCACTCCTCCATCTCACTTTCTTTGGCTTTCCCTTCCACCACAAAATCAGTTAGCAAGATGTGTTGTTCTAGGATATTACTAAATCTAAAGTAAGGCTGAAAAGTTTAGAATGAGCCTGAAAACTGTGCTGGTTCAATGACAGGTTTATAAGGACTGGTGTTTTTTTATCTGCTTATAGAATGTTCCAGGTTTGTGGTGTTTGACAGTGTCTGCAGCCTCTCATGTGTGGTCTCTGATGGGAATGTTTTTGTCCACAGTGTCTTAGCTCGACTGAGGCAGTTCAGTGGTGGGTGTGACTGAGGATTTCGGTGTCCTAAAGCTGAGCAGAGCACTGCTGGGACAGATGTGAAAAATGCTGAACTGGAGCAGGTGCTGAGGGTTGTTGTAGGGCTGATGGAGTGTTTGTGGGATCTGTCCTTTCCAGGTTTAGTTGTGCCCTGGACAGCTCATGGGCAACAGGAGACATGGGGTTTGTGCCATGGAGAAAGTCCCTGCATTCATGCTGTTGCTTGATATCATTTATGATTCTTTGGGGTGTTTCAGTTTCAGAAAGCACAAGACTGTGCTCCCTGGCTCACGTGATGCAGCAGAGCTCAGAACTGGTGGTGTGCCAGAAGTCCTCTTGGAGTTCAATCCTCTGGCTGTTTATTTGCTCACAGCTTCAGCAGTGACCCAGGAATGTTTTCCCTGGCCCCTGCCAGCCCTGAGTGCAGGGTGACTGGGACAGAGTGGCTTGAAGAGCTGTCTCCCTTCTGAAATATCCCTGTGGGGTCAGCCTGGTCCCGGTCCGCAGGAGGAGGGAGGCAATGTGCATCCTCACACTTGGTCTGGTGATTGTCCTTCAATGATGCAGTGTAATATCAGCACCACAGAGAACTAGGGCTGTTGCAGGGCTGCAACGTGGATGGTCCTGTGTCCAGCTCCATCCTGCAGAATGGAATGGGCAAAGGCACTGCTGCAGCTGCCTGGGACACTTCAGCGGGAAGAAAACCAGACTGGGGGATGTAGCCAGTGCACAGACTTGCAGTGAATGAGTTGGAATTTGGGGTCACCTGCTCAGGTTGGGAGCTGTGCCAGGCTTTACCTCTGCTGCAGCTCTTGCAGGGTTAGTTGTGAGCCAGACAAGAAGGCAGGAGACTGCTGATGTTGCTGTAATATTTCAAAATAACTTTAAATTTTATTTCTATCTTAAAAATAAACATCAGTATTAAACTACCAGTAAAGAGAGTAGTGTATTAGGGTGTGGCAGTGAGCGCTGTGTATTAACTCCAGTGCAAAGCTGAGAGAAGTTTCTGGGGAGGGCTGTGGGGTTCCCCAGCTCAGAGCAGGTCAGGCAGGGGCAGCAGTGGTGAGGCCGGGCCCAGGAGCAGCAATGAGGGACACAACACATTAATTACCTTTGTGAAAGGCTCAGAGCAGAGCTGCCTTCCCATGCAAAACCCTTTTCCTCCTGGTCCTTGTCCTTACCCTGTTCACAGCCCACACGGTGCTCACACACTTGCACAGACACGTTCTCTGACATACCTGTTCCCCTTTGCGGGCTCTGCCTGTGTGCTCTGAGCTCTTCTGGCCCATGTGTTTTTCCTGGTGCTGTCCTCAGCTGCTCTCCTCCCTTTTGGGATGGAAAGTGGACAGAGAGGGACTCGGCTGCGGGCTCTGGCTGTCTGCAGAGTCTGGCTAACTGGGGAAATGTTTAGGAGGTAATTGGTTTCTCTCCCTAGAGAGAAGGACCTGCTTGCCTTGTGGATTATCAGGTAGACAGGCTTAGTCCCCAAATGCACCCTTGGCCCTCAGCCCCTTTTGTCACTTGGCTGCAACCCCAATTGCTCAGAGGTTTTGCTCCCATTGAGCAAATCAAATCACAAGTGAATTCATGTTGAACTTCATCTTTTGGCCAAGCAATATAATTTTTTTGCTTTGTGTGCATGTGCTAGAAAAGAGAAAAAAAAAATCAGATTTTAGCTAGGAAAGGAAATGCCAGAAAAGAAGGGCAAGTATTTGAGTCTGGAAATGCTCCCAGCCCCTGTCCAAGGCAGCATTCCCTCTCCCACTGCTGGACAGGATGTGCCTGTGGAGCACCACGTTCCTGCTGGGGCCAGGACTGGTCACTTGCCCTCCTGGCCCCATGCCACTGGCACTGCTGCCCCTTTGGAGCTGCCAGAGAGCACAAACCAGGTGCTGTTTCTGCTGGGTTGGTTCTCTGCTGTTCCTCCTCGCAGAGGGCTCAGACGTGGTGCAACTCCAGTGGTTGTGGCAGGGAGCAGATGGGGTGGCTTCTGCTCCCTGCATGTCCCACCCCAAGGTCACTTGGTGCAGTGAGGTGGCCGTGTGTGGGCTGCATCCAGTGGAGGAGATGGGCAAGGGAGGCCCAGGGATGGTGCTTGTGACAGGACTAAAGCTGCAGAGAGCGGTTTGGCACAGAAGGGTGGCAGGTGAAGGGATGTGAATCACAGCCCAGTGCAGATGGTCGCTCCTGGCTGGATCCCAAGGTCACTCTAATTTGGTTTCTTTGGACTCCCAGGGCTCTTTGTGGTTGTTGGTGATGTCCCCTGCTGCAGGAAG
Source organism: Notiomystis cincta (assembly GCA_013398075.1). Taxonomy (NCBI): domain Eukaryota; kingdom Metazoa; phylum Chordata; class Aves; order Passeriformes; family Notiomystidae; genus Notiomystis; species Notiomystis cincta. The sequence continues at coordinate 187,464 of VZRX01021872.1, forward strand.
AGTAGAGTCACCAGTCTCCTCCAGTGACTCCTGGTCAGGGCTAGCAGGGCTGTTCTGAGCACGTGGCATCTGAAATGCTCTGCTCTTGCTCCTGCAGCCTCTTCCTGGAGGCACTCGTCTGTGTCACAGCCCTTTCCCCTCCCACGGGGAGCGGTGTGGTACTCACAGGTGCCTGTGCCTTCATGCTGTTGAGGTGGGCGTAGAGGAGCGCAGCGATGTCGCTGTGACCGGCCTCCAGCGCGATGGCAACAGCGTTGTTACCATCCTAGAAAGTAAGGGAGAGCACGTGGAAAGGGGTCTGGGGACAGCAGGTAGCGTGGGCTGCCCAGGCCCAGTGGCAGAACCTTACACTGTCCACGATGGAGGTGTTGCAGGTGGGCTGAGCCAGCAGCAGCTTCACGGTCTCCACACGGCCGTGCTCACAGGCACACATGAGCGCAGTCGAGCCCTCCTCGTCTTGCAGGTTCACGTCGGCCCCGCAGGCGAGCAGGGCTTCCACCATCTCCTGCCGGCCGTGGCTGACAGCCAGCATCAGCGCTGTCTGGCCAGCCTGCAAGGAAGGGACTCTGCCAGGCCACCCCTGGCCATGCTGTGCTACTCACTTGTCCCCACACCACAGGACCACTGCTGAGACAGCCCAGGAGGAGGTCACAAGGTGATGCCCTCCCCCCATGCACCAATGCCTCCAGCTTTTGGAGCCATTGTCCTGCCTTTGGAAGAGCTGAGCGGGGCTCTGCCATCTGCCTGGGGGTGGGAGTTGAGGGTCAGGATGTGATGGCCCTCAGCTCACACCAACCTGGCTGGCCTTGGCGTTGACGTTGCCCATGCTGAAGAGCCTCCTGACTACATTCATGTCTTCCTCCTGTTCAACGGCTGCCAGTGCTGCCAGCATGAGGGCGGTGTACCCAGCTTTGTTCTGGTGGTCCACGTTACAGATCCCTGCAGGGGTGAGCGGAGGGGGCTCAGGATGCTGCAGGTCTGGTTGGAGACATGGACCAAGCCACATGCCTGGCTCCCCCTCCCAGTCCTGCCCAGGGTGCTGTGAGCCCTCCCACAGGCACAGATCTGCTGATGGATCTCCCCCATCAAACCTGGGCTCCCAAACGGGCTGGGGTGACTTCCCAGCCTCACACCTATGAACATGCACAGCCCAGGGCAGCTCTCCTTGCTCCTCTGCTGTCAGTGCCTTCCCCCTGTGCTGACGTGGCTAGGACACAACCTGCGGAACAGTGGGATGGCAGCCAGGGGGTGTTTCTGGGGGAGGGTGGCACTGACCTGTATCCAGCAGCAGCCGAACGATGTGGAAGTTGGAGTGGGAGACGCTGTAGTGCAGGGCCGTGTTGCCATTCCCATCTGCCAGGTTCACCACGTGGGCCAGGAGAGCTGGTGAGACCTCGGCAAAGGCCAGGAGGTGGTTGGCAACTGTGTCAGGGACGGATGACTTTTGACTGGACAGACGGAACCACTCCTGAAGGACCAGGCTGCTGCTGGCGAGCTGTGGGCAGAGAGGGGATGAGCTCCTCCTAAGCCTCTGCATGGCCTTGCACCCTGGCACCCACACCCTGCTGCCAGCCCGGGTTGGAGGGAGCAGAATCCCTGCTCCAGAGGGGGTGGGTGAAGGCAGGACCCTGAACTGCCCAAACCCATGCTGGGCATGACCTGAGCTGAGTCCACATGGGTTTCGGGGTTTCTGGGACAAACCCTGAAGCAAAGGGCTGTATTTTGGGGGAAGGTGCTGAGCCAGGTTTTGCTGGCCCCTCTCTGGGTAGGGCCAGCTCTGGGGGATGTTGGCAGAGGCTGGGCAAGCCGTGCCACCCCAGCATTCCACTCACCACCTCTTTGCTCTTGGCAGCACCGGCGTGGCCCAGGTGCATCTTGACAATGAGGCAGGCCTCCCTCATCCTGGGGCTCAGCTCGAACCTGTGGAGAGCATGAGGATTTCTGAGGTGTGGGACTGTATCACCCCACTAAACCTGTGGGGTGGAGCACCCCGACTTCCCCTGCAGAGCTCCCCAGTGCCTGTAACTCCTCATAAGCTCCCCAGAGTGCAACCTCCAGCCCGGTGGCTGCACCCTGGCTGCTTCAGCTTCTGCAGACTGCCATAGAATGGGGCCTTATATGGATGTGCTTGGGCACGATTCACCCATTCTTAGGCCACATTTTTTCCTTTTGTTGAAAAATGCTATTGAAGGCTGTTGGCTTTTCTTTTCCCCTCTAAACTATCTTCTGCAGCAACAAGGCATCTGGGGCCTCTCATCCTTTCCTTAGCAGACCCAAGAAGCTGGAATGATTGTTTCCTGCTGAATGGTCTCTGCAGGAGCTGAATGGGTTTTTCCCACTGGTGGCACTGAAAGTGGGGCAGATGCCCCAGGCTGGCAGGGCCAGTGCCATGGCTCCCAGCTGTGCAGGGCCAGGGAGCAGGGAGCCTTCTCCACTGGCACTTACTTTTCCTTCACCTCAGGGGGCTCCAGCAGTGTCACTTCAGGCCCCTTGCACTCCAGTCTGGGCTCATATGTGCCTTCCCCAGCCTCCTCCTCTGAGGTTTCAGTGTCTCCCTGCTCTGAACTGTTGGAGCTGTCGGCCGAAGCCTTCTCAGAGGAGCTGTTGCCTTCTTCTTCCTCCTCCTCACTGGATGTGCTCTCATACCTGCACAGAGGGAGGATGCTCAGTGGCAACACAGCACCAGCCGAGTTCCCTTCAGGCCCTGCCACTGGCCCCAGCCCAGGAGAGGGCTGCAGGGGACCAGGATTGGCTCATGGGGGTGGCAGGAACCCCTTAGCACGTACTCCCCGTTCAGCACGCCCACAAACTGCAGGCTCTTCTTGCTGCCCTCTGCCTCGGTCCGGGGAGGACCATCCCGCTTCTTCATGATGGACTTCAGGGCTCCTACAGGGAAAGAGATGGATGTCAAGGGCCGGTGCACAAGAATCGTGGAATTTTAGAATCACAGAATGATCTGGGTTAGAGGAGACCTTAAAGATCATCTCATTCCCACTCCACTGCTATGGTCAGGGACACTTTCCGCTAGACCAGGTTGCTCAGAGCTCCATCCAACCTGGCTTTAAACACTTTCAGGGATGGGGCAGCCACAGCTTCTCTAGGTAACCTGTGCCAGGGCCTCAACACTTCACAGTAAAAGATTTTTCCTGATATCTAATCTAAACCTACTGTCGTTTTGAAACCACTCCCCCTTGTCCTGCCCACTACATGCTCTTGTAAACAGTCTCTCCCTGAGGCTAGCCAAGCACCCCAAACCCACTAGGTCCCAGGCAGGCATGGTAGGGACATGGGCAACTGCTGGAGCACAGGTAGCACTGGCCCTGCAGGCATTGTCCCCGACATCTTCTCCCTTTCCACAGGAACATCCCAGCCCAGACCCTGGTGCCCTCCCTGGCGACACTCACCGGCCACAGGGCCTGGGGCAGCTGCAGTGTCCTGCGCTGGGGATGGGTCCCGGTTGCTGTGTGTCGTCTCCAGCACAGCTGGCTCTGGGGTTTGGCCGTCTGGGCACATTGCCCCCACTGCTCCTGTGCCCGGCACTGAGGGGCTGCTCAGGCCATCACTCAGGCCAAGCTCCATCACCTTGCCTGCACCAGGCTCCTTCTCCTCTCCTGCCAGGACAAGGCCACTCACATCTGTTTGGCTGCCCTTGTCATCGCAGCTGGCAGCGGAATCGGGTCCGACTGCCACGTCCCGCCCGTTGGGGTGGCAGCCCACGGCAACACAGCAGGTTGGGGGGCAGCACTCCACGCCTGCCTCTGCCATCTCTGGGGGGTCACCAGCTGCCCGGCTCTGTGTCATTACTGCTGCCTCCACCAGTGCCTCGGCCACCTGCGGCTTGGCCATCACCTCCTTGTCCACCTGCCTGTGGGGCCGGCGGGCGCACACCTCCAGCCGCAGCTCCTCCAGCTCCCGCGTGGCCTCTTGCAGGTGCCCCTCCATCAGGGTGATCACCTCCTTCTGGTGCCCCACCGTCTGCTGCAGCAGCTCCAGCTCCCGCTCTGCCTCAGAGGATAGGCCCAGCGAGGACTCCAGCACCCAGACAGCCACATCCCTGCGTCCCCGTGTGCCGCCGTCTGGCACATCCCCGCTCTCCCGCTGCGACCGGTAGTAGAAGACGGCATCTGTCATGGCCCGGTCCTCGCCCACTGCCACAGAGCGGCACGGCCTCTCAGCTGCCCTGGGGCTCCTGCCTGGCCAAGCCCTGATGTTCCGCTCCGGCACAGCCAGCTTCTCTGTCAGCTTCCTCAGTTCTGCAATTTTGCTTGTTCGCCCCTTCACTGGCTCTGCTTCACTCTCTGGTCCCATGCGGGGTGGCTCCTCACCCCCTGCCCCTGCCTCAGAGCCAGAGGGGTGATACAATGCCTCGCCAGGCTCTGCTGACAACTTCTCCAGCAACTTTGCCTTCTCCCTCTTCAACTCGCAGATCTGCATCTCCAGGAGCGGGATGGTTTTCACCTGCTCCTCCAGGTCCCGGAGCTGCTGCAGGGCTGCAGCCATCTGCTCCCGCACATGCTGCAGTGGGGCCGTGCTGAGTCCTGCAGCTGGAGTGCTGAGTCCCGAGCTGCCAGGGCTCCCCCGGCCCCAGCCCGCCTGGACCTCGGTGCCCACTGGCACCCAGTGGTGTGGCTGGCCCAGAGCACCTGGCAGGCCACTGTGGAAGGGACTGCCAGTATCCTGCAAATGGCCCTGCTCCTGCTCCAGCCTCCTGCTTGTCTCTAGCAAGGTCCTCTCCACCCGTGGATTTGGCATGATGCACTTGTGGGTGGGAGGTGGGAACAGCTGTACTGGCGGCGGTGAAATTGGGTGGGAGGTTGGCTTGCCCGCAGGCTCTAGGGGTGCTCGGCCATGTGGGGACAGCAGCAGGGCAGTTCTGCCCTCCTCACTGGCCATGGAGGTGAGGGACTCGGTGGAGGTCCAGGCACTGGTGTGGCTGCTGGGGCTACGCAGGGTGCTGGCTGGTGGACGGGACCCTTTCACCCTGCGAGGCAGTGGCACTTTCTTAAGTGTTTGGCCGCTTTCAATATCATCAACATATTTCAGGAAATCAAGGTCCAGCAGGAAGCCATAGGGGGTTTCCACAGAATACGAGCTCTTCTCTCCATCGTCCTGGTCCCGGTATAAGAACGGGCCCCCAAGATCTGCAAGAGGAGCAGGGATGGTTAGGCAGGGACCAGATGGAGACAGGATGGCTTTTCTAACTGGGTTATACTGGAATTTACAGCCTGCAGGCTGCTCCCCTCCAGGATGTGCGATGTGTCTGTCTCCAGTACCCTCGGTGCCATAGGGTGTCACAGGGCACCCAGTCCCTGTCAGGGTTGGTGCTGGAGTGAGGAACTCGATGGGATGG
>VZRX01021873.1:0-23686 GCA_013398075.1 Notiomystis cincta
TATATATATATATAAATTCACCTTAATTTTCAACTTTATTAATTCTTTCTACAATTACCATGCCCAAGTAGATGCAGCAGTTGCATATTTAGCAGCAGCAGAGCCAGAAGTACTTTCAGCATGACTCCCGGTAGCTGCTGGATAAAGGGTTAACTCCTTGCAACATATTTGGAACAACAATAGGTGGCAGCAATCAAATGATGTTTGGGACATTCAGCTTGAATAACCAAGTTAAATTTACTGCACTGATTTGGGCTCTACATGTTCTGTAATAAATATTGGGGTAATGCAGAAGAGAAAAGGGAAATGAATAAACGTCTCTGAGGTTTGTAATGTCAGTTCAAGGAAAGAAATAAATTTACTTAAAAGTAGGGTCTTGGCAAATGAAAGGACAAGATTTTGCAAATATTCCTTGTCCAAGAGTATTTCAAAGGTGCTGGACTGTTACTTTGGCTGCTGATGTTAGAAAAGCCCTAGATTTATATCCCAGATTCCATGTGATCACTGAGCAATGTAGCTCTTTCTGTGCATTTTCAGATCAGTTGGAGAAGCCTTCTTATCAGTTCTGGTTTTTGGTTTAAGGCATTTTGGCAATTTAAGGTTGCAGCGATGAGCAGTAGTTTTTATATTTTTTATTTGTGTGTTCAGAATGTTTTCATTATGCTGCTTTCCTTGGAATTTCAAATTACAGTTGTGCATGTTTAAGCTGCTAATAAAACAGGATGGCTTGGCTTTTGTTTCGAGCCTGACCTATTTTTTTTTTCCATCTGTGTGAATGTCCCACATGTTTTAAATAATACAAGCTGATGAGAAGATACAAGTGAAATAGGGCTGTATTTGCGTGGGAAGGCTTTATAAAGTGAGTTAGGAAAGCACAACTCTGATAATTTTTCACGAGTCACAAGTCCTTGCTGAGTGAATGTGTTTATTTTTGGATAGCACGACGATAAATTCGGAATTCTGTGGTTCCAGTTCCAAGCAATCTAAGCAGGGCTTATCCAGCTTGGAGCTCTCATTACCTAACAGAGCTGAAATGTCCAGTGTAAACATGTACACTGATTTGTTAGTTGCTTATCAGGAAGCTGAGGCCACAATGTGGAAACATTTGGGCTTTCTGGAAGCACAAGGAGCTCTTGGTCGTGGTCCTTGTAAAACCTGTCACTGATGTGGCTTGGGAGCACCCAGTGGGGAATTTGGGTGATGCCCTGGGCTGGGTGTGTCAGGGCTGCTGCCTGTGTTCTCAGGGCTGCAGCAGGAACACAGAGCATCCCTCTCTGCAGCAAACCCCCCTGCCCTGCTTCTCTCTGCAGGATTCAGCCCCCCGGGCTGGGACCTGCCACTCGGGGGGAGCTGTTCCTGCTGGGATCCAGTCCCTGGCTCCCACTGCTGCTGGCAGCTCTGCCTCCATTTCGGACCCTCCTGTGAGCAGATCTGCCTCCCCCACCCAGCAGGGACAGGGACATTTCTGTCACACCATCCCAGAATGGTTTGGGTTGGGAGTGCCGTAAAAACCATCGTGCCACCCCTTTGCCACGGGCAGGGACACCTTCCACTGTCCCAGGGTGCTCCAAGCCCTGTCCAGCCTGGCCTTGGACACTGCCAGGGATCCAGGGGCAGCCACAGCTTCTCTGGGCACCCTGTGCCAGGGCCTGCCCACCCTCCCAGGGAACAATTCCTTCCCAATATCCCATCTAACCCTACTTTGTTCCAGCTTGAAGCCATTCCCTCTTGGCACTCCATTCCTTTTTGACTCTCCATCTTTTTGGTCAGCTCCTCCAGGCACTGCAGGGCCACACTGAGGTCACCCCAAATCTTCTCTCCAGGCTGGACAATCCCAGCTGTCCCAGCCTTTCCTCCCAGCAGAGCTGCTCCATCCCTTGGATCATCTCCGTGGCCCTCCTCTGGGAGGTTGTTTTCCTCTCGGTTGAGGATTTGGGTTTGCTTGTGGAATGGCCTGACAGGCAGGAGGGAGAAGGTGGGACTGCACATCTGGGGAGCAGGGGAGTGTCTAAGGAGGAGCAGCTGCCCCCAAACCTCTCTGCCAGCCTTCAGAGCAGGCAGAGCTCCTCCGTGTTGGCTGCCTGTTGCAGCTCGGGTAAAGCCTCTCTGAGGGAGTACTTCTAAAAATAAAGGCTGCTGGAGCTGGAATTGCACATCAGGAGAAAAAAACCCATCAAAGTAGGCCGTGTGTGTTTATTCTTAAGCATGTGTTTGACTTAATCTGTTTTTAGGTGGGTTTTTTTTAATATCTAGAATGCTTATAATGGGCTTATTCTGCAGTTATTGAGCATTCTGAGTTATTGGAAGCCTATCAAACCCAGTGATCCCAGGTGGGAAGTGTGGGGATTAAACCCCATGTGTGTGAGCATGAGAGGCCTGGAAAGGAGAGTGAAATAGAGCCTGTACTGGATAAAGGGCTGCTTTGCATTGTGGTGTTGTCAGCTGAGGCTGCCTGCCTGGGGTGGAAAGCTGAAGCTCTGATTTGCCAGATCTCAGGGTAGAACAGGAGGAAAAAAGCCAGATGCAATGCTGGAAGAGCAAAAGCTGCAGCTTCTTGTCTTCAGGCTTGCTTCCCACTCCTGGGGAGCCCATCCTTTGGCCAGACCAGGGTGCCAGGCCTTAAAAAGAAGCCCTGCAGAGAGGGTGAGTCCCAGTCTGTCACAGCATCACCTTTCAGTGCCTGGAAACGTGGCAGAAGCATTTCCTGCAGTACTCCCTGCTCCCAGTCCTGCCCCACCTCCAGCTGCAGGCAGCACAACTGAGGGACCACAGCCACACGGTCCCCCTGCCCTTTCCCCCCCAAAAAAGGCTGGGGGAGCTGTTTTTAGCAGGCTCAGTGGTGTGATCCTCAGTTCACCATGTGGCCCCCAGACTTGCTGGCACACTGTGCTCCTCCAGCTCGGGGGTCCAGCCCTCTGCACCCGCTGGTGCTGCACGTGCAGTCTGAGCTGAGGTTTCCTGTGCAGCCCCAGCAGGGGTTTCAGAGCACCTGCACCTTCAGCTGGCAGCAGGGTGTGCTGATTTAGCCCAAGTGCTTTGAAAAGAAGTTATTGCTGGCACTTTGAAGTCTGCCTGGCCTGGCTCTTTGTAATTCCATGAACCTGGACGTGCTTCTCTTGCTGCCCTTGCAGCCCCTGCTGGTTTGGCAGGGTCCTTCAGCACCAGGCACTTGGTCACAGACCTTTATCAAATGTTTCTTCAGCTCTTCTTTGTCATTCCAGTTCCCAGAAGAGAGACTGGGACCACAGAAATCTTGGATCAGCTGAATGTGAGCCTATGTGCACAAAGTGGTTTTGTTTTTTTTCTAGATAATAAAGGTGATGGTATTTGAACACAGGACATACTTGGACCAGAACAAATAAATGCTCTGAAGTTTGTTTATCCCAACAACAAACACAGATACCTCTCAGTTTTTCCCAGTCTTTGGTTCTCTCCAGGGATTTTGTTTAAATGGAAAAATCTTTCCAAAGCTGCTCTTTGCCATGAGCCTAAAAGGAAGGGGGGAAAAAAGTTCCTTGCCAAAAAAATGAGACTGAACTGAGCAATTCTGAAACTTCTTTATTTGTGTCTTGGGGGACATATGTTTAATGAGCTGGTAGTAGGAAGCTGGGATGTGCTATAACATCTTATTCTTCAGGAAGTCCAGTTGGGGCATTTTTACCAGCCTTGAATTTTCAGATCCTGAATCTAAAATAGTTTTGATGGCTGGTTTTGGGAAACAGTGTCACCTCTCCCTTTGAGTACAATTTTTTTTTTAAAGTTTTTCCCTCTTTTTTTTTTTTTTTTTTAATGTATTTGGAAAAGCTCTCCCTCCTTTCCTATTACCAAACTTTCTGGGCGCACTGGAGAGAGAGAGAAATGTGCAGAGGTGACAACAGGCTGATTTGGACTTTATAGCCTTCTTTTTGATGTGAAATCTGCCACTCAAACTATGGCTTTTATAGAGCTGAAAACCCTTGAAAAGTCTGGTGCAGGTTTGCAAGCAGTCTTTACATTTAATTGCTTGCTTTGGGATTTATTTATTTTTTAGTGCTGCAATCAAGTAGGCAGACAACAGCCTTCACTGGACAATGTTTTTTAAATGTATTCTCGTGGCTTAGGCAGTGCCTGTGGACTGGATGGGGTTTTGTGGATTTTTTGAGGATTTTTTTAATGGTTGCTGGCCACTCCCATCACTGTAATTGAGACCATTCTTTACAAAGATTATCTTTACCTCCCACGGACACGTCTGTGAACTTTTTAGTTATTTTTGTGGTCCACATCTGGATTAGAGCAGGGGGAAAAAAATAAAATATTAATTTTCAACCTAATGAGGTTTTGGCTCCATTGAGTCAAACCTAAATTTTGCATGGAGCCTGCTGTCAGCTTTCCACTCTTGGCTTCAGCATTTCCAAGAATGTTGGCATGCTCTTGTGTTGAAGAAGCCTCAGGAATAACTTCCCCTCAGACACCTTTTGTAGAAACCAAGTTCTGTTCCTTTTCCTGAGCCATCAGGTGAGGTGTTACAGATGGTTTTGGATTTACCTGTGCTGCCTTGGAAGCCTGAGTTAATTACTGATTGCCTTGCTCTTCCTTAGGCTTTTAATCCCCTCCTCCACCCACCTGGTCAGAGACACTCAAAGCCCTGTGAGAATCCTTTAAAAAAGAGAGAGCCCTGATAAACTCTGTAATTTAGGAAATGGGATAGGCTGGGGGAGAAATGATGGTGGGATTGGTCACTTTTATTGACTTAGCCCACTCTGCTGCTACAAATTATTTAAAGTGTAAAGAACCTGCTGCCTCATTGAAATGGATTAAAGCTATCTCTTCCCTTGATTTATTCCAAAGGAGGAGGGACGTGCAGATAAAGCCTCCCAGAGTCAGTCCTGATGTACCAGTAGCCTCCAGTTCTATTCCCAAAGTCATCCTTTAAAAATACAGCTCTGCCAAGACGTGGCTGAGTGGTGCAAGTGTGCACAGGCACAGAGGAGAGGAGCACAGCTCTCCATAAAGAAGGATTTATTGCTCTCTTCCCATTGGATTTATACTTCAGGGAGGACGGGGTGGATGCCTATGGAAATTGAGGAAAGTAAATTTTATTCAGTGAACTGTGTGCAGGCAGCAAGTGGTTTAAGTGTCTCCCAGGCTGTTAAGTGACTGCAGAACACCGAGGTGGTGTTTGGGTTTGTAAAGCACAAAAGGAATAGATTTGCTGCCTGTTTCCACGTCCATTTCTCTGTGGCACAGTGGGAGGTGTGTTCAGGAGCGCTGATGAGAAACCCTTTCATCTATTCTGATTTAAGCCGTGCTGGTTGCAAAAGCAGCGTTCACATTTTCTAATGGAAATTGTGCTCGAAACCAACTTAAAAGCAGGAAAAATGATTAACTTTGAAATGACCACTTGTTTTCAAGTGGCTCAACTTCAGCTAGGATTTGTGCCCAACTCCACGGAAAGGATGGGTCATTTTCCCTAGGAAAGAATTTAGCAAAAGCTTAATTTTCTAGTCTGAAGAAAAGGCCACATAATTCATACTGAAGCAAGGGAATTTGCCTCAGATTTGGGGTTTATGTGCAGAAGATCACAGAATGGTTTGGGAGGGACCTTAAAGCTCATCACATTCCACTTCCTGCCATGGGACACCTTCCCCTACCCCAGCCTGGCCTTGAACACTCATGCTAAGGATTAAAAACTGACATTTCTCCTGTCTCCTTAGCTTTTTACAAGGTGCTGGCCCCTTGCAGACATTTCCTAGGGCATCACACAGTAAATAAAACCTTTAGATGTCAGTGTAAGTCTGTGTGCCTCGTGCTGCGGGATCCTGGCCCCGTTAGCATCTGCACTCTTGGAAAGGGGTGAGCTAATAAATTACAGATCTGTCAGAATGCTTCCAGGAAGGCATCCTGAAAATACTGGGAGAGTATTCATCCTTGTGGCAGGCTTTTTTAACTTAACTCCTCCAAGGTTTTGCCCCTTGGTTCGGGATTCTGGGTGGTTTTCCCAGCTGGTTGTTGGTGACAGTCAGGACGCTGTGTTTGCTGCTTCAGGCACTGAAACACCAGCAGGTATTGGAAAAATAAAAGTTAACACATCAGTTCTTTGTTTTTTTGTTGATTTTAAACCCTTAGGAGGTGTTAAAATGCCTCAGTAATCCCGCAGGGAAGGAAGGGGGCTGACAGTTCCTTGTGAGCAGTTTGGGAAAAGGTTTGGATTTCATGTCTCAGAGGTGCTCAAAAACATGTGGTAGTTTTGGAGCCAGTCTAAGTGGGATTTTCAGGTGGTTTGCTGGCCTGAACTGGGGTTTGCATCAGTACTGATTTTAAAGGGTTTGGCTTTGTGTCTTTTAAGCCTGAGTAAATCCCCTGGCAGTGGAACTGTGCTGCTGATCTCTGTATGTTTACAGGCAGTGAGAGACATTCTTATTTGGCTCATTTTAAATTAGTATTTGTTCTTTTCTGTTTCTTTTCTGTCATGCTGCCTTCAGCCATAAATCTTATCTCCCCACTTTTATTTTTGTGTGTTCTCTCCTGTATTTTACTGTAAACTCAAATGTCAAGGTACTCAGTGTTAATAACAGTTTGTGGGGGTTTCAGTTTCAATTTTAAGTGAGTACCTGTGTGGGGGTTTTTTTCTTGATGGGATTTGCAAGGCAGGTAGGTCTGAACAGTGTTTTATGACATGAGTATTTCTGCTTTGATGGTTGTTTTTTTTTTCTCTTTGTCACATTTAGCTGTTAGAGTCAACAGTCACTGTTAATAAAGGCAGAAGCAATTTTCCAAGGAACAGTTCCTTGCAGCAGGAGGAGGGGAGAGTTTGGCTTTGGAATACAGCATTTGGTTATGCTGTACTAATAGCAAGGATTTTTTATTCCATCTGGTATTTTTTTTCAGCCTCTGGTAGGTTGCAGCTGATCTGTCAATAACTTTCAAGGAATCACATTTTCCTTTTCCCCCTCCACTGTGTCACATTTTGAGCATTAGGATTTGTTATCTGTGGCTTCCCTTCTTCCAAGCTAAAAAAGGAGACTGGAGAAGCAGGGTTTTTTTTTAAGCTGTACACTTGATTGTGTGTCTCATTTATGAAAGTTGGCAAAATTACTGCAGAGGAGGGGCCAGTTGCAATCAGGTACAGCTTGTTTAATTTATCTGTGCTTCCAGAACATGTGCTCTGCATGCTTGGCTGCCTGTTTAAATCCTTTGGAAAGTCGTGACAGGAGAGACAGGACCCAAAACGAAAGAATGTGTGATAAAACAAAAGAAATAAACCAGACAAGACACCCAGAACATGTGATCCAGCCAAAGCCACATGAAACTGATTGTGGGCAAAGCATTACAAATGTACACAGCTTTAATTTTATTTTATTGTTTTAGCCCTCTCTGGTAGTGATTATGTCTTAGGTAGATCTGAATACCAGGCAGGGAAGCTGCTTGAAAAACAAGCAAAAATCCCTATTACTAATGGAAATTTAGTCATAAAACAACATTTAGCTGTCAGAACTCTGTAGTGTGACTGTGGTTTGCACGACAGAGCAGCTTCAGCTTGGAGGGAAGTTCACCTTCCCTTTATCAGTGTCTCAGCCTGGGAGTCAGTGCTGACACACAGATAAACCCCAAGGCAGGTTTGATGAGGACTCCTGAATAACCTGACCCCTCAGCTTGCTTTCCCAGTATTCATTTTTCCATCATTCCACAGCTGCAGCGTTGGAAAACGTTGCTTTTTGGGTTTGCCCTTTTCCCTGAGAGCAAACCTGAGTAACAGGTGGGAATCCAAAGGATAAAAAAGGTAACACACGATGGGCTTTCCATGTATCCAGAATTCCTGATGCAGGCCAAGGGAAGAAGACTGATCATGGGGAGAGATCATTGCATAACCCAGAACGGGAAATTAAATACTACACAGAGAAAAAAGTTATGGCACTTCCCCTTTGGGCTGTTTTTGATCACCAAAAGAAGTCCTGCTAGGAGGGAGAAATGAGGTGGTTTATCTTTGCTCCCCACGTTTCTGTGTCAGCCTCCCTCTGTCACCAAGGCACGTATTTGGACTGAAAATAAGGAAGGAAAAAGAAGAACACGGGTTCAGTTATTGCCGTGGTGTATTTTGCAAAATGTTACAAAGAATTAACAGAATGGCTTGTTAGCTTTCACAGCTGAGAGCCACACAGGGCAGCATTAAAGTTTGAGCTGGGAGGACAAACTTCAGAACTTGCTAAGCAGCTCTAGAATAAATCTATTATTAAGGCTTTTTTTTGTTTGCTAGAACAGTGGATTAGTGAATTTTTTATTTTTTGTTTCGTTGTGAGGTATCTACTCTGAAAATCACTGAAGTATCAGACAGTGAAACATCACAGGTATCAGTTGACAACTGTTCAAGGGAGAAAACAAGAGAAGAAGCCAAATGGTAGAATTCTTCTTAAAATTAAGTGTCTTGTACATTCATCCTGCAGAATAAATAAAGAAATGACTGTGGTTTTTATCAGTTTCTCATCAAACCTTTCTATAAATGTATTTGCATTCCCTCAGTCCTGCACTGAGGCCGACCTGAGCAGGCAGCAAAAGGGGAGAGAGATGAAACTTTTCCTTCTAAGAGCATATGGTTTTATTTAGAATGTGTTTCACAACTGTGACGTACAGAGCCAGGGTTTACTTGTGCTCCACACTCCCACTCACCCTCTCTGCAAGGAAAACTGCACTCAGGATTTTAATAAAAACAGGAAAAGTGCCTGGAAGGAGGTGGAGATTTGTTCTGTCAAACTGAGGATAAACATGACTTCACTAAACCAAAGAAAATCGACTTGTGTGTGGTAGAACCATGCAGTTCTTGAGTGTGGTGGCAGGTGATTTCTGGGTGTGGAATCAGAAAATTCACTGATGATGGCATGGGAATGCTTGGAGAGGAAGAAACTAGTCCAAACACAAGATATTGCAAAGAAAATAGAAAAATCTGGACAGAAAAATCTGTCCTTGAATGAAGTTATTGCTGCCTTGTTTTTTTCTACCATGTGATGTTTAACTTGAAAATGCTGATAAGCTGCAGCCTCTGGGTCTGATCACATCCAAGTGCTGCATCTCTTGGTACTGCTAAAACATCTTTTCTTTTTAAATGGATGGTTTAAAAGCTGTTTGTTCGTGTTCCCCTTTCAGCCTCCTGTAACATGTGACAGAACTGACATAAAAAGGGAAGTACAAGTATTTCAAATATAGATGTTGGTCTTAAACTCAGTGACTTTTATATGGTGACAGTTTCAGAGTGTTGGATGGTGGTGGAGGTACAGGATTTGTCATGTGCCTGTGTCCTTTCCTTCCCAGAGAGTTCCAGTTTATAAATCCAGGTATTTTCAGGTTTGCTCAGTGCAAGTGCAGAAGTGAATTCTCTCAGCTGCCGCCGTCTCACGCTCATCTTTTTTCCTGTCTATTTGCGATTTTACTTTTTTTTTTCCCATGGAGTGCAGGAAACCCAGAGCCTTCCCTGGTCTCTGCAGCACATGTAGAACAGGGTGGTGACTTGTAAACTCTCTCAAGCTGAGGATTCCCCATGGAAGCAAATGGAGCTCTGCTCTCATTCTAGACAGTGGATTTTTGCCACTTCCTGTGCAATATGGACTCTATTTCTCCATGAAAGACAAAAGCCTTTGTTCTGCTGAGTCACACTCCAGAACAATAGACAGCTACAGAAGAGTTGATATGCTCTGTTTCTAGTTCCAGTTTTGACTTTGAAGTTCTCCCCTGTACTTGCTTCTCTCTTTTTTTTATTCTTTTTTTTTCTTTTTTTTTTTTTGGATTGGGGTTTCTTTTTGGTTTGTTTCAGATTTTTTTAGGCAGTGTGGTTTAGCAGGCACTTATTTTGTGTGCTCTGCTCTTGTAGTTCTCTGGTTGCAGGGAATCACACAGACTGTCACATGCCTGCAGGTTCTGTCTCCTTCACCTAAAGCTGCCTTGGGAAAGAGGGAAGTGGAAGGCAGTGCTCAGCATCTCCCAAGGGGATGAGTAATAACAAATGGTTATTTTTGAGGTGCCTCCTTCCCTCCTTTGGTTGCTGTGAAATGCAGCTGGCAGCTCGTTGGGGCTCACGGGAGGGGTGCAGCTTGGCAGCCATCAGGGCAGTAACAGGATATGATCCAGGAGAAAAGGAGGGCAGAATCTGCTCAGAGCCAGCAGGAGGAAAGAGCCATTTGAATCTTTGGAAATATTGCTCAAATCTGATGGGGGTGTTGCCTAGCATTAAAGGCAGTGGCAATTACAGCAGATTAGAAAAGAGTGGGAGGGTGGGAGAAGGGGAAAGGACACCCTGTGGGTGTCACCTCCAAGCTCAGAGCCCAAACTTGGGGCTGGTGCTCTCAGCAGGATCCCAGGCTTCATGTGGTGCTGTGGTCAGCTAAATCCTCCTCCCTTCCCTGGAGGCTGAATCCCTGGAAGCAGTGGGGAGGGAAAGCCATGGTGAAATAAACCCCCAGAGTAAGGATTGTGCTCAGATGCTTCAATCCAACGTCTGTGTGAAGTGGAGCAGATTGCTAATTATTCCCAAAGGAGATTTTAATGGGCTCTTGAGGGCTTTATCCCTTTCTTTTTGAAACTTCTGGCACCTCACCTTCTTTTGTGAGTTCTTTTGCAAGTGGCTGCTTGCAGCTCTGTAA
Organism: Notiomystis cincta; assembly: GCA_013398075.1. Classification (NCBI taxonomy): domain Eukaryota; kingdom Metazoa; phylum Chordata; class Aves; order Passeriformes; family Notiomystidae; genus Notiomystis; species Notiomystis cincta. The sequence continues at coordinate 10,608 of VZRX01021873.1, forward strand.
TATGATGTGTTTAGCTCTAGGAAAATCTACACTTGGAGAGTTTTTTTCCCCCTAGTAACATTATTCGTGAGATTTAATTAGAATTATTGCTCATGATACTGAAGATCTTTGAATCAAGAGACAAGGTTTATTTTGGACTGCAAGAAGAAGCAAGATTGTGTTCCTGTGGGAAGGTATTTTGAGCCTGTTCCTTATCTCTCTGTCACTTAGAGCATGTCCTTCACTAGAAGAGTGCACTGCAAGGTTTGGCACATGCTTAGCTGCAATTTGGGTATTTGTTTTACTCAAAACTTAATTTTAAATTGAGTGCCTTCAACTGTTTGAGATGAAATTGGTAGAAGACAACACTGATTGTGTAACTATGAATTCCTGGGTTTGGGTAATTATTTTGTGAGAAATTTGGTAAATGAAAACCAAAAAAACTCCAATGAAATACAGGAACTATCCATGCAAATAATAATAAAAAAAGTCCCCACATAAAGAAGAGGAAATAAAATATGGAATCCCTGAATTCAGGAATAGAAGGAAGAAGTGAGAAGCAGTCAGCAGAAAAAAAGGCTGGTTATTAAAATTGATGGAAAATTTGAGCATCTGAAAAAAAAAACCCAGAAGGATTTGCCAGTACATGTTAGATATTTACATGAATATGCAGTAATGCCTTCTCAGAACCCTGATGAAGTGGGGCTAAGAGAATCCTGGAAATGTGTATTATAACAAAAAAATCTGAATTTACTTTTAAAACTGTGCTGTCACAATTGAATCACCAGCAAAGAAAGGAGATCCTGAATCTGGCAGTTGGTGCAGCTCATCCTGCTCACAGTTAATAGCCAAATTTCCACTGACTCTTTTATCATAACTAGATTTTGTCTCAGTCTTGTTCTTCCACCATAATGAGGTTTGAAGGGTGCAACTGCCTCTTTATCCTAGAAAGCCAAAAGAATGAAGGAAATGACTTTTGCAGAGCTGCTGAGAATAGAAAGGGGATAAATAAATCCAACTGAAGGTGAGGACAAGAACAAAATGTTGATTTTCCCCCTCACCCCCTAGAAAACAAGCAGCTAAATTGAAATCCAGAGGCTGTGTCCTCCAAAACCAGAATGTCACAGCTGTGCCTCCACAGGCAGGATTTCAGTTGGAGAGAAAAAGTAGTGGGTGCCTGTGTGGTCAGAGGGTTTTAGCAAAGAGGAAGATGATGATGCATGTATTAGCTTTGCAGAAGAGAAAGATAATTACTGCTAACCCTCTTTTTTTCCCCCTTTTCTTCTCCCCCCCCCCCCAAACTGTTACTTGATTAACATAATCAAGTTACAGTGGGAGCAGTTGCTCTCAATTAGTCCTCGGTTGGCCAATTACAGCTTCTACTTCAGACTTGATAAAGGCAAGGGGAGGTTAGTGGGCCTCCAAGTGTGTGTTTTGTGTGTGCAGGATGTGCTGAACTGAGGGAGGGGTTGGCTTCTCTCAGCAGCATTGCCAGGCTGATCCCTGCGATGATCAAAGGCACAGCGACACAGTTATTTAAGATACCTTCATGTCTGAGAAGATTTAGCACTTTTATTTCTTGGCACAGTTCTAAATCTTCCCTAAAAAGACACTTCAGAGTAAATAAAAGAAGCTAATTTAGTAGCCCTGACAAAGCTGGTACAAAAGATGACACAGCTGTGAACTGATCTGAAAAATCCCTTTAAAAACAAAACGCGCGCACCATAATTTGGAATATTTACTGGGATGAGCAGGTCCCCTCTGCACTTCTCCATGTGAAAACTCCTCGTGTGTCAGCTTTTTTTTTGTTTTCCACACTGGTAAGGCAAGAACTGCCCATCCACTCCTTACTCCCAGGCTCTGCCCTCGATCCCTGAAGGATTCCCAGTGTAGGGAGTTGGTTGGTACAGCTCCCTCCTTCCGAGGGTTGTTTTGGTGCTGCCAGTGCAGAGCAGCTGAGGCTTGGTGTTGTCAAAATCACAGAACCACGGGATGTTTTGGCTTGGAAGGGACTCAGAGACCATGCTGGAGTGGGGTTCTTTGCCTTCACAGCACAGGACTGGCAGAATTTGCAGGGTTCAGTCAGAATTTTCAGCCCTTCATTGACTGGGTTAGCACTCTCTGTAGAGGAAAGGCTTCTTGTTGTTCCATAAACAGTTGTTTTTCCAGCACAAACCTGGAATTGGAGACCTTTCAGTCTAATGGGCCCAAAGTTAAATTCTCACAACCTGAGGGACTAAGATTTTTTTTGTTGTTTTGTTTTGCTGTTACAATAGCTACTGTTCAGTGAGGAGCCTGTGCCAAGATACTGCCAGGAGCACTTATCTGTCCTCAACAGCAAACAAAAAGTGGAGGCGGAAGAGTGAAATAAAAAAAAATATATATATTGTTCAGTCAAGATAGATTAATAGTGGTGCATACAAGCCACACTTCCTTGTGGGTTATATCAGTTCTTTGTATTTTTGTATGATCTAAAAATGTCTTTCCTTGCCTATTTTTTTTTCTTTTCTTTCTTTTTTTTTTTCCATTTGGAGAAATTGGATTGAGTGTTCCCTTTCTGTGGGAACAGTTGGTACCAAAAATGCTTCATTTTTTGCTATGTAAAAATTTTCATTTCAGGGGGGTGCAAATACTGAGTTTGAGCACTTTATGAGGATTTTTTTTTTCAAAGGTGATGATATTTTAGGCTGGGGAGAGCAGTGATCTCTAAGGAAGCATTAAATCAAATGGCTCACTGGGGGTTGGAGTGCCTGGAAAGCTGAGGTGAATCGTGCTCAGCAGCTTCTCTTAACAAGTCCCTTTAGCAAATGAGAGGTTTTGTTGTTGCCTTTTTCTCTACTGGAAGGATGACAGCCTCTGGCTCATCCTGGAGTGCCCTGAGATGCTACAAAAAGCAGTGTTAATGCCACCTTGTGTTAATTAGTGCCCAAGTCAGAAAGGTGATAAAAGAAGGGATGTGGACCTCTGGAAACAGGAGCCCTAGGGATCTAAGAAAATGAGGGAGAATAAATTCAGCTTTGTTTAAATTCAGTGTTTTCAATGTAGAAGGCTGCACAGACACAGGATGAGGTTCTTGCTGGAGGAGTTAATTTGGACGTGTGTTGACCTCCCAGATACACCTCCAGATGTGTGCTGATTTCACACACAATTCTGCATTTTCTCAGTTGTTTTCTGCTAGTGTAGGAAGTAAACCAGTGCTGCACAGGTGTGGTTATGTGCAAAATGGCCAGCCCTAAATTGTACTGTGCTTTTATAAATGCAAGCTAATTAATTGTTCATTACCACACTGGATTGTGCTCCAAAACCTCTCAGTGCAGTTTGTAGTCTGTATCTCATCTTTACAGATCCTTTGTGAGATGTGCATTCATTGCAGGGCACCTAAAACATCTCCAGAAAGGTAATTAATGAGTTGTAAATCTTCCACTCTGAGCAAAACCACAAAACTGCCAGGTAGGAATTTTTTTGTGGGGCCAGTCCTTAATTTCACTTTCAATACTCTGAATATTTTACTCGATGACTTGTAGTGAAATGGAAACCTTGTGCTGACTTGTCATCAATAACATTCTTTTTTAAAAAAAAAAAATTAGCAATCCTGGTAATTCAGACACTTCTAATTAGGCCTCATATCTCTGGTTCTATTTTTGGGAGGCATTTGGCTAGCTGAAAGTGAGTGTGCATAATTATCATGCCAGCTCACCCCTGGCACTGGTTTTATGTCAGCAGTTTCACTCACTGAGGCTACAAGTCGTGAGTCATCGATTGTTTTAGGATTAGAAATCTTGGGCAAGGTTTGGAGAGGTTCACTCTGTGATTTGTGACTTCCTCAAAGTGTTTTTAGAAGGATGAAGAGAATCTTCTGTGTTCCTGTGCACAGCCAGCATGGAGGATTAAGCATTCTGGAAGCTGTGCAAAAACCATTTCTGTTTTTTTTTTTCTTTTTCTGGCTTATTCAGGACTCTTACTGCCCAAGAACCCCTTCTGCAAAATTGTCTCTGATTTTAATTAGCATTGTGTTATTTTTCATAATCTGTGGGGAATAGCAAGGGTGAATCCTGTCTGCTCATGGCTAAATTTTATTCTGCCAGTCCTGATGTATGGAGCATTCTAAAAGTGATATTTTTTTAATTTCATCTTTTGGTTTGGGAACTAGTATTACTTTTTTTTTTTCTTTTTTTCAGCTGAGATGACTTTATTTGGTTATGCTGTTTTGAGTTTTTCTGATCAGCTAGGTAATAACTTGTCTATTGCTTATCCCTAGCAGGCCATTTGAAATGCCTTAAAACCCACACTATTAGAATAAACAGTGCTGATGACTTCTGCTGGGTAGCACAGGAATGATGAGCAGGGAAAATCCAGCTCAGTATTTCAAAGGTGAGCTCCACCTGTGGCTTTAGTTTGCACTGAGGCTTTGTTTTCATCCTTTTATTCAAGCTGGTAAGGCACAGCTGAAGGCTAAACCAGATGTGATTACAGCAAGCTTCAACTTTAGGTAATTCTGCAGAGAATGCATGAAATTTTGGAGTGAATGCAGTGGGACTGGGTAAAGAATCCAGCCATCAGATCCCATGGGGATGGAGGTTTCACTTTGGAATCAGCAGAAGGATCAGCAGCAGATTTATTCGTGCAGCCTTTAAACACAGGCCTGTTTGGGCAGGTGATGAGAACTTTGGGCTGCCTCACTCTTCCCTCCATCACAACTTGATATTAGCTTGAAAGCAGCAGCAATGTTACCTGTGAGGGCAGGCCTAAAACTTAATTTTCAGTTGTTGATCATGCCACCAGCTGCTTGCAAAAAACTGTTTAGCAAAGCCTGAATCAGCTTCCTGCTGCTCAGGTTTTTCGTCTTGTCCACAATCAGTTTGAAAGCTGTGCCTTGGGTTTCTCCCCTTGAAATGAAAAGGAATTCTGTGAATTGAGAAGCTGGGGATCTCTGTCAAAGCACATATATTTGTGACCTTTGTAACCTCCAGGAGGATTGGGCTGTGTGAGTGTTTCTCAAATACCCCGGAAAGGTGAATTCTGTGGGACAGAGGGACAAAATGAGCCCTGACCCAGTGACCAGCTGAGTTCCCCCTGATTCCACGAGAACCTGAGGGTGGAATCCCCCTCCAGGGCCTTTCCTAAATCCTCCAATCTGACCACAAACCAAGAAAACCAACCTTCCCAGTCAGGCTTCCAGGAAGCTTGGGGATCACAGGGTCAGGCCCTGCCTGGCTGGGCTGAATCCCAGGTTTTGGAGGTGCAAATAATCCAGATTTTCTCACCCGGCTTTGACATTTCCATGCTCCCCATGCAGAGCTCTCTGGAGGAGTCGTGACTGGGGTGATGCTGCCCTTCCTCCTTCCTTCCCTCACCTCAACTGGGTTTATTTTAAACGGGGATTGGGGTGGTTAAACAGCTACGTTTGCACTTCTCTGTTTTCAGGAGCTTCTTCTCAAAACTGTGGAATTTCTTATTCAACATGAACACAGCTCACAGGCCTTAAATCTGCTGTGGAGGTTTGTTAAATGCATCACAACTTCCCCACAAAGCAGTCAGGCCTCTCTGTTTTTCTGGCCCAAGTGAGAGAAAATAATTAGGCCGAATTTGAGCGGCAGTAGGGTTTTTATTTTCATTCTCTCTTTCTGAGGCTCAGGTACATGTTTTGAGAAGCGATTTGCAGAATTTTGTTGTTTATTTTGTCTTGGTTACGGTGAGGGAAGTTTGCAGTCCACGGGAATCCCAGGCTGGGCGAGCAAAGGGTGGGAATTGCCTGGTTACAGAGCTGCGTGAGGCTGAAATCTGTCGTGCAGAAAAAGGACATGGAACGTCATAAACTCCAGCTTGGATTATTATTCCAGTCCACTAAGCTATTGCTCTGAAGACTCAGCAGTAATGAACTCATAATGTGTGGTTTTGGTTTATTAAAAATGTATGTGACTTTTTGAACTTTGAAATAACACGCACACACGCTAGACAGGCCTTTGCTGTGCTATCACAATCTGGCCTCGCAGAGCTATTTATTGTTTGTCTGGCTGTGAATATGCTCTTTATGTGTGTTTAGTTCTTTCATGTTCATTTTAAAGGAGCTCCCCACTCAGAAGCTCACGAAGCACAGACATCAGTGGTTTAAAAGAATGACTGTCTGTCCCTGCAGTGCTGCCTTCCAGAAAAACTGAGGGTAATTATACATACAGCTCCCGTGGAATGAAAATTGGGCATTTGATATTTAATAAACAGATATTTGCTTATCACAGAAAAAGTAGGAGACTCCTCAGTGTTTTCATTTATACTCCTCAGTTGCCTGAGATTTGGAATTAGTTTTTTTTTTTAATCCAGTTTTTATCTAGGCTGTGAAATGTCCTATTAAAATGTTCATTAATGTTTCTTTTCTGGAGCACCGTTGGATAAACATAAGCAAATGTTTAGTTTTGTTTGTTTTTACAAGTGACTTTGATCATTTCACCATTCCTGCAGTTTTCCACTGAGCTAACTTTGTATCAGTCAAATTTCTTTCTAGTTACAGAATTCTTTTCAAGGAAACACACAAGACCTTCTTTTGTCTGTTGATTGTGTGGAGAATTGGAAAGAGAATAGGGCACTCGTGGAAGGAAAAAAAAAATTCTTGGGCCAGATAGATTTATTATTCATATTTATCATAAAAATCTGACCAAACTTTTTGAGTGGCCTGACAGTGTGGGGCAGGCGGAAGAGCCACTTGGCCACCTCCACTCTGGCAAATCCACAAAGAATTCAAAGCTGGGAGCAGTTCAGTGCTGAGAGCCCATGCTCAGACAGGGTTATTTTTTTCAGTTCTGTTCCCATTTTACACACCAGAATTTGTCAGCGGGATGGGGAGGTCTGATATGTTCTTAAATATGATGTCACCAAACCCAATGTGAATAAATATGTATTTCACTGCCAGGCTTTGGGGGGAAACTGATGAATGGAAAACGAAAATCTCGTGGCTGGCTGAGGAGCTGGCCATTCCAAACAAGTAGAATTACTGCATTTTCTCAGTAAATCTTAATTGTTTGATCCTTGTTCTGTGCCTCTTGCTGTGTCATCTGATGAATGCCATGAATTAAATATAGTACGTTCATTTAAACCACCCACAAATAGTCCTTCCTCCCTATCTCAGCCCAGCCAGCTTTAAAAATAAGTGCTATGTGCTTTTATTTACCACATCCTGCACCGCATGACACTTCCAAGGATGGAACCAAGGAGAGCACATAGCAGTGCTGTTCCATGATTGGAAATTAGATTACAGATTAGAAAGCCCAGAGGGACACTCTGACCAGATAAAACAGTCCCCTGGAGGCTGTAAGACTGTTTTAATTGGGCCCAATCTAGAAAGAAATATCCAATCTTGGCATAAACACTTCCAGTGATGGATGAGCCAAAGGATGCTTGGTACGTTTTAGTGGGGATTGCTCTGGCTTGTGATTTTTCAGCTTTTGGGAAGGGCAGGAGGTCTTCCATTCCTTGCCTTGGATTGATTTATCTCTCCCTTTAAATCCTGCCTTGATTTAGCTGGCCAGTAGGTCTTGCTAGGCTTGCATCGGCCGGAGTGAAAAGCGCTCTATCAAATGTTTGCTTCCCAGACTTAGGCAGTCCCTGTGGGATTCAGTTGTTCCTTGGCCTTCTCTGCGTGGGCTGGACAGAGCACAGCCAGGGAGCTTTTCATCTGCAGGCCTGGTTTCCAAAGCTCTCCCTCTGTGTGTCCTGCCCAGGGCTCCTGGCATGTGGCAGCACTGCATTGCTGCCACTGCATAAACCCACGTTTAAGTCATATGAAGGTGTGCTTTTATATGATTTTCTTGTCATGTTACACCTTCTGTCCTGGTGGGTTTTTTAGGGGGAAGACCGAGTACAAAAAGAAGTTGGTAATGGGGTAATTTGCAGAAATGAAGGGGAGACTGTGCCTGTGCTGTACCCTGGAAATAAAACCACAAAGAAAACACCATCTATTTGAAGAACCTTCAGGCTCTTCCTCCCAGCACCGCCTGTGTTCCCTAAAGCTGGAGGCAGCAGCCCCCTTTCCTCCCTCCTCCTGCCCTGCAGTTTGCAGGGACACTGAGGATGTGGCCGGAATCCCTGGCGTGGCCCTGCAGGATCTTCCCACAGTTTCCCCAGGGACAGGCAAGTTCTTTTGCAATTAACATAATTGACTGGGAAAGAATCCTGCTTGCCTGGGGATAAGGAACTGTGGGATTAAACCTAGACACATGGTGCACACGCTGGAATGAAGGCTGTGGAAGGACGGGAGGCTCTGTGTTCTGGGAACATTCCTGCTTGGAATGGGCGCCCTCAATGTGTTTTACACACAGATTGTGAATTTTTTGGATAGAAGGATACTGAGGTGGTTTTTGCATTTACCAGACTCCCTCAGCCTTGACCCATTTTACCAGTATAGAACAAATTCTTGTCATAAAGCATCATTTTTCTAAAAGCCTCAGTTTGGTTTTCTTTTCCTAATGAGCAGGTGATTCTCTGATTTAAAGTTTGGGTCTGATTCTCTCTGATTTAAAGTCTGAAGCTGTGGGCAAAATTGACTTCAGCGAGGCCAGGGTTTTACCCTTTATGAAAATTACGAAATATTGCCCACGTGGGATCTTAATTCTCCATGCTCTACGCTGCAGATTTGAGCTGAGGCTGAGTTAAATCTCAGACCTGAAAGTCTGGTTTAAAGGTCCTTTTTTTTCCCCCCTTTCCAGCCAGCAGTGATTTTGTGGTGTTAGGAGGTGTGTGCATCTTGGAGGTGTCACAGCTTTGCTGGGGGTGTGAGGTGCTGCTCCATCATCTCTCCCGGTGCTGCTCTGGATATTCCTGTGATCTCATTCCCAGGGTGCCACTGGGAATGGTGGGATGGCAGAAAAGCCCTGCCTGCCCAGGTCAGTGAGTGCCTGGTGTGCTCTGCGGTGCCCATTTGTTGTGTAAGCAGCTCCACTGTTGTGGCGCCTATTTTAATTAAAGCTCTGACAGTATTTCCATAATAAACCATATTTTAAAAGGGTTTATTACTCAACTGTAAAATCTGCTGCAGGCTGGGACTTGGACTAGGAAAGCTTCATTCTTTAAGTGTTTTCTGAACTTAAAAAACTATTTTTTCTTAAAAGTATGGCTGCAAAGGAATCTCTCTTTGATCATATAGACGTAATTTTTATTTATAAAAAGAAGACACTGCAGTCCTATAAAAAAGGGCTGTTGAGGTGGCTGGTGCTGACTGCATTGCTTAGGGGATTTTTAACCATGAAATATCCATTATGGTCATTCTATAATTCGGTGTAATTCGAATCCTGATGTGTTTTATTGTCTTGTGTGATGAAAAGTAAAAAGCCTCACTTAGGGCTGGGGCTTTAGTGCTTTGATGGATTTCAATCAGCAGAAGAGAGAATTCCTGCCTGTTAATAACCTTCCTGTAAATGAGCACAAGTGTAGGAAGGGACCCTGTGTTAATGCCAAGCAAAACTGCAACTTCTCCACATGTTTAGGAGACACTTGTCCAGCTGAGCTCTGTTTGCAGCCAAAGGCCCAAGTCAGAAACTTGGAATAACATCTTTTAATGAGGGAAGTGCATTATGTATGAACTAACAGAGCAAACCAGGACATGATTTTTGGAAGGTTTTTTTTTCAGATAACTGACAGGTTTTCCTTGTTTTGTTGTGTGTTGTTTGGTTTTTTTGGTTGGTCTGGGGTTTTTTTTCTGGCTTCTGGTTCATCAGGTGAGAAAATCCCTGCAGTTTCCTGCAGAAGGGACTTTCCCTCCAGGTTGTTCAGAGATTTCTGTAGGACCAGAACCTGTGCCAGTAGGATTTCAGCAGAATGCTCTGAAACACAACAAGGTTTTTCCTGGTGTTTTTATTCCTCCAGAAGAAGTTTCCTATTTTGGGTTGGCTATTTAAGTCGAAAAGCTCTGCTGTTATTTACTATGAATGTGATAACATTTAGCTGCTTATTCTGGATTATATTTAGACATACACAACTTGATCCAGGGAAGAGACCTAATACCCTGGAAGCCTGGGCCACTCACTTAATGGGTTTCTGTTGCCTTTGTGACAAGCCCAAGTTCCACAGAATGAAGGGATTTGTCAAAAATAAGTAGTTTCCAATCCTAGTGATTGAGAGTGGGGCTGCAAGGGTTTTTTTTCCTCTGGTAGTTTTTGTCAGAGAGCTTTGATTATATCATGCAGCTATTCAAAACTAGAAATACTGTTTTTGCAGCTATCATGATAGTATTTTTCATGTGGTTATGGTGGTATCAGTTTTATTCTGCAGTATCTGGGGGGTTTGGTTTTGGTTTGTTTTGTTTGGGTTTTTTTAATCTAGAGTTAAAGAGTCACCTTAAATTCTAAGCTGCTTTGACTGTGTCTGAAAAATTAAATATTTTATTTTGCATGCTACTGAGAGAAGTTGAAAGAAATCAAAAAAATCAGGAGGCAAACATGCCTAGTTTCAAAGCCTGACCTGGGAGCTAGACAAGCTGAAGTTTGATGATCATGGGATGGTTTGGGTTGGAAGGGACCTTAAAGTCCATCCCATTCCATCCCTCTTCCATGGGCAGGGACACCTTCCANCTGCTCCTCTCCAGGCTGAACAATCCCAGCTGTCCCAGCCCTTCCTCCCAGCAGAGCTGCTCCATCCCTCTGATCCTCCTGGAGCCTCCTCTGGGCTTTCTGCAGGAGGCTGATGTGCTGCTGCTTTAACAAAATCATCACAGAATCTCTGACACTGGGAAAGTCCTCTGAGATCACCGAGTGCAGCCCTTGAACTGAGCGCTGCCCCACCTCCCGATGTTCCACGGCTTCACCCAGGGCATGGGGATGTGAGCCCTTCTGCTGTGTCCCAGCGCTGACATTCGGCTCTCTAGCAGCAGATGGCAGTGCTCCCAGTGCTCCCAGTGCTCCCAGTGCTCCCAGTGCTCCCAGTGCTCCCAGTGCTCCCAGTTATCCTGCTTCTAGCTCTCCATGCCTGGCCCCTGGCCTGGCCTCAGCCCCTCGCCCATGTTGTCCGTGTGTCCTGTGTGTCCATCAGGGATGGGTCGCTGTGTTTCCTGTTCCAGACTTGGCAGTAGGAAGAGGCAGAATTGCTGAGGGGTGACAGGGGAGTGTCACTGCTCTGCCTGAGACACAGGGCTGTAACTGGGGAAGGTGTGTTTGCATCTTGGCTCACATCCAGGCTGGGTGCTCCCCCCATGCCTCCAGAGTAAAGAAATACTTCCTAATACCTAATCCAAACCTAATAGCTGCTTTTAACCTTCCCTTCTTCACTTAAGGCTGTTCCCCCTTGTCCTGTCACTCCATACCCATGTGAAAAGTCCTTCTCCAGCTCCCTGGGAGCCCCTTGGGGCTGCTGATACCACAGGAGAGACTCTGCAGGTCTCAGGAATTGTTTGAAGTTTGGAAGATCGTTCAGTCAGTGTCTGTTCACATTCTGTGTTGAGCCTGGTCACTCAGGTGACAATAAAGCAGATGTAGGTTCCCCTCTGGCACTTCAGCAGGGAAATTCATTCAGGGCTTGCAGAAACCATCAAAGATAGAACACCTGTTAGTTAACCACCTGCTTTTGAAAACTTTTCTTTCCAGTTGTTGGCTCTCAAAGTGTTGGCTCTTGAAGTGGTTTTCCCCTCTTAGAGATGGGAATTCTCTCTGGAGAAGTGCTGAGCTTCCTTAATTTCCCCATCTCTTTTTCCTCCAGCTCCTTGTTAAGGTCAGAATTTGTCATTTCAGGATGCATCTGATGAGTATTGTACAGAAATTTAAGCTCTCCTCCTCCTTGCTACTCCAGCTTCCTGCATGGAAAGTACAGATTGTGCAGGGCTGCCCACTCAGGCAGACTTTGTGCCATTAATAAATTTCCATTGCCATTTACTTTTCAGCAATCAAATTGTTTGTACACTTTTAAACTTCTTACCAATCTCTGCAGGAACCCACTACAAATATCCACTGGCAGCTCCTCATCCATTTCACAGGATCAGGGAATCATGGAATGGTTGGGATTGGAAGGGACCTTAAAAATCATCCCACTCCCAGCCCCTACCATGGGGCAGGGGCATTTTCCACGACACCCAGTTGCTTCAAGCTCTGTCCAAGCTGGCCTTGAAAATTCCTTAGTTTGGTGTATTTTTGGTGTATTTTAGCATTTCTCACCTCCTGGTGGGCCTGAATAATTTTCCAGGTGGGGTTGTGTATTTCCTCAGCCTTTTCTGAAAAGGTTAAATGAACTCTGAACTTGTTTGGGGCTGAGCATTCAGTTAGAGAAAATAATAACTTTTTAAGGTACTTTTGGTAGACAGATCTGTCACGGTTCTGCAGTTCAGAAGAGTAAATAAAACCCACAGAGCATATTTGGGAGGAGAACAGCAGCTCTCTGGATGATTCTTTTCAGCAGTTGCAGTGGAAATCTTTAAAAGAGACTTTCAGACATTTAGCACTGGCCAAGGCAACTTTAATTCTTAAACCGCGTAATCGAAAATAAAAACCCCTGCCAATTCAGTAAAAGGATTCATCCCATTGTTCCTGCTAAATTTAGGGAGACAGAACATCTGGCATGGGAATGCACAAAGTGTCTGTTAATCTCAGTTGTGAGCCTTCCTTCTGGTCTGCCTCTCTCTGAAAACCCCAGTTCTGTGTTTTCCTCACTTAGTTCAGGTTTCTCTCCATTCATCTTTCACTGGTTTTCCTTTAACTTATTTTGTTTGCAAATCCATTACCTCTACTGTATTTTCCCTTGTCTTTTCCTCCTGTCTTACTGCCTGGCATTTAATGTTATTTTTCCTCTGTCCATACTGCCTTGATTCTCATCTTCCCTTTTGCTTATTTCCCTGCTCCTTTATCCAGTCCCAGTTTCTTCCCTTTTCTCTCCTGCCTATCCCTTTGTATCCACTTCAGATTCTTCCATTTGCAGTGCTGGAACACATCAGAAATTATGTTTTCCCCTCTCCCTTGCCCTTTTAGTTACTGAAATATGCACATAAGAATTCAAATGGGCTTCTAAAAATAGTAAAAGGATAAAACTGTTTGTTTCAGCTTTTCAGTCTTTGCTTTATTAGAACTTCTGGGAGGAAAGGACCAGAAAGGCTACAACTAATACAGCTGCCAGAACCAAAAAAAAAAAAAAAA
>VZRX01021873.1:23704-51532 GCA_013398075.1 Notiomystis cincta
AAGGCAAAATAAAACCCAGAAAGAAATACAGCTATGATCTGTACAGTTAAAAACCACCCAGAATAAGCCAAAAGCCCCAAATCTCATGTGTGCTCTGTCAGTGGGGCATGTGTAATCCTAAGTGGCATTTTACATCCTGGGTCTCTTTATTCCTGTGAGGAGGTTTATTGTGTTTTTCACAGTTCTGGTGGTTCATATTAAACCCAGCAGAACTCGGTGTGGGTTTAAAAAAGGCATGGTTTTGTCAGGGACATTTTTAGAGAAGATGAGAGTCAAGTAAATTGTAAAAGATCTGATGGATGAGAATTTTTTCCTGCAGGAAATGTCTGTCCAGGCTGGCATTTGTGAAGTCCTGGCATTTTCCATTGTCCAATAGATTCTTCTTCCCCAGCAAGAGGATTTGCTTTATAAGGCTGCTGAGATAATTCTCAGATGAAAGTAAATGGATTTGATTTTTTTTTATTATCATCCTGTACACAATATTATCAAAATTAAACTTTAAATTCCATCCAAATTTGGCTCTGTAGATGTTTGTGACGTGATTGTAAAGATCCCCAGACCTGTGATGCTCCAGCTTTATCTCAGGATGAGGATTCCTGAAACTGCATGTCCCAAATTCTCCTGAACTAATTATTACATTGCAGAAACTCTAAAAATAAACTTTCTCATTAGATACTAGGTTTTATAACAACTCTCCTCTTCAGAAAAGTTGCATTTTCCTCTTGAAAGAATAAACTTGATGGCTTCATTTCCTTCCCCAGAACCCCCTGAAGTACTGGCAAGGCAGACAGGCACATTTGCTGGCTGCTTGTAAAAAGTGTTTGGGGTGAATTAAAGGCTGAGACAGGGAGCTGTTGGATGTGATTAGGCAAAAAATGATAATCAGAAAGCTTCTAGTGGCAGGCAGTGGAGTTGTGTGTTTGCACAGGCACAGTTGTGGTGGATTCTATTAAGCAAGTATTTGCTTTCTCTGGTGATCAGGAGGGAAATGAGTGTCCTTGCCTTTGTCACCTCTCTGAGCACCCTATTTATACCCCACTTTCTTCCCAGTGAACCTACTGCACCTCCCTTCTGCTCCTCTTGCAGGTATTGGCAAACCAAGCACAGTTCTCTTGGCTGTGTCTTAGTGGGAAGAGAATTTACCCTCTGAAATAATTCGTGTGCCTTTGGAACATTGGCTTGAAAGCCTCATTGGGAGTTGAAATTACATTTAAATGGATTCAGTGTTTAAACTCGTGATGAGAAGATTTCTCCCAACAGTAGAAAATCACAGACTTCTTCCAAATATAATTTAGTCCCCTCCCTTTTTTTTTTCCCCCAAATATTTGTGTGTGATTTGTCATGAATTTTCTAGCACCACTGGCATGTCTCTGTGCCAGTGCCTTTCCCCCCTTTCCCACTGGTAATTTTGCCATCCTGATCCTTTTCCCCCTTTAATCAGGGGTCACATTCCACAGCAGGTGGTGACATGAAGAGTAGGATTTGATATTTCTTGAGTTTTCAGCTCACCCATCCAAGGGAGAGTGCAGAACTTTATCAGATGGGGGAAAAAAAAAATCTTCCTGCTGCAACTCTGCTCTCCTGAGGGGCTTCAGGATTGCCATGGAATCATAGAACATTAAGGAGTTGGAAGGGACCTTAAAACTCATCTCCTTCCATGGGCAGGGAACCTTCCACTGTCCCAGGCTGATCCAAGCCCCAAAGTCCAGCCTAGTAATGAACTTTGGACCCTGCCAGGGATCCAGGGGCAGCCACAGCTTCTCTGGGCACCCTGTGCCAGAGCCTGCCCACCCTCCCAAGGAACAATTCCCTCCCAATATCCCATCCAGCCCTGCCCTCTGGCACTGGGAAGCCATTCCCCCTTGTCCTGGCACTTCAGGCCCTTGTCCAAAATCTCTCTGCACGCTTTTTGTTGGCTCCTTCAGGCCCTGGAAGGAGCCCCAAAGCTCCCCCTCTCCAGACTGAACAATCCCAACTCTCTCAGCCTTTTATACTAAGACTGACTTCAAACCCCTTTTCTCTTTGGGATTTGTTCTGTGCTGCATTTTATTTCCTTCTTTGCTTTCCTACTGGTCCATGGTGTCCAGTGGTGGAGGCAGGATAGATTGAATAGCTGATAACATGTTTCCTGTAAGGAATCATCTCCATAAGGGAGTCATTCTTTGCAGATTTAACAAAAGGAAACCCTACTAAATTATATTTTTGTTTGTACCATCACGGCTTGCATCTCTTAGAGAAGTCAGGTGTCCAGCTTACTTCAGGGTATTGCAAAATACCCATCAGCATGCACTGAGGTTCTTGTCAGGAGAGAGTGGAAATGAGCAGAGAACCCATGTGAGGATGGTAAAGTACAGAGGCAACTTCAGGCCAAACCCCTGGAATGAAGCAAAGCAGCCTGGAAGCATTTAAGCTAAATTGTCTGACAGATAGAAACTCACAGTCATTAATAATATCAAAAAGAGGGAGGCTGTTTATGATGAATTGAGAAAACAAAGCTTAATGCTGAGAATTAGCAGTAGAATAGACATCCAGAAATTCCCTACAGATGTGTAAGGGACACAGCAAGCATTTTTCTTCAATAAGTGAAGCAGCAGACAGATCCTCCAGTATTTTACAGAGCCTTTCCTTACCAGTAAAACCCATATGGGAACCATAGCTGGACTGTCAGGGAGGAGGGGATGGCAGCAAACCACTTCTTGGCTGTGCCTTCCACTTCAGTTCTGCTGCTTAAGGAGGAGTGTGACTGAGAATTCCCACAACAGCAGGAGGAAGAGCACTATAATTTGGTTTTAACACTAGAAAACCTGTACCTTAGAGAGGTGCAGGTCAGTGCAGGAGGAAAGGAGGTGGATCAGGAGAGGCCTTTGGGGCTCCTGTTCAGGTTCCTCCTGTCTGTGCATGCCCTGGTGCTGCTGGAGACACCCTGGGTGTGCCTGCAGCTCCAGCAGTGTGTGCAGCATTCCAGAAGCTCCTGGGTTGCTCTGGGGTGGATGGCCAGAGGCACAGAGCAGCTGGTGGCTCAGGGGCCTGGGATGCCTCAGCCTGGAAGAGGCAGCTGGGTTGTGTTCACTGGGTGTGCAAAGCTCTCTTCCAGCACAGGCACTGGGAAGCCCAGGAAAGCTGTTTGGGGTGACTCAGGAAATTTAAAAAAGCACAGGTCCAAATAAAAGTAATACTGAAACTTATGAATGGGGAGGAAATCCCCTAAAAGTCACCCCAAGGGGGTTCTTTTAAAAGTTTAATGCAATTTCTGTGATTTCTTGATGTGCACAGCTCTACCTTGTATTCCTTCCTTCTGCATCCTCCTGGTAATGAACCAGATACACTTTAAAAAGAGAAGAAAATATGTTAATATCTTGTCTTAGTTGGAAATTTCCAGAGGCCAGCTGAATCCTTCCTCAATAATTAATGCCTGAAAGCATTTTCTTCCAGTTCTTATTTAAATGGAAATAGCTTTGGTGTCTGATATTGTAAAGCTGCATTGCACTGCCTGGTGTTGCTTTACAGGGGTTTGAAGTGAGCTGGGAAATGGGGAAGTGTTTCCAGGAGTCTCTCTTTACTGGGAGAATCCCAGTTGCTGTGTCCCAGCCCTGCAGGCCATGAGGGTCTTCCATGAGGAGCTGCAGCCCAGAAGCCACAAGCATCAGGCAGATCTAATTCAATTTATTTGTGTATTTCTTCTGCCCAAGTCACAGCACGGAGCAATAATCCAACCTCTTGCTTCGTTGCCTTGAAAAGCTTTTAATGCTATTTCAGCAACTGGTGTAATATTTAAAGAAAATAAATCCTCTTGGCTTTATTATTCAGCTCAATGCTGTGTACAGTAGGTGAATAAGTTATTTGCTAAATGTTTTATGATGGTGATTATGTAAGTAATGAGCTTTTACGTTTTGGCACCAGAGAGTACCAGAACTGTGTGTAGTACTTTGTAACTTGATGTAGGAAGGAAGCTTAATTTGCAAATTAATCCAGTTTCATCTTCCTGCTGTGCCATGTCATTACAGAGGACTTAGAAGAGCTTCCTTCCTACATCAAGTTACAGAGTAACTTTTGCAAATTAATTTGCAAATTAATCCGGGGGAAATGTGACAATGAGCTTTAGTTTTTGTAGCCAAACTTTTCCAAGTCTCTTGCCTCAAAGGTAAGGTCTTAAATCTATGTAGAGATCCCCAAATAAATCAGATTTTCTCGAAGATGTCTTCAGTTTCTGTCAGCATCAGGAACTAGTGGGCTCTGTGAGAATAACACACTAAAAATGTGCTTTAGAATGGAAACTGGATTTGAAGTTCTGCTAATCAGAGTAATACAATGGCCTGCCATATATATAATTTATATCTCCCTCTAAATGCTTACAAAGCAGGAACTGGAGTGTACACTTTTTATTTGGACTTTATTGACTGATTTCTCAGGGTTCTTTCAAAGTGAATCTTATTTCCAGACATGTCCAAAATTTCCTGGAAAATTCTAGGGATCTTAATTCCTTGCTGGAAGGGGAAGGAGTTACTCTGTGCTGGTGGCTCCACAGTCAAACAAAACTGGAAGAAATTTCCCAGCTGAAATGTGGGCATTTTGAACCATGACAGGACTGGCTTCCTTTCCCCAGGCAGGTTATGCTGTAACCACAGGAAGGGTTTGGATGGTGAAAAACACTCAGTTATTGTCTTCTCCTTGCTTATAAATGTCATATCCTGTTCTTCCCAGGGTGGAAGCTTAACAGAGGTTTGGATTTTCAACTGTCATTAATTTTGGATCAAAACCCTGGATGCAATAACCCACAGGGAGCAGCATTTCTGTGCTGTGGTGTGTGGGCATTGCACGACCAGATTTTGGGTTGAGAGACAGCCTCTGCCCTCACAACTCAGTCCTCCAAATAACCAGGCTGAAAAGTTATTTTCTTCATTAATACAAATACAAGAAAATGTGAATCTAATGTCAGCATGTGCATTAAACCCACCTGAGAGTGAGCACGCTGGCTGAGGAGAGCAGCATGGAGCTCCTTGGCCGTGTGTAGTGCAGGGTAAAAATAAACTGTGGAGTTGGGGATGGAGGATAGAGGTTTGCCAAATTTAAAAATTGAATTGTCTATTAAAAGCAACAAAAAATATTATGGCTTTGGATCAGATTTTTTTTTAAAGAAGTATGAGTTGAGCATCGAAGTGTTTGGCAAAGATGCTGTGGAACATCTCCCCTGGTTCCTCATCCCTCCTCTTTTCTGCCCTTCCTGCAGGGGACAGAAGTGGGTGGCTCTCAGCCCCTGTGCCAGCTCTGCCCCCTGTTCTAGAAAAGGTGCAGTTCCATTTCTCTGCTAGTTCAAAAGCTGACTTGAACTTGTGCAGTGCTGCAGGAGAATAATGTGAATGTTTCTTGTGAAAATGCAAGGGTTTAGTTTAATACTGAGTGAAATATTGAGGACAAGGAGCAGTGGTCATAAACTTAAACACAGGAAATTCCACCTCAACATGAGGAAGAACTTCTTTCCACAAGGGTGGCAGAGCCCTGGAACATCTGCTTGGGGAGAGTCTCCCTCTCTGGATTCATTCCAAGCCCACCTGGAAGTGCTCCTGTGTCACCTGCTCCAGGTGACCCTGTCTTGGCTGGGAGTTGAACTGGATCATCTCCAGAGGTCGCTTCAACCGCAGCTCTCCTGTGATTCTGGGAATTCCTAATAATCTCATTGAGAGCAGCTGGTGGATGGTTATCCAAGCTTAGTTCTCAAAATCATAAACTTCATAAAAACCTTAGTTACACTACCTTCTTCTCCCCCAGCACCTCTTTTCCACTTCTTCATCTACGTTTCTAAAGATGCCTTTCCTTCTCGTGCCACAGACTTCAGATAAAGAAGCTTTGTGCCCAGTGAGCCAGGGCTGTGGTGATTTGAAGCAGTTGTGTAAGTCCTTACTGTGGCACACTCACAGAGGTGAGGGGTGTGTTGGATGCGAGCAGGATTATTCCAGCAGATAACTCTGCTCAGTGACCATTTCAGTGCAGACACAACCATGGCCTCCTTTAACTGTTATGCTGCCTTTAAAAAAAAAAAAAAACAACAACTTGTGAGCTGTTTGATAAGGAAGCTGGACTTAAAACTGAAGCCTTTCTCATAACCTCTGCTCCCTCCTACGCAGAGCAGCAGCAGGAACAGGCTGCATCTTGAAGCGGTCAGCGCAGTGGCAGCGGGCCAGTGGCATGGCCACTCTGCCGAGGGGGTGGCCTGTGAGGCCTGTCCTTTGTCCCCAGGCAGCTGGAGAGCTCTGGGCAGCAGCTCCTGGCTCTGGAGAGCAGCAGGAGGGGTCTGTGCCAGCCTGCTGAGGAGGGAGAGGTGGCCACCCAAGGAGGCTGCGTTGTGTGAAGGTCATGATAACGTGCCAACCTGGGTAAGTCACCTCCCGAGCAGAGCAGAGCTGTGGCAGCTGTGACAATAAAGTGCCCCTGCAGATACCATCTGAGCTGCCCATTCTGCTGGGTGAATCCCTTGAGATCCCTTAACTTGATACCTGAGCTAAAAATGTCTTTGTAGCCGTTAAACCACAGTTTCCTTTTTAGCTTTTAGAGCAGTGGTGGTCACTGGGCACTTAGAGATGCCCTGTCACCAGCAGTGTCTGAGTGATGTGCGTGGATTTGCTGCAAGTAAAATCTTAAGCAGAGCAGTCTAAGGAAATCTCAAAGCCTTCTGAGGGCACAGGGTCAGTGGTGGGGTTATTGAGGGCATAGCTGTGAGAGAGGCAAGCAGTCACTGAAATAAAGTGTGGGAAGAAATGAAGAAGGTGGAAGGTTTCGAGTTCTGGAAGCTGCAGGGTAGTTGGGCAGTGACAAAGTCACAAAGTTTTAGCCAGGCTCTGTTCCCATCAAAATGGAGTTATTAGAATATGGACTTTACAGTAAAAGAAGTTAAGACAAACAAGAGCAACCTTCTCCTGAAATAAAAGGTCCAGCATCCTCATATTTTGCCGTTTTTGTGGCACTTTCATTCCTTAAAATTACTGCCAAAGGGTGTTTTTTCCTTACTGCTTTGGTGGCTGGTCACATCTATTTAACTCTAGACTTGCAGTCACCTTGGCAATACCTTTATAAGTCATTTTGAACATTTAGCTGCCCTAAAGCAGAAGATAGTTCTGGCTGCTTGTTACCTTTGTTTGGAGCGGCAGATTGTCAGGATGCAAAATCCCCTCTGTGCCACTCTGCTGGCGAAACAAAGTAAGGCTTTTCCCTCTCATCCCTGGAAGTCTTTCAAACCAGCAGCTTAGTTTCTTTGCCCAAGTTTGCCCACACACCCTTGTGGTCATGCTGCAGCTGGATACAGACGTCCCAGCTGAGCTGTGACATCACGTGGTGACTTCATGGGGAGATGACTCTCCACAAGCTTTTAGCAGTACTGAATTAGCAATAGTGAAACTTTCCAAAACAAGTGTTGTTTTAATACATCTTATATCACTGCACCTCTTGTTCCCTTTGGTCCTGATGTGGTTTCTCCCTGGCCCCAGCAGCTGAGTCCTGCACTGACCTGTTGTGGCTCTTCCCCATCTCTGCTTGCCCAAAAGTGCAGTTGGGAGCCCAGCCCTTGCTGGAGCCTCTAATTGCCACAAGCTGCTGGTGAGGGATCCAGGTGTGCACTTCTGCAGTGCCTCTCTGCAGAGAAGGGTGTCTTCAGACTGACAGAGAGTAGAATTAGATGGGATATTGGGAAGGAATTGTTCCCTGGGAGGGTGGGCAGGCCCTGGCACAGGGTGCCCAGAGAAGCTGTGGCTGCCCCTGGATCCCTGGCAGTGTCCAAGGCCAGGCTGGATGGGGCTTGGAGCACCCTAGGACAGTGGAAGGTGTCCCTGCCCGTGGCAGGGGGTTGAAAGAGATGATTTTTAAGGTCTTTCCAACCCAAACCAGTCTGTGATTCCATGATATTGCAATGTCCTCCTGCCCTTTCTGGCAAAAGAGTAAAGTCCAGGATTAAACCTTGATCACCCCGGTCGGTTCTTGGCCGTCGGAGCAGCCGGGTTTATTTTTGCCTCCCTGGCTCTGTGATGGGAGGCTGGGCTCCCTCCTGGATGCCTGGATGGCGTGGTGCCCATGCTCCCAGGCTGCCAGCTCCAGCCTTGGCTCTTCTCTAATGGGATCTCTGGGTCCTCTCCTTCCCACAACACGAGTGAGGCAGCGAGGTGACATTAAAGCCCTGGAACGGCAGATAAAAGGCCCTGGCTGTATTTATTGAGTGTTACAGATAAGTAATCCACTCTGCTGTCAGTGTCTGGAGAAACAGCAAATAAAATATACATGCCCCTTGCTTTGATGTGATGAAATCTCCAGAGGACACTCACTTCAGTGGCACTCGTGGTGCAGCTGTAGCTGAATCTCGCAATGGAAAATACGAGATTTTCATGTCTTCATGCATTGCTTTAAAAATATCACTATGGCTGTGTGCTGGGCAATTCTGTGTTCTGAAAGCTAGGGCTGGGTGGTTTTGGTTTTTTTTTTCCAAAATGTTATTAAAATCATCTTAACTGTTTTTGTTGGAAGGAGAAAAATTAATAGTTATTTTGTGGTTTCATACCCAGCATTAAAACAACAGTCTGGTTTTAATTTAAACCAGTAAAAGTATGGAAATTCAAAATGAAGGTTCTCTCCATGTCCTTAGATCAACTTGTTGGCCTTGCTGAAATGCACAATGGATGGAGCAGGGGAAAAACCTCAATCTTACAACTCTTAGCTTTGTTTTTGCATACAGCTCAGCTTTTTTGTTGCTGGATTTCAAATTTGACGTCACTTTCTTGCCTGTCTTCTCAAGCTATAAAAACTTCCTTGATTTGGTAAATGTGCAGCTGCTTAGAACCCAGCGAACCACAAACGTTTGTTTTTTTTTAAGAACCTAAGCAGCAGTGAAGGAAATTAGTTAGCAAACACACATCAGTAATTGAATGAACACACTTTTGAATTCTGGGGTATAAAGCTGACTGTTGGGTATGATGAGTTTTAATCAGTTCTGGTTTATGGTGTGGTCAGAAAGAGGCCAGGGGGCTGCCCAGGGAGCTTTGGAGTGCCCATGGCTGGAGGTGTCCAAGGAAGGGCTGGAGGTGGCACTCAGAGCTCTGGGCTGGGGACAAGGTGGGCATCGGGCACAGGGTGGACTCCCTGGGCTGGGAGGGCTTTTCCAGCCTCAGGGATCCTGGGATTCTTTGAGTTCCTCAGCGTGCCTGGGGTTCACATCTCACCAGGTGAGCAGCCTGTTGCTATCCCCAGAACACCTGCAGGTGCTGGGCACTGCAGCAGGCTGTCCTCAGCCTGGCTGTTCCTCCATCTCCTCAAGGCTTGCAAAAATCACTTCTTTCTGAAGCCCTTCCTTCCCTGGCCGCTGTGAACGAGCTGCCCTGGCTGTTCCCAGCCCTTAGGTCTGGGAAGTCACAGCCCTGGAGCTGCCTGCCTTCCTTCTTCACCCCTCTCCCGGCTCGTCTCAGCTCAGCTCAGCTCAGCTCGTGTCCATCCTTCCTGCGCTCCCCTCATCATTCCGTGGCCAAACCCCATGTGCAGGTGTCTGTTTACACCTGACGGGCTCACAGCTTCTCCTCCATCACCTCTCTGCTGCCCAGCATCCATCCCCATCACCCCAACACCTTCTGAAGCTTTACAGCTTGTGCAGGCAGCTCCATAATGCCACGTTAAGTCTCAAAGGAGGCACTTCAGAGCCAACCTCAGCTTGGGCAGCACTGAATGTCGTGAAGATTGTACCTGCTCAAGGGCTCCCTGTGACAAACCTGGAGCAAATTCCCACCCTGAGGAGCAGGGGAGCTCAGCTCCATCACAGGGAATTTGTTTCACAGGCTGGAGGAGGTCTTGTTTATTTTCCTTTCCCCAAGGGAAAAGGAGCAGCCAGAGTAACCTGGACAAGGAGTAGTGTTTTAGATGGGATGTTACAACTTTGTGTTGTTCGCTTGTTTATAGGATTTATATTCTTTTGAAGCACAGTGAGAACCTGCAGCACACTGATTATTTGTGGTGGCTGGAAGAAGGGCCTGGTGCTGATGGAGATCTGGGAGCCCAGCTGGGCACAGCTCCTTCCTGAGAGGGGACAGGGCAGGTTTCTGTGCCCTCTGCTGTGTTTGATGTGTTTAGCAGCAGCTCTGTTCCCCGTCTGGGCTCGGGTGGCCTGCCAGCAGGAACTGGGACAAGCCCCAGGGAAATGGCTCATGCTGCTGTTCCCGCTTGGAAAAGAGCCCCGGGATGGTTCCCGGATGCTGGCACCACGTTCAGCTCAGGGCTTGAGAAGGAACTTGGGCTGGGGAACATTTCCAGCAGGGAGGGATGTGCAAGGTCCTCTGCTGTGGGAGTCCTTTCTTCCAGGGCAGCCCTCCAGCCCTGCTTAATCCCCTGCCTTCCCCTCCAAGCCGCACCACGAAATCCCAAAATCCCCGTCCTGAGGGCTGCAATAGCTGGAGGGTGGAGGTGACAGCCTGCAGGAGACTTGTGGAGCTGGGGCACTCCTGGGTCAGCCTTGGAATAGAAGGGAGAACTGGGATGAAAGTGCCCTGCCTGGGGCGTGCCAGGCTGCTCTGGGCCCTTGGCACCCAGGAGCCCTGGGTCCCGGGGGAGGAGGAGAGCAGAGTGGCCTTGGAGTAGATCCTCCTTGGAAAGATCTGAGTGCAGGGGTGAGAGGCAGCTGGACCTTCTCAGAGGGAGAACTGGAGAGGGAAAGGGAGCTTCTTCAAACCCCCTCATGCTCAGCCAGTCCTGCTTCCTCCATCTGACAGCTCCACCACCACCTACTGCCAGATGCCGTATTTCTCCTCCTTTCCTCTCCCCAGGTTTTGTGGCTTGGTCAGTGTTCCTTTCTGCTTTCCCCATTCCTCTGTTCCCCAGCATATTCGTGAGGAAAATAGAGAAAAAACTCCCCAGTTTTTAATTTTTTTTCCTTGGGGATATTTCAAGGTTGGTTTTTGTTGGGGTTTGAAGTGGGATCCAACTTGTGATCCTCTGGTGTGCTGGGCAATATATTGGTCAGGCGGGTGGGGGAGACCCAGCAGGAGCCTCAGCTGGGAGAGCTGTCAGGACACAATCCTGTGCCATGATTTTGAGATGGCCCTGCTGCAGCAGGGAGGTGGGGCCAGGTCAGCCTGACCCACTGTGGGATGAGCTGCTCCTTTCTTCACACAACATCAGCTGAACTGTTGTCTCTGTGTGTCCTGCTCCAGCTCACAGGAGCCTTGGACATCCATTCAGCCAGAGGAAAAGAGACATGGAACTGAACTCCACAATTAGCCAAGCTGTTGGATTTCTCTGTGGCATGAAATTAAATAGTATTTGAGTGCACACAGTGGGGCTAATGCTGCTTTGTGCAGCTTTTTACGAAGATTATAAAATTGCAGCAAAAAGCAGATCTTACTGTAATTAGAAGATAGAAGAGTTAATCACAGGGAGGAATTAGGATTCATACTTGCTCTGAAATTTTCTAAACTGCTTTAAAATACCTTCAGCTGAAGGAGCTGAACATCACTATGAACCTTTAGTATGCTGAAGTGCAGAGTTTTCTCCATTCATTTGAATTTCAGTGCAGAAGTCACAGGGCTCTTTCCCCCAGAGGTTCAAGAGTCTCTGAGTTCATTTTGTTGATATGTGAAGTCATTTTGGTGTTTGTCGAGCCATACAACCATTTACTTGATGTCCTTGAGGCAACCCAAGCATTTTATTGCTATTTATTCACCCTTTGAGAAAAGATTTGGAACAGAAAGTCACCGAAGTCATTGAAGTTTCCAGTCAGAGGCAACTAAGGGAGAGCTGGGAGATGAACCCCCAGCAGCTGGGGGAGGGTTGTGTGTGAAGGACACACTCTACATAATGCACCATTAAAACTTCATGAAGAGATGTCCCAAAAAAAAAAAAATACTACAAAGCACTAGGCTTAATATTAAATTCTTAGTTTTAGCAGTCTGGTCATTTTCAGGAAGGAATAATCAGCTTAACTGCAGCATTCCCATATTTAATGTTCTGAGAGGAGAAGGATTGTCTGATTTTCTTCTCCTTTTTTTTTCCTCTTTTCTTTTTTTTTTTTTTTTCTTGTTTTTTTTTCCTCTTTTTTTTTTTTTTTTTTTTTTTTTCTTTCTTTCTTTTCACAGTAATTAATGAAAGTCAAAAGCAGCAACTGGAGTCTGTGAGCTACTCATCCCGCTATGCCCTGGGACTGTTTTATGAGGCTGGGACAGGGATTGCTGTCCCCTGGGCTGCTCAGTACATCACTGATAATCCCTGCATACGCTTCATCTCCATCGATAACAAGAAGCGCAATATAGGTCAGTGCTCCCATTATTTCCCTTAAACACAGCCACAATGGAGGGTGTAGATCATGAGCAATGCTGTTTAATTGAGTGTTGCTATTCTGAACACAGTGAGTATTTAACTCCAAGCCACAGCGGATGGCGTTTAATGTCACATTTGGCCTGTAATAAAGCACACAATGAGAGCGGGCCGGCCCTCAGAAAATCAGCCCCCAGCACATGGTTTATGTTACTGCGTTTATGAAACCAGTGTCAGGGGATTGGAGACATCAAAATGTTGCTATTCCAAGAAAGAGCTGGCTCTCCTTTGTTTAAACACTGATTCATGCACATGCCAGTTTGTCTCCCGTCACCCCTTACTCTACAACTCCTGCTCTTTCCACAAGGCTTGGGAGTAGGAGTGAGTTGTATAATTGGGGCTGCTCAGCCCAGTCCAGGCTGAGCCAAGGTGCTTTTATGATCAGGGAGAGTCCCTGAATGGCTTGGAGAATATCCCCTTCTCCCCTCTTTCTGGAAGATGGCAGTGGAAGAAGTGTATGTTTAATTTATTAAATGTGTTCCATGGACCAGGAGTGTGGTGGCATTGAATAGCTTGAGAAAAAAAAACCCACTTGCAAACCAACTAGAATCCAGGATGGTTTAGCTTGCAAGAGACCTTAAAGACCCAAAGTTGTACTCCCTGCCATGGGCAGGGATGCCTGCCACCTGTCCAGCCTGGCCTTGGACACTGCCAGGGATCCAGGGGCAGCCACAGCTTCTCTGGGCACCCTGTGCCAGGGCCTGCCCACCCTCCCAGGGAACAATTCCTTCCAATATACCATCCATCCCTGCCCTCTGGCACTGGGAAGCCCTTCCTTGTGTACTGTCCCTCCATCCCTTGTCCCAAGTTCCTCTCCAGCTCTCCTGGAGTCTCTTTAGGCACTGGAAGGGATTCTAAGGTCTCTCCAGAGCCTTCCCTTCTCCAGGCTGAGCACTCCCAGCTTGCTCAGCCTTCCCTTGTAGGAGAGATTCTCCATCCCTCTGTGCAAGCACAAATTTGTTGTTTTCCCTAAGAATTTAGCCTGTTGATCTGAAAAGAGTGACAATCAAGCAGAAGAATGGCTGGACTGGCCAAAATAAGGATGTAACCACCCTGACGTGCTTTCTCTGGCCGGGACTCGCGGTGAATGTGTGAAAAAAGAGCGTAAGGAAAGCCAAAGACAGATCATTTTTTTTCTCTGGCATCTCCTCCTTGTTACTGACAGTGTTTAGCTGGAGATTTTCTTGCATCTGAGATCCTATTACTGTTGTTGTGTCCAAGGAAAAGTACCTGGTAGATAATAGCACCTACTGATACCATCCTTACCAGTGCCAAGGAGGGATTCACCCATACTTTCCCCACCTGTTGGTCTCAAAGCCCCACCACCAGGAACAACAAATATGGAACTATGATGGAATTATCAAACAGCTTTGCTGTCTCCAGATGCAACTGAACCAAGTACAAAGCACATTATTTGGGATGTATTGTTAACAAACACGTAGAAAGTACCAGAACATCAGTGTTGACACATACCTTTCTCACTGAAGTTTCCCTTGAACTGGGGGAGAGTTCTGTTTACATGAGCAAATTTTTCCAAGAAGAACGAATTGTGTGTGTCTCTTCCTAGGAGACAGGCTTCAGACAGCACAGGCAAGGGAGGCTGAGTGTGAAATTTATTTACATGTGAAGCCCTGCAACCAAAACACGTGAATAAAAAGTTCCTTTATGCTTCTTTTAGCACATGTGCAAGTATTTTGCATCTGCATTTTTGTCCTTGTGCTTCCAACTGCCCTCCAGAACATTCCAGTGGGAGGTGCAGGAGCACCTCGCTGTCCCTTTTAACTCCACTCCACCCATCAATCTTCATTCTTTTGTTCTTCAACCTTGATTATTTGGACTCATCTGAAGAAGAGGTGACAAAAAGTAAAGATTCAGAGAAAGCAGAATTGCTGGGTGAGGCAGCTGAGATCTTCCAGGGCAGTCATCATTCCCAAAAAGCCATCGCTTTCTCCAGTTGTTTCTTCACCTGATATATCCACGATTAATGGAGGCTTACTGCCACCTCAGATAGTAACTTTTTAATAAACAGCATTGAACAATAGAGATCCAGAGAAAATAACTACAGCTGATAGTTGTCCCCTGCAGGAGGTTTGGAACTGGATGATCTTCAGCCCATTTTACGATTCTGTAATTCTGCGAGCTTTCCGCTGAGGGACTCTCATGTGTAACATCTCCCTAAATCTGGTAGTGCAGCCCTCAAAGGCCAAAAGGCAAAGTCTGGCCCTGGCTGTGGAAGCCCAGGCTGTGCTTGTCACTTGTGTGAGATGTGGCCATGCCTGCCTTGACTCAGGAGAGCACAGACATCCGACTCGCGTGCGTCCCACGTGTGCCAGTGAAACGCAAGCCGGCCTTGTTATCATCACGCAGCAGGATGGGTTTGATAAAGCAATTCCTCTGATGCCACCAATTCCTGGTGTGATCAGCAGCCTCCAGGAGGGAAGGCTTTTTCCATCAGCTGAGCATCCCAGCTGCTGTGGGTAGAATCCCGTGGCTGCCTGCAGAGGTAACGTTACGTAAGGAAGAGCCCACGAGGAGCGTGTGCCGAATTCCCCGTGTGGTGTGCATGAATATTAAACACTTGGTGGGATTGGCTGCCTCAAACACTCCATCCATATTTATACCAGGTCGGGGGGACAGTGGGAATTCTCCAGCATAAATTATTTCTGGAATACCGCAGTCTTTGCATCTCTCTGCATTCCAGGAGGACTAAAGATAGATGACACATAAAAGTGGAAGTGGTTCCTTTCTTTCGCTCCAGGATTGCGGGGTTATGTAATTTAAAGGGAAGATCCTCCTCACAGGTTTTTAGGATTGTATGATTCCTGAGTATCCTCTTTAATTTTGAAACAGAGATTCCTTTCCTTCCTGAAATAAGAATTTTTAGGAAGGTGAAAGAGTTAAAGAACTATTTTAAGTTTTTGCCTCGTTACGCAGCCAGTTGTGTTGTAATCCTCTGCCAGCCTTTTAGAAAAATAATCAGAAATTCTTGGTAAGGCTAATGCAATGATGGGTTCTGAATATCAAAAAGTTAGTGCCATTCTTTCCATGACTCCTTCCAAATGTGCCTTGTCAGACAGAGTAAATTTTTTGCCAGGGAGAATATGGGACCTTAGGAACCACGGGAGTTTCTGGGGATAACTGGGGAAGCTCACTGACCCTCCATTCCAAACAGCAGCGTGGCATTTTGAAAGTGAACCGCCATCTCTCTTGCTTTCTAGGTGTGGTAAAGTTGATCCCTGCTCTTTGTTAAACTTTCAGATAGGGTTTTATGAGGCCTGCACACTGACTGCTCTTTTGGTAGCATGTGATGCTTCCCAGAGAACAGGGATGCAGTTCTGGAGGTGTCCAGCTTCTCTGCTGTCCTCCACACTGACCCAGCAGCATTTCCTTCTTCCAGGCTTTGTTTGGTGTGGCAAAAGCCCTTTCCCATCCCCTCCTGCTACCCAGGACCAGAATGGGGTTCAGATGGCAAAACCCATCTCCGCAGGAAAATTAAACATTCCTGGGGGTCAGGAAACAACCGCATCTCGGGTTTTATCGGGATGTGTTATGGCTCCAAGGTGAAAAACATACTTGATGCTGTTCCCCTGAAAGGAGGAGAACATTCCTGTGGGAGATGTGTGCCTATCACATCCAGGGACAGTTTTCTGCTGGAGTCCAGCTTCTAACCCTTTGATGATCCCTGAGCACTCGTAGCAAACCATCTGCCTTTGAAGCTGGCCCCACTTTTGAGCAGGAGGTTGGACTAGAGAGTTCCAGGAGTTCCTCCCTCCCTCCTGAAGCTCTGTGACTCTGAGGTAGATGATGTTCTGGTGAGGATTTACTGAACACACTAATAAAGGAACTGGGGAGTGAATTTAAAAGCCCCCTTGGCAAGGACAGGAAATTCTTCAAGCTGTCTGCATTTGCTGCCCAGCAAGTTTTAATGTCAGCACAGCTGAAACAGTAAAAATCTTCCATCCTCTCTGTGGATATTTTGTGGATGCATCTGTGGAGCTTGGAAATTGAACTGCAGGTTGTGGCTGCTTACTTTTATGCCTTTATGGAAGTAATTCTCCCTCTCCTGAGGGTCAGTGGGTTTGTGGTCTCTGCAGAGTCTGTGAGCCCCAGATGTGCTCCACAGTGGCCCTCAGACATGATTTTCTCTCCTAGAATATTATTGTTTGGGCAAATCCAGTTGCTGGACTGGGGACAGTAGGAGCTAGAGCTGCTTCTCCCTGTCTTTGCCAAGTCTCCTCTGGCAGTTGAAGAGCAGGTGGGTCCTTCTTAGGGTGCCCCATTAATACAGAGCACTGTGCTCTGTGCTAGTCCTGGCACCTTGAAATCCATGCCACCTGCCAATTCCTCCTTCTCCACAGTTCCTTTTCTAACCTGTCACTCTCCCAGAACGTGATGGACACCATGCTGACCATTTCCCAGATGGATCCTGTGGCTGTCATGCTCTGGTGGTGTTCTCTCTGCTAGGGGAACTTCAGGCCCTGGGATCACACCTCATCTCTAAAATTCCTTTTCAGTTTAAGGACTCTGACCTTGGCATAGATTCCCCACAGAAAAGCAGATTTTCTGTTTTGCCAGGAAGAATATTTTGGTGGGCAGATGATGCACTGTGAGCTTTCTCCAAGAACATATGCTTTGTTTTATTGTTGTAATCATGATTTCATATGTTTTATTTTACTGTAATTTCTCGGTCTCCCTCCTTCCCTGGTGGTTAGAAGGACGTGGCCACCACAGGAGCTGAATTTACACCCTTAGTAGCACCTGAGAACTGGCCAGGGTAGGAGGAGATCCCTGTGGGAGGACTTGGCACCAGGGGCTGTTCACATTGTCACTGCCTGGAGCAATTCACCCACGAGCCTTTTTGTGCCCCTGTGACAGTGACAGCAGCTGGACCAGGACACCACAATGCTGCACTGAAGGTGTTACTCAAAGCTCAGAGCCACCAGATGTCCTTGGGCTGTGCTGGAGAAGTGGTGCTGGGCTCTGTTCTCTGTGCTCTTCTCCAGGGCAACTTTTGTTAGCCCCATCCTTTCTCTGGAAGATAATACTCCCAACAGGCTTAACCCTGTATGAATTCTCACTGTCAGCAGTCTGTCCTTCCCTTTTTCTACACAGCCTGTGGGATTCCTCCAGCTGGGAATTGATGACAAGTGTTGAGACAGTCCCAAAACACTCAGGAGCTGATGGCTCCCGCCTTCTTCTCACAATCCAGAAACCTTTCCCCTCATTCCCAGGTTCTAGGTCAAGATTCAGTTTTCCATCACTCAGGGCCCTGTCCCAGGGGTGCTCTGCTCACACAGGAAGGGTCTGGATCCTCAAGTCCAGTTGGGATTTGCTCTCATTGCAGTTGTCCCTGGTTTGTCCTGTTTCTTTGAACTTCCAAGAAGAGCCTGCCTCTGTCATCTCCATCACCTTTCCTTTAGGATGTGTAAGATGCAGTTAGAGCCTCACTTTTGGACCCCCCACTTAATTCTGCATATATTTAATCTCCTGTCTTTCTATTCTTGTCATCCATGTGTGTGGTTGCTGGACTTGTTGGTGAAATCGTGGTTGGGATCGCTGGCTGTAACAAGACACAGCAAGCAGTAAATATTTGTTTTATTAAAATGCTTAGGCATCTTCTAATGAGCCTTTTCATCAAGTTTATGTGGAAGAATTTGCCAAAATGCCACGTGCATTATAATAAATCCCAATTAATCTCACAGGCTTCCCCACTTGGTCTTCTGTGCCTCACTGTGTCTGTGGAGGGACATCAGAATACCTGCTTTCTGCCCCAGAAAGGAGAAGGAAGATCTGAGTAGCATTTCTGCTGCTTTCCCAGGCAGCTGGAAGAGCTGATGCCCACAGAGATATGTCCTGTGGTAGCTGTGAAACCAGGGAACATCTTCCCACCCTTTCTGCCACATTTTCACAGTTTTCAAGAGCAAGGCTCAGCTGAGCTGGCTCACCCAAGAAAGAGACTCAGGGAGGGGTTCCTTCCACAGGAATTTCAAGCTGTGTCTTTCATGCTTGCAGATGTGGCACTGCTGCACCTCCAAAGTGATGAGACCAGGACAGAAAGCTCCCCAGAGAAAGACATTTTGGTTGCCTTTGGAAAGCTGGAGTGTGTCATCTTCCCAGAGGGGATCTCCAGCTTGAGGAGCTGGAGATTTCTTCACTGGCAGAGCAGAGATAAGGAGGTTATCAGGCTTGGTCAGAAGGTGTTCAGCCCCCTCTTTCTTTGTGGATTCCTAGGTCATAAAACACTCGTTTGCTGAAACTAAAATCTTCTTCTAGGAATGCTCTAATTCAAATGAAGGTTTAACCAGGAAAGGCTTTCTGCCTCCAAAGGAGGGAGTTGCTGGGTAAGGGAGTGAGAGGGAATCACTCAATTGAACAACCAGCTCAGCTGAAGTGCAGCATAACCCAGGTCGTGTCCTTGCTCCATCGTGCTCTTCAGAGAGGGAATGACTTACACAAGGATCTGCTGGATCCTCATCCTGCCTTGGCACAGGGAAGTCCCTGGGCCCAAAAATCCCCTAATCCAGGCCAATTCTCTGGCTGCTGGGTGCTAGGCCACATCTGTAAGGTGACAAGCCAACGTGCCAGCTGGGACTGAAGTCATCTGCTACAGAAAACCTGCAGCCAGCCCCAAATGTAACAGAGCCTGGCTCTTCCCAAGTCTGCTGGGACCAACATCAGCACTTGAGCTATGATTTCATGTTCAAAAGATGAGAACAAGCTTTTGTGGTAGTACAAGGGGGGTGATGGTTTTAAATTGAGGGAGGGTCGATTTAGATTAGATAACAAAATTGTTTTACATTGAGGCTGGTGAGGCCCTGGCACAGGGTGCCCAGAGAAGCTGTGGCTGCCCCTGGATCCCTGGCAGTGTCCAAGGCCAGGCTGTTGCAGAGATTGTCCTCCTTGACTTGTTCTCGTTTTGAACAAATTGTGTTGTCTTTCCTTGTGCTTTTTTCCCACCTGGAAGGACAGGGTGGTACCACTGATATTTTTGTCCTCACTGACTCCTAGGCTAGAGGCACAGCTGTCAGCACGTGGGAGAGGCAGCTGTGAATGAGCAGTCCTTCAAAAGCACCTCTTTCTTTCTTCCTTTCTTGCAGAGTCTCCTGAAGTGGGGCCCTCAGTGGTGGTGCACACAACTGTGACCTTTGGGAGTGAGCACCTGGACTCAGACCCTGCAGAGGTGCAGCAGATCATTCTCAGTCACCTGCAGAGGATTGTGCCCTCCCTGCCTAAATCAAGCAGCATCAAGTGCCAGAGGTGGAGATACTCCCAGGTACTCCCTGGTGGGACCATTCAGCTGGGAGGACCTGCTGGGACTGTGTTTTCCATCCTCAGGGAGGAAGGGGAAAGGGGGTGGTCGGCTCAATATCCATAACACATTCCTCCACATAGCCAGGAGCAGCATCCAGGGCTGGCCAGCAAAAACCAGGTCATTTTTAGCCATTTTTTAACATTGTGGGCCCAGCTGAGCAGTGAGTTATGCAGCTCTCCTGGTAAGTAGGGGTAGGAGTAGTGTACAGGAAGGAAGTAAATCCCACATAATTTGGTGGGATTTTCACTGGTATTTAAAAATCATGACTCAATCTGTGCCTCTGCATCCAAAAGTATGTGGTATTATTAGCAAAATTCCCACCCCACCACAGAAAGAGCAGAAGTACAGAAGTACTAATTGTTATTATTTGATTTGGCCCAGCTCAATTTAACAGAATGTTACGTGAAAAGTATTCGAAAGTAAACTACCTAAGGGTAATAATAGCAAAATGTGTGTATTTTGCAGGCTTCTTTTAAAAATCCAAGGAAATTGTTGGTGATTTCCTAAAATACTGGAGTGTATTTCCATGTTTACCCAAAGCCTCTCAAGTTAAATTACATTGGTGAATTTGAACGTGGAGGTTGATGCAAAATATTTACTTTTAAAGCAGCCCCCTAAAAATTTTTCCTTTTTTCAAGTTGCTGTGGATGGCTGTTGTGGAGTCTGCTCATACCCCTTGATCTGAATCCAGTTAGGGAACCTGGTCTTGTTAGCACAAAGTTTATTTTTCTGTGAGTAAAATATTGGTGGATCACAAAAGCAACCTTAGCACAGGTTATTAATATTTATATAAAATATTCCAAATTGTGGTGTGTTCTCTAAGTTCCTCTCTATCAGTTCAGGGTTTGTTTGTTTTTTGTGGGGAAAAACAAGTTAAGGATCCCTGGTTGTGACATCTTATCTCCTGCCTTACCTGCTGGTGATCACCAAAGCTGTGGGTGGGAGGGAGGAGAAGAGTTGGATCCAGCTCTGGAAATGGTTCCCAAACCCCATCCAACTCCTGCTTCTGTTGCTGCTGCCAAGCAGGGCTTTGCCTCCAGCAGCTGCTGGTGCCCCAGGAGGAATTATCACCAGCCTGTAATTTGGTGGATGAATGTCAGTGTGTCTTGGGCTGCAGATAAGTCTGTGTAGGTCAGAGCCATTATCTCAATAAAGGGATCTCTAATGCCACCCTATAAAATAATCACTGCCTAAATGAAATATCTGGGGCAGAGCTCCCTCTTTCTCCTAAAGCTCTCTTTACTTTCAATTATAATAAGCTGTTGCCACAGAGGCCAAGGGAGCTGATAAGATGGGTGCATCTTTCCCCTGACTCTTTTAGATGGGATTTATCCTACTTGTTAATTAAATCCGGCTGTAACATCCTTCACATGGCCAAACACAATCCTGGGATTAAAATACAGACATTACAATTATCCATGGCAGATGAGGGATTAGGACTTCCAAAATTCTACTGACACTACTTAGCAGCACAGCTGCAATTCTGGATCCCCTTGCTCTAATTATGGTGAAGGCACCATTAGCATTCAGAGCCAACAGCTTCCCAACCCACGTGTGTCTTTGGCAGAGTGCTTTGTATGGAATTACTGAGGCTGGAAAACACCTCCCAGATCATCAAGTCCAACCTTTGACCAAATACTGGCTCTTTGGTACAACCAGCATCAAATAAGCACTGGGTAGCCAAGAAGAAAGGACACTCAAAGAAACCTTTTTCTGCCAAATCTTTCTGCATTGTTTGTACTCAGCTCAATCCTTAAGAACGAAATCAGGGATAAATTAAGTACTGAGGTCTGAGGGAGAAGCTCTGTCTGGATTTGCCCTACCTGGATAGACTCTTCGGTTAAGCTGAATAAAGGATGAGGGGTTGCAAGTGGTTCTTTCAGCTCATTTCCTCCTTTGAAGAGATGCTAACACCCAGTAGCACAAAATGCAGCCAGAAACATAAATGTGGGTGCTTTGCAGCTCATCCACACTTGGCAGTGGCAGAGAATGGCACTGCAGGGGCCAGCTGAGGGTACATTTGAAACAGTGGAAAAATCCCCTGGATTTAGCAAGATTCCTTGGAAGCTGACAGTCCCACAGTAATGGTTTACTGGATGGAAATCCAAGAAATGATCAAAAGGAAATTGTGCTGTCTGTATCATGCTTTAGCAGGTTGGACAGCAGCAGGAATTTCTCCATGGAAAGGCTGCTCAGGCCTTGGCAGGTGACACTCAGAGCTCTGGGCTGGGGACAAGGTGGGCATCGGGCACAGCCTGGACTCCCTGGGCTGGGAGGGCTTTTCCAGCCTCAGGGATCCTGGAATTCTCCAGAGATAGGAGATTCCCTTTCCCGTGTTGAACCTGTCTGGGATTTTCCAAGACCCCCTTTGCTGATGTGAGATCACCCTCACACCTTTTTAGGTCTCTGGGGGTCAGACAAGTAATTTCTGCTGAGGTGTGCTGAGAATAAAACAGAACAGGCTGTAAAGTTTCTAAATTTCCACACACAGTGAAGTTTTACTCTAATTATTCAACTCCCAGAAATAAGTATTTTACTATGGTACTTTGATGGTTAATGTTTGGATCTGCCTTTTGGGATGGGAGGCCAGGCTGGACAGGGCTTGGAGCAGCCTGGGACAGTGGAAGGTGTCCCTGCCCATGGCAGGGGTGGGATGTGAGTTGGGCTTTGAGGTCCCTTCCAACCCAAACCATTCTGTGGTTCTGTGATGTGCTTCTCAGGAATACAGATGGTTCTGGTGTGAAATTCAGGTGAATAAAATACTTCCTCTTCCCACTCCCTTTATGTTTTTCATTTTCAGGTTACAAGAGCTGTGCCCAATTGTCCAGGACAGATGATTCTTCACACTCAGCCTCTCCTGATCTGTGGGGGTGATGGATTCACTCGTTCCAACTTTGATGGCTGCATAGAGTCTGCCATGAGCCTTGCAGAGGCTGTGAAGCCTCATTTACAGCAATTTCAAAGTCAGGCTGCCTAACTTCCTCTAGATTTGTTACGAATTTTGCTGTGGTGGATTGAATTTGAGTTTAGCATCAACATCAGCTTGCAAAAAAACAAATAAAGGAAGAAGTATCGGTGTGCTAGAATAATTACTGGGATGGAATTAAATTGAATTTTCCAGGATCTGTGCTGAGAGTGGTTACTTTGATTGAAGTGAGGCCTTCCCTGGCTCTAGGCAGAGGCACGGAGCTCCAGCACTCTTGCCAGGTCTCCTGGTACTTCTACAGCCCATGAAAATTCTGTCAAGGAGAGGAGCCTGACTTGAAGCAGCACAAAAATCCATGAAGCTGCAGAGTTTTTTCCTTGGAAACTCCTTATTTACTCCTTATCCTAGTGACAGGACACAGGGAATGGCTTCCCAGTGCCAGAGGACAGGGATGGATGGGATATTGGGAAGGAATTTTGCCCTGGAATGCTGGTGAGACCCTGGCACAGGGTGCCCAGAGAAGCTGTGGCTGCCCCTGGATCCCTGGAAGTGTCCAAGGCCAGGTTGGACAGGGCTTGGAGCAACCTGGGACAGTGGAAGGTGTCCCTGGCCATGGCAGGGATGTGAAACAGGATAGGCTCAGAAATTACTCAGAAATTACTCAAGAAATAATATATCCTAAATTGCATTTTACCCTGCCCTTCCTCTTCAATCACGTGCCACAAGTCTCGTCTCTCTACCACAGCACTAAAAATAGCAAAATCTAGCAG
This sequence comes from Notiomystis cincta, assembly GCA_013398075.1. Classification (NCBI taxonomy): domain Eukaryota; kingdom Metazoa; phylum Chordata; class Aves; order Passeriformes; family Notiomystidae; genus Notiomystis; species Notiomystis cincta. The sequence goes on from VZRX01021873.1 coordinate 47,043, forward strand.
ACAGAATTTAAACCACTAAAGGAGTACAATCAGCCTCTGCTTTTCTTATTTTACCCCTGCATTTCACCCAAATCTGACATCCTGTGTCACAGCACCTGACCACTGTGATTTACGGCTGCCCTTGGCCATTTCTAGAGGAGTATTTTAAGTGACACTAAGAATTTAAGACTTGTTAGTTTTAAAAGTAGGCAGAAAACTGGATGTGAGGCATCTTTGACTCAACACTCAAGAAAGTGGTTGTTGTCTGAAGAGCTGTGATGCTCTTTCAGGGGCAGCCTCTGATACCAGGAGTGAGGGATCAGTGGAGATGTCTCTGACCCCGTCCTTTCAGCAATCTTTGAGCTTTGGTCATCCTGACCCATTAATAAGCAAATCACAGATTCACAGATGGCTTTTGAGTCATGAGATTTTCAGTTTGGAGCTTTTTCGAATCCCTGTGAGTCTCAAATTGCTCCTTCCTCATATCCCAGGATCCCTGAGGCTGGAAAAGCCCTCCCAGCCCAGGGAGTCCACCCTGTGCCCAATGCCCACCTTGTCCCCAGCCCAGAGCTCTGGGTGCCACCTCCAGCCCTTCCTTGGACACCTCCAGCCATGGGCACTCCAAAGCTCCCTGGGCAGCCCCTGCCAAGGCCTGAGCAGCCTTTCCATGGAGAAATTCCTCCTGAAGATACTGTGCCAGTCTTACCAAAATGCCTCTGTCCTGTAGCTTCCCTCTAGATTAAGATGATTTAGATAAAAACTGCTTGGGTTTTTTTTTAAGGTGGAGAGGAGAAGTTGTTGGTTGTGTTCCTCTGGATGCACTGCAGGCAGTGAGAATGCTGGGAGCAGGGAGATGTGGAATTCCCACGCAAGGCGGGTGATGTTTCAAAGAGGCCACTGTATCCAGAAGGGTGGCAACAGAAGAGACTTGTCTTGTTGATTTCCTGGGATTTTCCCTGATTTTTGATTAACTGGCAGATCCGTCCATTCCTGCTGCTCTCTCCTTGTTCCCAGGCAAGGGGGATGGCTGTGTCTGCTCTCATCTGTGCCACCAGCCTCGAGTGGAGCTGGAGCCTTCCAGCTGCCAGACCACAATGTTCTTGTCTTCCTCATCACAAGGAAAGCCAGGGCCATGGGTTCCCAAAGCCCTTCAGCTCCCAGCTGTGGTAACTTCCACCCAGGGAACATCCCTTGGCAGGGCTGGCCCGTGGCATCCCGTGCAGCCACTGCTCTTACAATAGGATCAGGGAATCTGGGAACAAGGCTGTAATGGATGGATCTGCCAGTTAATCAAAAATCACATCCATCCAGGGAAAATCCCAGGAAATCAACCAGACAAGTCTGCTCTGTCTCCAGAGACCTGGGCCGTAGTTTTGCACAAGCATATGAAAATAAATTAAGAGATTCATTTAGATTTGGAGAGTTGAGTTGGTTTTTTTTTTAATTGTTTTTAAAAGGCAGCTGCAGGTGGGAGGTGCTGCTCCCAGCAGGACCAACACCACAGCTACAACGGGTTCTGGGAAAGCTGGGGCATCCCCCTCCTCCCCTGTGAGCACATTTCCCTTGGTGGAGGGACAGTTGTGTCCCCAGACTCACAGCAGAGGTTTTTGTGCAGTGGCACCAGCCTGGGGTGTGACACTGGCAGAGGAGTTTCCTCCTTGGGTCAGTGCAAGGAAGAGGAAGCTGCCCCTGTGCCACCAAACCTGGTCTGGGTCACCTGTCCCAGCCTGGCACCGAGGGCTCTGTGGCTGCCTGGGCAAGGGCAGCATTTGCTCAGCTGTGAATTCCAGCGTCACCAGCTCCAAGGGGCTGTGACACGCCCTGAGGAGCTGTGACAGGCCCTGAGGAGCTGTGACAGGCCCTGAGGAGGCTGTGACAGGCCNCCTGTGCCCAATGCCCACCTTGTCCCCAGCCCAGAGCTCTGGGTGCCACCTCCAGCCCTTCCTTGGACACCTCCAGCCATGGGCACTCCAAAGCTCCCTGGGCAGCCCCTGCCAAGGCCTGAGCAGCCTTTCCATGGAGAAATTCCTCCTGAAGATACTGTGCCAGTCTTACCAAAATGCCTCTGTCCTGTAGCTTCCCTCTAGATTAAGATGATTTAGATAAAAACTGCTTGGGTTTTTTTTTAAGGTGGAGAGGAGAAGTTGTTGGTTGTGTTCCTCTGGATGCACTGCAGGCAGTGAGAATGCTGGGAGCAGGGAGATGTGGAATTCCCACGCAAGGCGGGTGATGTTTCAAAGAGGCCACTGTATCCAGAAGGGTGGCAACAGAAGAGACTTGTCTTGTTGATTTCCTGGGATTTTCCCTGATTTTTGATTAACTGGCAGATCCGTCCATTCCTGCTGCTCTCTCCTTGTTCCCAGGCAAGGGGGATGGCTGTGTCTGCTCTCATCTGTGCCACCAGCCTCGAGTGGAGCTGGAGCCTTCCAGCTGCCAGACCACAATGTTCTTGTCTTCCTCATCACAAGGAAAGCCAGGGCCATGGGTTCCCAAAGCCCTTCAGCTCCCAGCTGTGGTAACTTCCACCCAGGGAACATCCCTTGGCAGGGCTGGCCCGTGGCATCCCGTGCAGCCACTGCTCTTACAATAGGATCAGGGAATCTGGGAACAAGGCTGTAATGGATGGATCTGCCAGTTAATCAAAAATCACATCCATCCAGGGAAAATCCCAGGAAATCAACCAGACAAGTCTGCTCTGTCTCCAGAGACCTGGGCCGTAGTTTTGCACAAGCATATGAAAATAAATTAAGAGATTCATTTAGATTTGGAGAGTTGAGTTGGTTTTTTTTTTAATTGTTTTTAAAAGGCAGCTGCAGGTGGGAGGTGCTGCTCCCAGCAGGACCAACACCACAGCTACAACGGGTTCTGGGAAAGCTGGGGCATCCCCCTCCTCCCCTGTGAGCACATTTCCCTTGGTGGAGGGACAGTTGTGTCCCCAGACTCACAGCAGAGGTTTTTGTGCAGTGGCACCAGCCTGGGGTGTGACACTGGCAGAGGAGTTTCCTCCTTGGGTCAGTGCAAGGAAGAGGAAGCTGCCCCTGTGCCACCAAACCTGGTCTGGGTCACCTGTCCCAGCCTGGCACCGAGGGCTCTGTGGCTGCCTGGGCAAGGGCAGCATTTGCTCAGCTGTGAATTCCAGCGTCACCAGCTCCAAGGGGCTGTGACACGCCCTGAGGAGCTGTGACAGGCCCTGAGGAGCTGTGACAGGCCCTGAGGAGGCTGTGACAGGCCNCCTCCAGCCATGGGCACTCCAAAGCTCCCTGGGCAGCCCCTGCCAAGGCCTGAGCAGCCTTTCCATGGAGAAATTCCTCCTGAAGATACTGTGCCAGTCTTACCAAAATGCCTCTGTCCTGTAGCTTCCCTCTAGATTAAGATGATTTAGATAAAAACTGCTTGGGTTTTTTTTTAAGGTGGAGAGGAGAAGTTGTTGGTTGTGTTCCTCTGGATGCACTGCAGGCAGTGAGAATGCTGGGAGCAGGGAGATGTGGAATTCCCACGCAAGGCGGGTGATGTTTCAAAGAGGCCACTGTATCCAGAAGGGTGGCAACAGAAGAGACTTGTCTTGTTGATTTCCTGGGATTTTCCCTGATTTTTGATTAACTGGCAGATCCGTCCATTCCTGCTGCTCTCTCCTTGTTCCCAGGCAAGGGGGATGGCTGTGTCTGCTCTCATCTGTGCCACCAGCCTCGAGTGGAGCTGGAGCCTTCCAGCTGCCAGACCACAATGTTCTTGTCTTCCTCATCACAAGGAAAGCCAGGGCCATGGGTTCCCAAAGCCCTTCAGCTCCCAGCTGTGGTAACTTCCACCCAGGGAACATCCCTTGGCAGGGCTGGCCCGTGGCATCCCGTGCAGCCACTGCTCTTACAATAGGATCAGGGAATCTGGGAACAAGGCTGTAATGGATGGATCTGCCAGTTAATCAAAAATCACATCCATCCAGGGAAAATCCCAGGAAATCAACCAGACAAGTCTGCTCTGTCTCCAGAGACCTGGGCCGTAGTTTTGCACAAGCATATGAAAATAAATTAAGAGATTCATTTAGATTTGGAGAGTTGAGTTGGTTTTTTTTTTAATTGTTTTTAAAAGGCAGCTGCAGGTGGGAGGTGCTGCTCCCAGCAGGACCAACACCACAGCTACAACGGGTTCTGGGAAAGCTGGGGCATCCCCCTCCTCCCCTGTGAGCACATTTCCCTTGGTGGAGGGACAGTTGTGTCCCCAGACTCACAGCAGAGGTTTTTGTGCAGTGGCACCAGCCTGGGGTGTGACACTGGCAGAGGAGTTTCCTCCTTGGGTCAGTGCAAGGAAGAGGAAGCTGCCCCTGTGCCACCAAACCTGGTCTGGGTCACCTGTCCCAGCCTGGCACCGAGGGCTCTGTGGCTGCCTGGGCAAGGGCAGCATTTGCTCAGCTGTGAATTCCAGCGTCACCAGCTCCAAGGGGCTGTGACACGCCCTGAGGAGCTGTGACAGGCCCTGAGGAGCTGTGACAGGCCCTGAGGAGGCTGTGACAGGCC
>VZRX01021873.1:52473-95563 GCA_013398075.1 Notiomystis cincta
GACAGGCCATGAGGAGGCTGTGCTGGGACCAGGAGCCCGGGTGCTCCCCGGGAAGGACCAGGGCGCTCTCTGAGCTGCCCAGCGAGCACCTTGATCCCCTGGGCAGGGATTTCCCCGGAGCCGGGTTTGCCTCTAATCCAGCCTCTGGCTCAGCTGTGCCGTCCCTAAGCCGCTTTGTGTGGCAGAGCTGAAGCCCTGAAATCCCGGAGCCTTCTGCTGCCGCTGTGCCCGGCTCAGTGCAGAGCCTCCCTGTCAGCCTCCTCGGGATCTGTGCTTAATTCCCACATTCAGGTGGCACCTCCGGCATCAGCAGCCCCACAGGGCACAGAACTGCCCCTTTGCCAAGGAGGAGGAGGAGGGAGAGGAGGGAGAGGGACTGGCTCTCTTTTCAGGAAGAGCCAAGCAGAATTTCTCCCCTGGAGGTTAAATAAATGGAAACAGGTGAGAAATAACCCTGCAAGAGTTACGGCTCAAGCCTAGTGGGAAGATTTTGTGTAGAGCAAAGGGGGTGGCAGGGCAGGTTGCTGTCACCTTGCAGGTTGTGGTGATGAAACCGTGGAGACCCTTGGAAAGCCTCGTGTTCTTGTCATTTCCCGATTTTCATCCTGTAACAGCTGAGTATCACCCAGCCAGCTCCTTCTGCCCCTTCTGCTGCGTGTGGCTGTCACCCTCGTCCCCGGCTGCTCCGAACGTCTGGGGAAGGTTTAGTGCCGAGGGTTCAGTGCAAGCCAGGGCCACACGGGCCAGCAAAGAGCCCAGGCTTGCCCTCTCCCAGCCCTGCTGTGGGAAAACGAGCCCGTTGCCCTGTGCCCCTGCCACCCGACCGCTGAGCCGGTCACGGGGACGCTGCGGTCAACCACAGCTCAGCGTGACATTATCTTCTCTGCACAGGGTTCCAGCCGAGCCGAGTGGCACCTCCTCCCTCACCTGTGCCGGGCTCGAAACATCCTTCCTTTCTCAGCGCTATCAGGCGCTCGCATCTCCCCCCGGGGCACAGCACAGCGGCGCCGAGGGCTGCTGCTTCCCTCGGCTCCTCTCGGAGCATCCTTTCGGGCCGGGGCAGCGATGCTCGCACGGGCGCGGGTTTGACCATCCCTTTTTCAGCCCAGACTGGGTGGGAAATCTTTTTTTTTTAGAAACGTGGTGGGCAGTCAGCGCTGGAATGTAGGTCAGCCTCTGTCCCGGCAGCTGCTTCCCTCGGCCAGAGCTCAGGGAGAGGGGATGAGCTGGCAGGAGAGGAGGGGATCAGCCACGCTCCTTCGCCACCTTCTCCGAGCGCAGAAAATCCCAGCTCAGCACCTCGAAGCTCAGCGAGGCACAGCCGCCGTTCCCGTTTGCAGCGAGCCACGTGGCCGTTCCCCAGCACGGGAGGGATGGAGCCTCGGGAACACGCCGGGACAAAGGGATTTTTGTTCTCGGGCTGCTCACAGATGTGTTGTTGCAATAGCCGGGGGCTGTGCGAGGGTATCGCTCTGGACAGGGAGAGCTGGAGCGAGTACGGTCCAAACCCTGGATTGTCAGCACCCTGCATCCCGCTCATTTGGGGTTTGCTGCCTCCCTCAGCACACCTGTGTAGTGCAAATCCCGCTTTCCTTTGATTTAAAAGGCAGTCCTGGGAGCCAGCTTGGGAATGCGAGCTGCAAGCACAGCAGGACGGGAGCAAATGTAAATAAGCCCCGTCACGTATCACAGCTCCAGGCGGGCCCCCGGCCCTGCCAAAGGACTTGCCAAAGGGTTTTTGAGCAGCTCAGGGTTGGGGAGGGGTTTCTGCCCCAAACGTGGCTGGAGATGGTTCCTGGCTGTTTCTCCAGGTAAAAGGGCTCATCCTAATTCCAGCCCTCCGCACTGTGTGCTGGAACTGGGAAGTGAAACAGCAAATGAGGGGCATCCATCTGCACCTAGTCCTGGTCCTTGACTAACTCTTCATCCCCCACTGCTCTGGGGTGGATTTTCTTTGGGTGGCCTGGGCTTTTCCCTTAGAACTTAACTCACAGGTAGGATTGATGCCGAGCAAGCAGCTCAACTCCAGAGAGAGGAATCTGGCTGGGCAGGGAGAATTTCAGGAGCAGTTCATGCCCCAGCCACATGGTCAGGTGATCCTTGGCCAAGGAGGGGACATAATTTGGAGGAGTATATTTTTCTTTGCTCAAATCTGCATGAAAATAGGTGATTTTTTTTCTTGTGGGCCTTGTCTTCTTTTGTCCTTCTTGTCTACAAGTATTATTTTTCAATTTGATCAGTAAGAGAACGATCTTTTTTTGTACGGATAATTTAAAAAAAAATAAATTTTTTTTCTTCTGATTTTCCCTGGAGGTCGTAAGTGGAGATGAAAATCCCGAGCCATATTTGCTGATGCAGAGGGCTTCGTGTGGGGGTGCTCAGCCTGGCCTGGGTCCAGGTAGTCATTTTGAGAGGAATAAGATATCCAACTCCTAAACTAGTGAGAAAAACAGAGCTGGGAGACTGTAAGGCAGATTTTCTGCCTGCATCGGGGTGCTAAAGAAATCTCTGCTTCCAGGGAGCGGCCAGAGGGTTAATTTTGGCTCCCTCTGCCTCACTTTATTCTTTGAATAATGAAATTAGTTGTTCCAGAGTCTTTTGAAGGGCTGAGCTGAGCCTTCTTGCAGAACAATACACGCTGTGCTCTCGATGTGAGTGCCCTTATGGTGAACTTTGAGCTACACATCTGCTATAAAGAAGTAACTCTTATTCCCAGTTGGCCATGGCTAGGAAAGGATTCCGGCTCCGTCCACGCCTCGGCACAGTTGTGTTTGCTCCATGGAAGCCTGGCCTCGGAGCAGAGGGGCAGAAACCATTTGGAAACCTCGTTAAAACGCCCCGGCACGTTCAGCGCCTTCCCCGGGCGAGGGAGAGCTGGAGATGAGCCCTGCAGGAGCTGAGCACGCGACTGAGCTGCAGCCCATTCCCAGCAAAGCCCCTGAAATCCAGCATGAACTTCCCAGCTGTGCCGGGAGGCTGCACCAGGAATTTCCTCGGGATGCTTTCGGGTGGTGTTGCCGACCTGAAACGCCTCTGAGCTGATTGGAGGTGATTTAGAGAATCCCGGGATCCCTGAGGCTGGAAAAGCCCTCCCAGCCCAGGGAGTCCAGGCTGTGCCCGATGCCCACCTTGTCCCCAGCCCAGAGCTCTGAGTGCCACCTCCAGCCCTTCCTTGGACACCTCCAGCCATGGGCACTGCAAAGCTCCCTGGGCAGCCCCTGCCAAGGCCTGAGCAGCCTTTCCATGGAGAAATTCCTGCTGCTGGCCAAGCTGAGCCTCCCCTGGCCCAGCTCGAGGCCGTTGCCCCTTGTCCTGTCCCTGTTCCCTGGGAGCAGAGCCCGACCCCCCCTGGCTGCCCCCTCCTGTCAGGGACTTGTGCAGAGCCACAAGGTCCCCCCTGAGCCTCCTTTGCTCCAGGCTCAGCCCCTTTCCCAGCTCCCTCAGCCTCTCCTGGGGCTCCAGCCCCTTCCCCAGCTCCCTCAGCAGCTTTGACTTTATGGCAAAGCTGGTCCTGCAGGCTTCACTTGGCCTGTTCACTTTGTTATCCCTGCTGCTGGGGCTGAGGGATGTCCAGAATGTGGCGGGGGGGGGGGGGGGCAGGCCCTGGCACAGGGTGCCCAGAGAAGCTGTGGCTGCCCCTGGATCCCTGGCAGTGTCCAAGGCCAGGCTGGACAGGGCTTGGAGCACTCTGGGACAGTGGAAGGTGTCCCTGCCCATGGCAGGGGAGGGATGAGACAGGCCTCTTATCTTTGTAAACCACAAACAGCAGGACAAAGGTGTAGGAAGGAGACAGAAGTGGTGAGGGCACAAGGTGTGGTGGCATCTTCCTGGAGACCCTGGTTCCCAAATGGACATAGATTTGTGAGTTATTGCAGGCAACATTGATGGCATCAGTGAAAACCACCAGTGGCAAAGTAAGTGGCAAGCTGTGGGTGTCACAGTGTCACCTTTAGCATCACCAGGTGTCTGTGTGGGATGATTCATGCAGTCACAGTGGCTTGGGCACACGAGGTGTTAGATCACATGGTTTCTCACACCATCTCATGGAGTTCAATGTAAAAAAAGGCAAATTCTGTTTCCTTTTCCTCCTTTGTTTTTAGGGCTGCTCTTAGCTGTGGATCAGGATTGTCTCACTGAAAATGCTTTTCCCCCCACTTTTGAACCTCGTCCTCTCAGTTGCTCCTCTTGATGCTGGTAGCACCTCCATCCCACATCAACATCCCTCAACACCTACAGTGGGAGGTGCTGTGCCCAAAAATGAGGTCTTCTCTCCAAAACCAGCCCTTGACCATGTGCTTTTTATCCAAGCCCCTAAATTTGACCTTGTTGGGTGGAAGTCACAGTGAAGAGCAGAGAAACATAGGTTTAGGGCAGTTCAGTCCTCCGGAATCAGGGACTGTTTTATTTCCCTCACATATTTCAAGAGGAGCAGCTTGGATTCATCCCAGGACACCGAGAAATGGTAAAACTAGGATTTCATGCAGTGCTTGATTCACTCCTGTGTCTTTTTCCTAACGGGACTGACTGCAGCTCAAAGCAGCAGGACGTGACAGGCCTTTTATCCCTGCCCTGAGGAGCCCATTGGAACACAGTAATTCCCTCTTTGACACACGGCAAGGAAACCGCTTCCTAATCTTCTTTTCCAAAGCAATATAGGCCAAGCACCTTGATCCTTTCCTTTTCAGCCTGGATCATGCTGGAGAAGCTGGACATGGCTGCAGGATCCTGAAATCCCTTGGGATGTCCAGATTTGGATCCATGTACAAATCAGGATCCTGCTGCAGCACCTGCCCGGGGACCTGGCTTTGAAGGGCAGGATCTGAAGGGGGTCCCAGGAGCTGAGCGGCTCCACTTTGGGCAGAGCAACCAAGTGGGGTCTTTTTCCCTGGTGGAAAAACCACTGGAGATGGCTGCCATGGAAAAGCAGAGTTATTGCCAAACACGGAAATGTTTCCTGATCTGTTTACTAATATTTGGTGCTCCTTTCTGGATGATGTTCAAACTGAGATCCAACCACACGCGTCAGCAACTTCCTGCCCTCCTCCCCACCCTCGGCTCCTGCACCCGGGGGAGAAGCAGGGATGGGAAGAGCTGGTGAGAGGCGAGGGGGGAATTGGGTTGTTGTTTCCATCCGGCAGGAGCCGTCCCAGGGATGCTGGCGCCAGGCTGTGCCGCGAGGGGCGCAGGGACAGAGCAGAGGCGCTGGCTGCGTGCAGGGCTCCCCGGCCGGGTCGGGGCAGTGGGGCACGGGGCACGACGGGCTCTGCCCGCCCGGCCCCTCGGGCAACCCAAGCCCGTGCCAGCCCGGTTCCTAATGGCAAATAAATAGGGTCTTACAATTGTGTCTTTATGATGGGGATGTTTACAGCTGTGGGGGAGGGATGGGAGGGACAGTTCGCAGCTCCCGAAAGGTCAGCGCGGCACATGGGGCTACCGTAACCCTCCGACTACAGCAGGCCTTGGGCTGTCTGCTGGCTCAGCCAGCCCCAGCCCACACTGAGCCACATTCAACGTGCCTGTTGCTCTTTGCTGAGAGCAGTAGCTATGCTAGAACAAGGGCTTTTTGCCTTTTACTTTCATTGCAGCTTCTTCGGTGTTTGAGGTTTCAGCATTTTCCTATCTGGCCACGATGCAATCTGGGATCTGGGGCTTTATTTCCCTGCCCTGCTTGAATCCTAACATTACAGATGAAGAGAATGGTTTGGGTCACAAGGGAACTTAAAGATCATAAAGGTCTTCCCCCTGCCTTGGGCAGGGAGGCCTTCCACTATCCCAGGCTGATCCAAGCCCTGCCAAAACCTGGCCTTGGACACTTCCAGGGATCCAGGGGCAGCCACAGCTTCTCTGGGCACCCTGTGCCAGGGCTTGCCCACCCTCTCAGGGAACAATTCCTTCCCAATATCCCATCCATCCCTGCCCTCTGGCAGTGCGAAGCCATTTCCCCTTGTCCTGCCACTCCAGTTACTGAAGAAATCCCTCTCCAGCTTCCCTGTAGCCCCTTCAGACCCTGGACGGAGCTGTGAGGTCTCCCCAGAACCTTCTCCCAGCCCTAGCTCTCCCAGCCTGGCTCCACAGGGGAGATGCTCCAGTTCCCTCAGCAGCTTGGTGCCTCCTCTGGACCTGCTCTAACAGTTCCACATCCTTCTTTTCATGGAACACCAGAACTGTGCACAGGAACTTCCCTGCCCATTCATGCTCCTCCAGGGAGCTGCTGGTTCTGAAAGCCCACCCTGAGCTCTGGTCAGGAGGGCAGACACCCTTCTCAAGTGCACTGTAGCTCAAGTCCACACCACTGGGCAGATCCTCATCCAACCTGTCCCTGCCTGCAAGATGAGCAAAGAGCAGCATTTTGCAAAGGACACTCGTTGCTCCACTGCTATCAATACTTCCAGGGCAGCTCACAGTTTCAATGGCTTCAGGTCTCTGTTTAATAACTTAAAGCTCACTGTGTTCATCTCATGTTCTTATTTATTTGTGGCAGAAATCAAGATTGAGTCTCCACAGAAATTGTTTACTTTGCTGTTGTCAATAGAAACTAAAGGTCAAACAATCAGAGCTGAGCCTGTGGTTCTAACTCAGGGTCTGTTTATATTTTTGCTGATGAGTATTAATAAAAATATTTGTTTGGCCAAGGAGGCTTCATGGCTAAAACAAAGGTGGCCATGTAGCTGAGAAGTGGGGGGAGATAAGCCAAGCCTTCCCTCAGCAAAAAAGCACAGGGTGAGGTGAGGGAGGCTTCACAATTGCAGTCACCTCGTAAATCCATCTACACTGATCAAGGTAAGTATTTTCCCCTACAGCTGCATCCCAGCCAGGCTGAGGCACCTCAGTCCTCACAACATCATCTCTTGATCCCTCCAGCTCCTTGGGCAGCTCTTTACACCTTTAGAAACACATCTGTGCAGGGGCCATTGTAGCTTTTTAATGACAGAAAGGCAAAGGAATACACCTGGGGACTTTGAAATTAGCCCTATCTGGCAAAATAAACAATTTTCTCTGGCTTCCAAACTTTCCATTTACAAGAGTTTTGGATGTATGGCTTAAGCAAGGCTTTGGGGTTTTTCTCTTCTGTTCTTGTGTGTCAGATTCTAGCTTCCTTGGGGAAGAAATGGAGGAAGGGGAGGGAAAAGCATCTAGGGACTCGAAAGAGGGTTGTACTTTTTAGATGTTTGGGCCTGCTCACTCCACCTTGTCCCATCTCTGCCAGACCTTGCCCAGGGCCCCAAGCAGTCTGCACCAAAGCCTCTTCCTTCCTTGTGTGAGTTGGATTAGAAAAGACAGGCTCTGGTATTTTGGAAATGAATTTGTGATGCCTGGGTAATGGTTAAGAGCTCTGTATCATCAATAATTAAAGCCTCCTTGTCTCTTCCCAGTGAGGAACTGAGATTGTTTCGCTGAGTCTCAATCAATACCAGCCATGAGCAAACCAGAGTGTCTGAAACAAGGACTCACTGGAATGAAGCCTGCCTCAAACTAGGGGGGAAAAAAGCCCCGTGGAGGTCTCATTTTGAAGTCCTCTGCTCAGTACCTCTTTGGGTTCAAAGGGGGCAAAGATAACTTCAGCAGCATCACACGACCCGATCCGTTAGCACGGGGCTGTGAGTAATTCTGAAACCCTCACCTCTGAAGCAGAGCCAAATGACACAGAGTGAATCACCCAGAAGCCCCAGACCCTTTTCTGCTAGCAAAAGAAGCTGTGAACACGTAGCAAGTGGCACAGGTTCCTCTGCTTATTCAGCGTTTTGGTTGGCTTGGTTTTTATCCTGCCAATATTGCTCAGTGGTTGGATCCCGAGACAGCCTGTAGTTCTTTTACTCAGAAACCTGGTAACACAGGTCTTCTGAAACAGAATGGTTTGGGGGGTTGAATTTTTCCGTTCCTCAGTCTCTGAACTCTGGGTTTCATCATCAGGTGCTCAGCCTGAATGAGGATGTAAAGCAGAAATCACTTGCTCATCACATCCGTCCTCACAAGGGAAGGTCTCTTTGATTTCCTGTGTCGGGAGAGTGTGAAAATGTCTGTATAGGAGGAAATCCCCTGAGCCCAGGATCCCGTCTTGAACCCTACCCAAAAACCCAGGGAAAGGTGGAAGAACAAGGAAAACATGCAGGGAAATGTCCCCTGGGGGCTCTCCCAGCTCCTGGTACTTTGCTGCTCAGGGCTTTTATGAAATGGGTCGTTCGGAAGCCATCAGCACCCTGGAAGGAATTCCTCATTCATGAACTCATTCAACACCCTTTTAAACTCACAGAAACTCCTTACATCCCCCAAACCAGGGGACTCTGCAGGGGAAACGTGTGTCCCGAGAGCAGCACTCTCCTCCTGCCTCCAGCTGAAGTCGGTGCCACCTGCAACACTCTAATTCTTATAGCGGGACCTGTCACATGCAACCCGAGAAATCTGGCTTAAATAGCTCCTCCTACAGGAGCCATTCCAGCCTTCCCGAAGCTTTCCCAGCTCTGTTATCTCCGGTCTGAGATGGGAAGAATAAAACTGCTCCCAGCATCCAAGACACAGGGGCGTGGTGGATTTGTGCTGCAGCATCGTGGTGCTCTCCCTTCCTTTACTGGTAATTCCTCACAGCATTTTGGCTTTTCTTGGATGCTCCTGAGCAATGGACTTGTTCTTTCCTGAGATCATCCATCAGAATGTTGGGATGTCATTCTGGTATCAGTCAGAGCCTATCCCCTTGCTGGTGATATTTGGATTATTTTCCCTTTGTGAATCACTTTGCACCCAAATAATGAATGTATTCCTTCATGTTGTCCCTCAGCTTTACCATCCTGCATATCCCCTTTTCCCAGCTAGCCAAGGAATGTGCTGAAAAGCCTGGATTTCAGTAATGTGGGGGTTCCCATGCTGCAGAATCTGAGGCTCTGGCTGTGCCCCTCTGAGCAGAGCCCAGATCCCAAATCCCTCTAGAGTTACCTACATCCCACTGAGCTCTGTCCACACTGGCACCAGGTGCTCCTGGTGTCTCCATGGCAGGGACATGCCTGGAAATGGGGATGGGAATGGGGAAGGTGGCACCTGCAGTTGTGTTTTGAACATTGCTTAAGTCCTGCAAAGAGCCTGGAGCTCCAAAAATCTGCTTTAACGAGGAAATCACACAGAGGCAGTGAGCCAGGGGTTTGCCCTGGTTAATGAGCTAAAATTTAAATAAATATCCTCATTTGTGCAGGATTCCTTCTATTTTCCATCAGGGGCAGTTTGGTCTTTGTCCCTCAGAGGGCTATAAACCTGTTAAGACTAAAATAACAGAGGGAGCATCAACCGAAGGAGGCGAGGCCAGTATTTTATAGCTGGTGGATGTGTCCTCATATCCAATACTGGGTAGTGGGACTCTTGGCAGATTCCACGAGTTTAACCACCCTGTCACTGTGCTTTCCCAGGAGCATGCCTGGGAAGGTGCTGGAGTTCAGCAACTGGAAACTGAAATCCCAGTGCCTTTTCCTGTATTAGCTGCTGCTCTGTGCTCTGGGAGAGGTGTTTGTGCAGGAGCACTTTGGAAAACCCCAGAAAAAGCAAATCCCTTTCTCACACACACAGAGTGTTTCCTCACACAAAAGATCTGCTGAACACCTGTTCAGCTTGATCTCTGCTCAACACTTTTGAGGTCCCAGGAGGTCCTGACATCTCACCAGAGATTCCAGGCCCTCTTCCCTTTGGGATTCCCACCCATTCCCACTCTTTCCCCAGCCATAAAGTCCTTTCTCCAGCCCCACCTGCCCTGCCTGGGGGCTGGGACAGGTGGAGGAAGAGGAAGGATTGGCCTGGCTGCCTCTACTTCAAAGAGCTGCTCCAGGGATTTCTTAATTAACCTCACACCCCACTTTAGCAAGGCGAAACAAGGTGAAAGCAGCGAGGCACAGCTGGCTGGGTAGGACATTGTTCCTTTTCCATGTCTGGACATATGGGCTGTGTTAACCTTCTGGTACGTGGCAAGAAGTGCAGGGAGCCTTCCTCCTTCCCAATATCCCATCCATCCCTGTCCTCTGGCACTGGGAAGCCATTCCCCCTTGTCCTGTCTCTTCAGGCCTTTGTAAATAGTCCCTCTCCATCTTTCCCATCAGCTCCTTCAGGATGCAGTTATGTCACCTGGGAGCTTCTCCTCTCCAGGCTGGACAATCCCAGCTGTCCCAGCCTTTCCTCCCAGCAGAGCTGCTCCATCCGTCTGATCCCCTTGGAGCCTCCTCTGGGCTCTCTGCAGCAGCTCCAGGTCCCTGCTGTGCTGGGCCCCAGGGCTGGGGCAGCTCTGCAGGTGGGGTCTCACCTGAGCACAGGGGCACAGGGGCAGAATCCCCCCCTCCCCTGCTGCCCACGCTGGGGCTCAGCCCAGGGCACGGGGGGGCTCTGGGTGCCAGCTCTCACCCACAGCACCCCCAGCTCCTTCTCCAGGGCTGCTCCAGCTGCTCTTCCCCAGCCTGGGCTGATCCTGACCCAGGTGCAGCACCAGCACCTGAAACCTCAGGAAACACCCCCTGTTTTAATGCCAGGGTTTCCCCTGGCAGGTCAACGTTGCTTCCACTGCCGCCCAAAGGAAAGGACTCATTCAGAAATCAGTAATTCTACTTCCATCATGCCCTTGCTCTGACATCTCATCAGCAGAGGGTTCCTCAGCTCCCCTCAGGGTGCTCTGCAGGCTGTGGTTGGTGCTGCTCCTGTGCAGAACCTCCCCATGAGGCTGATTACCAAAATCGAGATCGTGAGGCAGGTGTGTCTGAGAAACCCTTTCAAGTGATGGGGTGGAGGAAAGCAACAATCAGGGCTTGCTGGATCAGCAGGCTCTGACCTTGCCTGCAAGGTGAGCAGTCCACAGAGAGGACTCAGGTCTGCAGCACAACCTTCAGCAGAAAACTGCTCCACTCAGGCAAGAAAAATGACTCTGTAGAACTAAACCAACGAGCAATGGAAACTAAACTTCAGCTTTTTTTGGGTTCCCACAGTTGCTAAAATATAGCTGGGGGGGAGGGGGGGGTAACAGTTTGTGAGAATGAAGAAATGCTTCCCATTACACACTGCTTGCCAAGGAGGATTTTCAATATCAGTTATTGAAACACTCCCTGAAGTCAGCAAGGGCAGATGCAGCTTCCCCAGGAGCCTAGAGGAGTTGAAGGGGGTCTGCACCCAGCTGCCTCTCTGCCACTGCAGAAGCTGATAACATTTTGCAGCTTGGCACCATCAGCCAGGGGTTTTTTTTATATAACTGATAGGTGGATCTTACAGATTGGACCACTCACCAGTTTGCTCTGCAGCCTGTACCTGTTTCCTTCACCTGGGTTTTCTTCAGCTGATGCTAAAGAGGACTCTGACTCTAAATCAAGAACCCCCTTGATTTACAGCCATGGAGTCTTCCTGACAGGATTTTTTTCTCTTCCCTGTATCCTCTTTAGCTGTGGTATCTGTGCTTTGAGACATTCAGAGGATCAGGACAGGCACTGGTGGTGGGGTCACTGCTGGTTGGCTTGTTCTCTATTAGGTCATTTTTAATTAAAACCAATTCATTTTGGGTGTTTCCAGAGCAGAGACCAGACCTACCTTGACTTACAACAGGACAATAATCAACAATTCACCAACTCAGATAAGCAGTGTGAAAACAAAACCATAAATGAATGGATATTTTGAGAGATGGCAAAGGTTGCCAACCCTCAGATCATGGGATCAAGACAACCTTGGTTTGAGGCATAAACCTCCTTCCCTGGGTGGAACTGGGCCTCATTTTGGAAAACAAAAACTTGTAGCTGGTGGCAAGGGCATCTCCAATTGTAGTCTAAGCCCAGTTTTGCAGGCAAATTTAGCTGTGCCTGGACCTCTGGGATCTGCTTCCAGCCTGAGCTGGTGCCCTGACAATGTCCATCCTTCCACCCCTGTGCTTTTGCTGCTCTCCTGTCCTCACAAGGACAGGTTTTGCTGTGATTTCAAGGGCAGGTGAAATGTGAGGTGATGTTTATGGCCCTGGACATGTGTCCAGGGGCCTGAGGAATGAGCTCCACCTCAGCCAGCAGAGTTGATATCAACACTGGAGACCAGCAGTTGGTCTGGGTTTATTCTTCTATCAAACAGCCACTTTTAACAACAAAAAAAAAAAAAAAAAAAAAAAAAAAAAAAAAAAAAAAAAAAAAAAAAAAAAAAAAAAAAAAAAAAAAAAAAAAAAAAAAAAAAAAAAAAAAAAAAAAAAAAAAACTTTTTTTTCTCTCTTACAGGATCTGTGGATGCCTCATATGGTCAAAAAACAGAGATCCTTCCTAACCATAAACACCACGTGTAATTTTTGCTTGTTGTAACTGTGACCAGATGCTGGCACTCTGTATGCCCATGGAAATCAGGCACTCTCCTCTTCCCAGCCTCTCCAGGAACCTCAGCACTCTGACTCACAATGAAGGGGAGGAGGGGAAAAAAGGAATGGAAAGAACGCAAAGCAACTGCTCATAGTGTTTTATTCCTCCTGGATCTAGTGAAAGGGAAAGAGAACTTTGAGACTGAAGACAATAGTGGTCTCATAATGATGCTGAAGTGTTATTTCTCCTTGAGAAACACTGGGAGTTTTCTGTTCCTCCTCCTCTTTTCAGCAAGCAGGAGTCTGTGGTGTTGGTTCAAGCCACTGTCGGGAGGAGCTCTGAAAGCCAAGCAAGTGAAGGTAGAAATAAAACCCAGAGGTGAAGGTTTCTTTGGAAACCAAAGAAATTTCTTTAGATTTCAGCTCTCAAAAAATTTGCCAGGGCAAAAAGCACAAGAGGCAGGTTTGTTCCAGCGAGGCTGTGCCCACAAATAGCCCAAACACACATCTCCCTGAAAGTAAAGATCAGTGAAAGATCAGCTCCTGCTCTGAGCAAGAACACCTTCCAATAAACTGTCCAGCCTGGCCTTGGACACTGCCAGGGATCCAGGGGCTTCTCTGGGCACTCTGTGCCAGGGCCTCAGCACCTTCCCAGGGAAGGATTTTTTCCCAATTTCATCTCTAAACCCTCTTTCTTTCAGGGCAAATCCACTCCCCGTCATCCTATTCCTACACATTCTTGTAAATAATCTCTCTCCTGTTGTGTGGTCTCTGCTCCAGACACCCCAAACCAGGAGCTGCTGATCCTTCAGGTGTAACTTGGATTGGCACAAACCCCTCCTGCAGGCAGGCTCCAAGAAAACTCCCGAGCATCACCACCCTGCTGCGAGGGAATTTAGGATCAAAGAGGGAAAGCAAATGAATGTGGATCCTTCACGGAATTAGAGCTGGGAGGGCACAGGGGACATTGGGCAGTAGAAGAGGTCAATAGGACGAGGGAAGGGGGCACGAAGGGGCAGACCCGGAGCACCGCTGAGCTCTGCAAGGAGGGCGGGGGTCCCGCTTCCCCATCCCCAGCAAAGCTCCCGCGATTCACCTGGAGCGTCCTTCCCGAGGCTTCCCGAGGCTTCCCAGGGGATCTCCGCGGTCCAGGCGGCACGCCCGGATCCAGGGGAGCGGTTTGAGCATCACTAGCTCCAGACTCGCTGTGCTCCGGGAAAGCTCGGGAGCATCGGCCAGGCGGGATGGGCTCGATGGGCTCCGAGCTCCGCCTGTGCCGCCCTTGGACACGCAGCGCCCCCGGGAGAGGCAGCTCGCCCTCCCTGAGCCCAGAGTGGCAAGGATCAGCACGTTTCTCATCCCTCAGAGGGAACAGGAGGCTGTTTCACCTCGGGCTGTAGTCGCTGGCTGCTTCCTAGGGGATGACATGGCATGGCATGCCTCGNACTGCCAGGGATCCAGGGGCTTCTCTGGGCACTCTGTGCCAGGGCCTCAGCACCTTCCCAGGGAAGGATTTTTTCCCAATTTCATCTCTAAACCCTCTTTCTTTCAGGGCAAATCCACTCCCCGTCATCCTATTCCTACACATTCTTGTAAATAATCTCTCTCCTGTTGTGTGGTCTCTGCTCCAGACACCCCAAACCAGGAGCTGCTGATCCTTCAGGTGTAACTTGGATTGGCACAAACCCCTCCTGCAGGCAGGCTCCAAGAAAACTCCCGAGCATCACCACCCTGCTGCGAGGGAATTTAGGATCAAAGAGGGAAAGCAAATGAATGTGGATCCTTCACGGAATTAGAGCTGGGAGGGCACAGGGGACATTGGGCAGTAGAAGAGGTCAATAGGACGAGGGAAGGGGGCACGAAGGGGCAGACCCGGAGCACCGCTGAGCTCTGCAAGGAGGGCGGGGGTCCCGCTTCCCCATCCCCAGCAAAGCTCCCGCGATTCACCTGGAGCGTCCTTCCCGAGGCTTCCCGAGGCTTCCCAGGGGATCTCCGCGGTCCAGGCGGCACGCCCGGATCCAGGGGAGCGGTTTGAGCATCACTAGCTCCAGACTCGCTGTGCTCCGGGAAAGCTCGGGAGCATCGGCCAGGCGGGATGGGCTCGATGGGCTCCGAGCTCCGCCTGTGCCGCCCTTGGACACGCAGCGCCCCCGGGAGAGGCAGCTCGCCCTCCCTGAGCCCAGAGTGGCAAGGATCAGCACGTTTCTCATCCCTCAGAGGGAACAGGAGGCTGTTTCACCTCGGGCTGTAGTCGCTGGCTGCTTCCTAGGGGATGACATGGCATGGCATGCCTCGCCCAGAAGTCCTTGCCAAGTGGTTTTTGGTAGGGAGCCCCATCCAAGCACTCCGTGAAGGATTTCCCAAATGCAGGGAGGCAGCACAGCGATCCCACCCCCAGCACTTTCAGGAGGTTACGTTTTGTCAGGAAACACAGGGCTGGGGAAGCTGAGAACTTGTCCTGGGCTCTCTCTGCACAGCTCTCCAGCCAAGGCCCTGGAGGAGCAGCTGGCACAGGGCACCACAGCAGCAGCCCCTGCTCCCAAGGGGATCTCCAGGGCTCCCAAGGGGATCTCCAGGGCTCCCAAGGAGATCTCCAGGGCTCATTCCCCTGCTCCTTCTTCACCCACACCTTTGTGCCCCCCCGGGATCGCAGGTGCCAAGGTGACGGTGAGGTCAGGTCAAAGTTGATGACAAAATGACCTTTATGAGCAGAAGGGAGGCTGCAATTCCAGCTGCAAACTCAGGAATGGAGCAGGCAGTGAATAGCTTTCCCTTTCCATAGCTTGCTCTCTGCCCACAGGTTTTGTTGGTGTTTTGGGTTTTTTTAAATATCAGCTGTTTCAAAGCTGGACACTGAAGAATTTACACACACACACACACACACACACACACACACACACACAGGTTTAAAAGCCACCCTTGAATGCAGAAAGCTGAAATTTGGCAGGGAAACTGAGAGAAGTTCCTTGGAGCAGCTTCTTGTGGAAGATTTGGTACTTCAAAGTTCCACATCAAGGTTTCCCAGCACATTTTGCACCTATTTTGTTTTAAGAGGCGCATAAACGACCTGCCCAGGAAGATTTCTCAGCACATTGTCAGTGCTGGGAGACTCGAGGTTTGTGGGTGTTTCTCAATCTTTGGGCAGAGAAAGCCAGGTTTGCCACATTTCCCTGGAAAGCACTGTTGCCATCCATAAAAAACCTGCACCAAGGAAGTTTCCAGGGATGTTTTATATTTCATGTCCACAGCCACACCAATTGGAGCAGGTATGAGCTCCTAAATTCCCATGAATGGGAAAATCCTGAAAAAAGAAGCTCTACCCAACAGTCCTTGGAGATCTCAACAGCTCAGCCACAAAGAAGAGCAGTCTGGGGTCTTTTCTGCCTTGGGTAGGGGTTGGTTTTAGACTCGCCTGTAGACCTTGCATAATCAAAAATAGAACTGTAAATTCATCATCTGCTTTGTTCTGTGCAAGTAATTCTCTATTCACAGCTCACCCTCATCCTGCAGAGCAACTCACATGCTCTGGTTTGTTACGCCAGCATAGTCTAATTCCAGAGATCACAAAAATAATATTTCAAGTCTAATCCCAAAGAAAGGATTACCAGGGATCAAATCCATTATTTCACAATAAATCCCTTTTATGTCTTTTTTTTTTTCCCATCAGCGATCAAAGCAAGTGGATTTCAGCTCTAAAATGCTGCTGCTGTACAGCAGAAGAGATCCTTGCTCAAGGCACAAGGCTTAACATTTACTTGCCTTTTTTTTTTTTTTTTTTTTGCACAGTATCAAAGGAGATTTATTTTTTCCCCCTTGCCAAAAATAAAATCTGGTCTAGATTCTCAGCTGCAGCTGAGAGCACTGGGAAAGAAAGTAGCTACAGCCCATTTTTGCAGCTTCCTAATCTTGTAGGACAGTTTCTAATCTTCTCAAATTGTCAGCAGCCCATCAGTGCTGCTTCTTGCTTTGAGAGTCCGAGCTGAAGGGAGGAGCTCTGGCTGCAGAGAGGGGAGATTTAGACGCCACCAAAGGGTTGTTTTTTCCCCTCTAAATACAAGGGCAGGCTCAGCTCACCAGTTGCAGTGTTTTTGTCCTTGTTATTGCCCCAGTTTGCTGTTTGAAGCTCTGAAGTGACCAGAGCCTTCAGCATCCCTCTGCCCAGGGCTGGGACACCTCACCTGCCTGTTTTCCATAAAACACAGCCCCAGACAGCAGCATTCCAGCCCTGCTGGCCTCGCTGATGTGGGCAGAGGCAGCCACCTGCTTCCCCTGCATCACACCCCGTGGAAGACAAACACAAAGCAGAACCGTGCCAGCCTCCACCACGTATAAATAGCACAAACTGGGCAAACCAGGCTGTGCCTCCCCATCTCTGGGAAGTCAGGCTCCTCCACTAGCTGGGCCATATTTTCAGTGCTGATCTCAGTCTGTTGGAGTTAGCTCTGCTAAAGCCAACAGAATGCTACGGGTCAGATCAATTATTATGAAAAACTCAATTACGGCCGTGCCATATGCGGCGCTATAAAAAGGACTGAGCTGTGCATATGGCTGGAGAAACAAACAGCACAAATGCCCCCACACTGTGATGTCCTTTAGACTTTCAGCACTTTCTACACAGGCCACGATGAGAGGAGGAGAAGTGCCATCACTTGTCCTTTTTAAAAAATTACCACCCTCCAAAAGACCAGGAATCGTCTCCTCGTGGAGGTTGCTTGGAACACTGAGAGCCTTTGAGGAGGTGGAGTTGGTCGGGCTTGTGGCAGGAAAATTTCCACCAAAAATTAAGGTTGGAGAAGAGCTTTAAGATTATCCAGGCCAACCATCAACCCAGAATCACCAGCAGTATAAACCCCCCAGATTTTCCCAACATTTCCTAGAAATAAAATAAAAGATCTGCCTCGTTTCCCTAGGGATGCATCGAGTCCAGGGCTGGGACTTGAACACCTGAGGACACAGCCTAAGAAGAGGAACGCTGTCTGTGCTGGAGATGACCCTCTTTTCCCAGGAATGTGGGCAAATTTTTGCCCATCTCAGGAGCAGCACTGAAGCAAAGCCTGCTGATTAATGCTTCAGTCCTGCAAAGTCCAAAGGAATGGAAAAATTCCCACCCATGCTTTGGAGTCAGAGGAACCAGGACTCTCAAGACAAAAAAAAAAATGGGAAGAGGAGGAAGTTCTTGGTGAAGAGGAGGTGGGGTGAAGGTTGTGCCATCAGCCCCTCTTGCTCTCCTTGTTCTTTCATCCCTTGGAGCAGTGGTTCCAAAGTGGGATGATCCAAAGTGCAGCAGGAGGAAATGCTGGGATGGCAGTGGCATGTGTATGTAATTTATAAATACACACACCATTGAGGTGCATGCTTAAAAATGCTTTTTTTCTTTGCAGAGA
Source organism: Notiomystis cincta (assembly GCA_013398075.1). NCBI lineage: Eukaryota > Metazoa > Chordata > Aves > Passeriformes > Notiomystidae > Notiomystis > Notiomystis cincta. The sequence continues at coordinate 70,135 of VZRX01021873.1, forward strand.
GGGAAGCACAACAAAAAAAAGTTTGGAGACCATTGACCCAGAGGACTCCCAGATGGAGTTTCAGCCCCAAAAGCTCGGGAAAATCAGCTGCCACAGCAGAGCAGAGCCCTCAGCACTCCTGCAAAGCTGAGGGAAGGCTTTGGTGCCGGTCATAGGCTGCTTCCAGGGAGAAACAGCGTGTCCCAGAATTCCCTTTCAGCCTGTAATGGAATAACCACCAGCACTGCAACACGCAGCAAAAGCCTCTGAGAAGTTGCCATCAACTCATCACAAAAAATAACGATAAAAAAAGCCCTTGGTGGATTGACCAGTGTTCAAAAATACATCCAAAGTATGCTCTTGCACGTCAGCCTGCTCTGGCACGCTCCTTCTGCACAGGCTTCCAGATGGTCCATCTTTTTAGCCCTTCTTTTATTTTAAGGGGACAGCCTGAGGCACAGCAGGACCCTATCACTGCTTTATTTGAGAGCAGGGAAAATGAAAGTTCTCCCAGCAAAAAAAAAAAAAAAAAAGAAATTATTTTTCTAAAAATAATTGCAAGAAACATAATTCACAGATTTCCTTTTATGCTTATTATTCTTCCCCACACAAGGCCACAGTTTTCAGAGAGCCCAGCTCAGCAGAGATTTAAAGGAGCCTCTTGGTGGTTGATAGTCCCTGTATTGCAGTCACTGATTCACAGATTAATTTATTTTTCAAGTCTAAGTCATGCACTCCATGCTGGACAACTCCAAGTGCAACAAAAGAAAGCCTATACACTATAGATCTATTTATTAGACAGTTTTCAAGGTTTTCCAAAAGGAACCTGTTAAAATGATTTCACATCCTCCTTCAGTAAAAAACAAACATACAAACAACAACAACAAAAAAACCAACCAAACAAACAAAAAAGAGATTAATTTCTCAAGGTCTGCTGTGGAACCAGTTGAGTTCAGGAGGCAAACCTTAAATCTTGGTGATTATGGGCTGTTTAAGTGTGATACTGCAGCAGGTAGGGGAAAACCCAGCCTTGCATCTCCAGGAGCTTCAGGGCTGTGAATTGTACAAGCTGCTTTTCCTGCCACCATGTCCTGAAAAAAGGAGGGGGAAATCATTGAGAACAGTGAGCACATGCAGCAGGAACCCAGCTGCCTTTTACCATTTCCCTCTTTTCTCTTTCAAGAAGCTCCTTGATGGGGAATCAGCAGAAGGGAGGGAAGCATCCCCCGATGATGCCACCAGGTCCTGGCTGTGACCATGGCGTGGCTCTCTCATGTGTGAAGGCTCCCTCCACAAATGTGTGCCTTCAGCACACACCCATCAAGTCCTAGGCTCCCAAAATTAAAGGAGCTGCTGGTTTGGGAACCCAGATTGAGGCCTGTTCACATGTGATCCTCCCTCGTGCCTCCCGGCCCTCTGTTGAGAGCTCACCCTTGGAAGATGCCATGGGGAGCAATCCGAGTCAATCAGAAACATAAAGCCACTCAGCCTCCAAAAAACCCCTGGATGGGAGTCAAACAATACAAGTTTTGAGAATTATTTTAGACTAAATTCTTCCTCAGGACATGATCTCCAAGGGTGAAAGCTTGGCCCCACCGAAGCCAAGAGCAAAACTCCTGCAGACCTCAGCAGGACCTGGCTGCCACCCAAAGCAAACTTTTCAAGTCTCAGTCAAGCTCTTCAGCTGCAGACGTTCATTTCCATTATTTCTGCAGCCTTTTTGTCTCACCAAAGGGATCCTTCCGCAGTGGCCATCCAAAAGCCGTTGACAAGACAGAAGAAATTTAATTTGCAGCTGAAAAAGAAGTCTATAAAATTCTTTCTTTTTTTTTTTTTTTGTTTTCCCAATTAAAATCAGTGTGTCTGTGACACGCTCTCCAAGCGTGGTGGTGTCAGTCTGGCTGGTGGAGGAGTCTGACATCCCTCAAAGCCTTTGGGGACTGGGATTGTGCCCTGTTCTATTCCTGCACAGCCCCTCACCCTACAGGACCCTGTGCCTGCCACGGGAACCTTCCAGGGACCATGGTAAAAGCAATTATGAACACAAGCATTTTGATTTCAGCCTTGTTGCCTCTCCCTGTGCCAGCATTGTTTGTCATTCCCAGCAGACCCGCGGCATTTTCTCCTCCCAGGGAAGAGCACTGTGACAATGATGTTGGAAGTGCTCACTGCTCTGACATTTGGAGCCACAGAAATGAGTAAAACATGAAGCCTCCATCTCACAACAAGTTCTGTGACTTCTGACGATTTCTTTTAAAGATTTTCTTTTAAACCAGAAGTAGCACCAGTCTCCATTCTTGCATTCAGAAGGTAACATCCACGTGGCCACAGGGGATGGCTCAAAAACACAGCTCTGAGTGTGCCCAAAAGCTGGAAAACAAAGAACAGTCCACACTGGACCAGTTCTGTTCTTGGAGATCCTCCTGGTGACCAGCCAGGTCACCCTGTGGCTGGCAGGGGTGAGGACCCATCTCACACCAGCTCTGTGGCTCGTGGCCACACCAGCAGAGGTGACCACAGCCTCTGCCCAAGGACAGAGAGATTTCTTTCACCCAAGAAATGGACACCAATCACCACAACCAAGCTCTGGTCCCTCTGCTCCCAGCACTAAAAGGCCAAGAAGTTTTGTCACAAGAGGAATTCCCCACCCCAAGAGCCACAAGGCTCAGACCCCACCTCTTAACCAGAACCCCAAAATTCTCCGCACATGCTGGCACTTATGGAATCATTCTCAGCAATCAGAAACACGATGGGCTTTGGGGAAGAAAGAAAAGAAACCAGGTCTGGCTTCCACCTTCATCTGCCCTCCACAGGCTCTGACATCTTTTGTGCAACGGGAGCGGGGCCGCGCCCTCCTTGCTCCTATACATGCCAAGTTGGTGACTTGCCACGTTATTGGAGCCCACAAACCTCGTCCAAGGAAGGGAGTCAGGCTCCTGCAGAGGCAACTGCATTGAACTTGCTCAAACATGCAGATTTCCAGAGCTCTCTGCTCCCACAGCCCAAAGGACGTTGCAACACCACGCCGAGAGCCTGGCATGCCGGAGCGGGCGCTGAGGTCCAGCTTAGGTCCAAGCCACTACAGGAAGGTGGGAATTTGAGGCCCTGGGAAATGCAGGGCTGCAAGAACCTGTAGAATTTCCTAGGATTTTCCCTCAAGATACAGGGGAATCTTAAGCTTTTGTGTTGTTTTCTTCACTTTTTCAAGGAAAGGCTGGGAGAGTTGGGATTGTCCAGCCTGGAGAGGAGAAGCTGCAGTGTGACCTCGTTGTGACCTTCCAGGGCCTGAAGGAGCTGCAAGAAAGATGGAGAGAGACTCTTTACAAGGGATGGAGGGACAGGAAAAGGGGAATGACTCCCCACTGCCAGAGGGCAGGGATGGATGGGGTATTGGGAAGGAATTGTTCCCTGTGAGGGTGCTGAGGCCCTGGCACAGGGTGCCCAGAGAAGCTGTGGCTGCCCCTGGATCCCTGGGAGTGTCCAAGGCCAGGTTGGATGGGGCTTGGATCAGCCTGGGATGGTGGAAGGTGTCCCTAACATGGCAGGGGTGACACTGGGTGGGCTTTGAGGTCCCTCCCAACCCAAACCAGTCTGAGATTGTTTGGTTCTAAAAACTACAGGAATCACATCCTTCCAAAACCCTCCTGGTCCTCCAAGAGAGAGATGAGCAGGAGACAGCGGGGCAAGCTTGAAGACAGAGGTCCCACAGACAAAATAAGTTCCTGTAGGATGGCCTGGGTGCACAAGCTTAATTCTAGTTTTGGAGGGTTTTCACAGTAGTTTGGCACATTAAATAAAATCTTTGGTTGCATTCAAACACACATCAGGAATGTTCAGGTTGCTGTATCTGTTGGTCATCTTGGCTTTCCCAGCTTTAGGACCACAGAATATCAGGAGCTGGAAGGGACCCACAGGGATCATGGATCCAACCCCTGGCCCTGCCCAGACCCCCAACAATTCCACCCTGGGCATCCCTGGCAGTGCTGTCCAAAGGCTCCTGGAGCTCTGGCAGCCTCGGGGCTGTGCCCATTCCCTGGGGAGCCTGGGCAGTGCCAGCACCCTCTGGGGGGAGAGCCTTTCCTGATACCCACTCTAAACCCTCCTGACACAGCTCCAGCATTCCCTGGGTCCTGTCCCTGTCTGCTGAGAACTGAAGAACTTCTGGGAATAATATGCTGCAAGCTGCTTTGCCAGAGAGAGAATTCCACAGGCAGTGACTCCTCCATCACCCTCGAAGAACCAGCCCAGAGAGATTTCTCCTTCCTGCCTCTCTCCTCACCTCAGATCAACCCCTTGCAAGGAGTCTTTAGCTCTGCAGTCATCTGTGAGTCACTCGTGGCACCTACACACACATGTAGCCACCTGAAGCAGGCTGCAGCAGTGCCAGGCTTTGTGCTGCAGGGAGGACACGGCGTTCCCTGGGCTGCACGTCTGCCTCCCTTGGCAGCTGCTGCAAAGGCTGCTCCTTCTGCTATGGACACCAGAGAGCACTGAAAAGAAACCAACCCCAAACTTCACTGAACAAGAACAAAAAGGGAGGGGGGAAGGTAAAAATGAAAATAAATATAAATCATGGAATCCCTGAGGCTGGAAAAGCCCTCCCAGCCCAGGGAGTCCACCCTGTGCCCAATGCCCACCTTGTCCCCAGCCCAGAGCTCTGGGTGCCACCTCCAGCCCTTCCCTGGACACCTCCAGCCATGGGCACTCCAAAGCTCCCTGGGCAGCCCCTGCCAAGGCCTGAGCAGCCTTTCCATGGGGAAATTCCTGCTGCTGGCCAAGCTGAGCCTCCCCTGGCCCAGCTCGAGGCCGTTTCCCCTTGTCCTGTCCCTGTTCCCCGGGAGCAGAGCCCGACCCCCCCTGGCTGCCCCCTCCTGTCAGGGACTTGTGCAGAGCCACAAGGTCCCCCCTGAGCCTCCTTTGCTCCAGGCTCAGCCCCTTTCCCAGCTCCCTCAGATGCTCCACATCACACCTGTGCTCCAGACCCTCCAGCTTCAGCATCATTAGATGGGATATTGGGAAGGAATTGTTCCCTGGGAGAGTGGGGAGGCCCAGAGGAGCTGTGGCTGCCCCTGGATCCCTGGTAGTGTCCAAGGCCAGGCTGGATGGAGCTTGGAGCACCCTGGGACAGTGGAAGGTGTCCCTGCCATGGCAGGGGTGGCACTGGGTGGGTTCTGAGATCCCTTCCCACCCAAACCATTTTGGGGGTTCCATGGTTCCATGTTAGCTTGGCTCAGAATCAGGGGATATCTGTGCTGGACCAAAACCCAAATGCTCTGACAGACCCTTGTTCAAGACTACAAAATGAGCTTGAGAACTACAACAATGGGGAAATGCAGGATAACATCAGCCAGAGCTGGGATTTCTCTGGAGGGAACAGCCATTTTCTTCCTCCACAAATTAAAAAAAAAAAAAAAAAAGAAAAAAAGAAAAAAAAGGGGAGAAAAAAAANAAAAAAAAAAGAAAAAAAGAGGTGGAAATACAAGAACTGGAGGAACACAAAGGTTATTTATGAAACACTTCTGATGAGGAGGATAAGAGCAGTTCATAAATCTTCAGAGAAGGCAGCAGACCAGCCCATCTGCAAAACAAGTGCCCAGGAGACCCGTGAGGAAGGAGAATGGCCCCAGGCTAACAAACTCTCACACCAAAACAAACCACTGAATCCTAGTAAGAAGTCCCACCCTGCTGGAAATCATCTCTGCTTTTCCTTAACCAGTTTATGATTTCAGGTATTTTTGAGGATTTTTTTTTCCACAACAAAACGCTGTTCCTGGAAAAACTTCTATTTATTGAAACTGAAATTTTCACAGAAGCCTGATGCTTAGAAGCCTTCTAGGATGACACTTAAATTCCCCCTATTATTCTGGATCTGAACTCAGATTTTCCACCTTCAGTTTGGGATATCTTCTCTCTGGGATCTCCTCTTCCCAGACTGAGATCCCCCTTCTTGAGGCCTGTGGTTACATTAAATTATTGAGCTTGGCAAGGTAAAATGACCCGGTGGTAGGGACATTTCCCTTTGCAGGATTTTCACATTGTGAGGAGCAGGGACAGTTCCCAAACCCTTTTGGCTGGTGCTCCTACTTCCAGTTTCACTTCCAAGCTTGTGGCCCCCCTTCACAAACCCTTAGGCTCTGCAGAGCACCGTCAATCCCACCACAGAATCTTCTCCTTGGGGACCCACTTACACTGAATTGTTTTGTCACTGCTCACCTGGACAGCTTGGAGCACACTTTCCCCTGACCTGGTGCCAGTAATTAATTCCTTTTCATGCAGCCCAGGTTATAAATTGTGTTTCTGATCCCACCCCTGGCCCTCTGTGGTTTTCCTCGCCCGCCGTGCGTCAAACGCTGCACCCTGAACCTCTGAGAGAAGGTTTGAGAGCTGCTCTTGCCACAGTTTTTGGCCAGGGCACAAATGCTGGTTTGTGGTTTCAGATTAGGTCTCCAGCTTGTGACGTGAGCAGGCAACGCCCAGGCTGCTCTCCAAGCAAAGTGTTGGTGCTGAGCCACGGAAATCCCAGGATGGTTTGGGTTGGGAGGGAGCTTAAACCCACCCAGTGCCACCCCTGCCATGGCAGGGACACCTTCCACTGTCCCAGGCTGACCCAAGCCCTGTCCAGCCTGGCCTTGGACACTGCCAGGGATCCAGGGGCAGCCACAGCTTCTCTGGGCACCCTGTGCCAGGGCCTGCCCACCCAGCACATCTGTGATAAATTACTGTGAATTTTGTACAACTCTTAAACACAGAAGGCAGTGAAGTCTGTGTAACTCTCTCACCAGTGCACACACTTCAACACCCCAGTAGATCCCAATCTTAACCTGTATCTTTGTGGCCATCTATTCCTTTGAGATTGCAGTCAAGCAAAAAGCAAAGAATTGCGTGCTCCAACTGGCCCGTGTTTAATCTGGAAATAATTTTGCTCTTACAGTGTGCAAGGACTGTAACTGTCCCAAAAATGAGTGGAGCACATCTGCTCTGCTCCCTGGACTGGGGAGGATTCAGCATCAAGCAGCCCCTCCAAACCCTCCAGCTGGAATGATGGGCAAGATTATTCCCTGAGAATTATTAAAAGCGTTGAGCTAATAATTTTAATTATTTTTCTCAGTAAGTGATCTTGAAAGGAGCCCCTGCCTACCACAGGTACTTCCCCACGGTGTTTAGACAAATGAAACAAGTGAGTTCAAGAAACAAACCTGCATCAGAAACAAACCTTGTCATGGTTTCACATTTTTGCTCAAAAGTCTTTGTTTGCTTAGCCCCCTGCCCCCAAAAAAACCCCACCAGACAATTCCTGTGCCAGCTGTTTTTCAGAGCCTGCTGGAGGAAGAGAGTGTGTCTGCTTTACTCAGCCTAGGAATTAACAGCACACTGTTACTACAGGTTTGCACACAGGGCTGAGGCTGCAACACACACCTTTTTAAAAAAAAATTATAACTAGAAGCCCAAGTTACCGCTGAACATTGAAGTTGCAAAAGTTTCAGTTATGCAAGCACACATTTCCTGGGTGTGAACATCTGACAGGCAGTAAATGAGGTGGAGAAGGAAGTTAATAAATGAGGGCAACCAGCACAGTTGGAAAGTAAGTGGATTTGAAACTTTCTAAATAAAATCAGTCATTCAAATCTCTGTGCTTGCAGTCAGCCCACAAGGCATCTCGACTCCACAGCTGTGCACAAATGCTTGCGAGCACCTCTGGAAGACATGGAAAAGAGAAAGAAAAAAGGGATATGCAGGTTCCTTGGATTTTGTGGAGGAGAAATGGGTGGTGCAGGGAGGATTTCCTTATGTCCCTTTCAGAACCCTGTGCCTGTTACCTGAAAATTTGAACACCCAAACATTCGCTCTTGGCTTGAAAGAAAACCCTGGGCTGCTCTCCCTCCTCCCCATTCTCCACAGAGCCCCAAGCTGGACTCTGTCCAGTTTGCAGGTGCCTCTCTGGTGCTGGGTCTCTCAACTGCTCCCAGTGTCCAGATGTGGATCCCCAGTGAGGAGCAGAGGGAGTTATTTGAGCAATCTGGTCTAGGGGGTGGCATCCCTGCCCATGCCAGGGAGATGGAATGAAATGGTCCTTAAGGTCCTCTCCCACCAAAACCAGTCTGTGATTCCATGGCTCTGTGATTCTGCCTTCCTCACCCCCTGGGGCCTCAGACCCCCTCCTTCTTCCACCTCCCCATCCCTTTTTTTCCTTTCAATACTTCCCACATGGATCTTGTGCCTGAAGTTTGTCATATGAGCATTTTCCATCTTTGCCACCTTTCCCCTGGTGGGAAAACATCACCATAGCCTGTCTGTAAGAAATGGCATCAGCTTTCCTTCTAAAGACAAACTCTTTTTGGGAGCATCTCAGTGGAATTTAGACCTGCCAGCTTCCCAGAGAGCAAGCCCAGTCCGCACCTTCAGTGCCAAAACCAAACCAGAGGGATGAGTCCCTTTAGATTTTAGAAAGCAGGGAAATAACTCTGCAGCCAGCCCACGATTTACTACAAATTTCCTGAATAGTTTGAGATTTTTCTGTGTGCCTGTAGCTCTTTGTGACTTTTTATCCCCTATCACTGCTATGTTTGAAAGGCAAACCCTTACTTTACCCCAAATTCCCTCTGAGAGAAAATATTTCAATGTGTTGGTTCAAGTATCAAACCAAACTGAAGCTTTGAGTGCCTCGATTTGGTCCCTGTTATCAAACTCAGTAAAAAAACCCTCAGATGGCCAAATTTGCTCGAGAAGAAGTGACAACAAACCAAGTAGCAGGAACTCCCCATCCAAAAATAACCACATGTCCATCATTAGTGGTTTGGTTGCTCGTAGGGAATCACAGTTCAACAAGGTCATGCTCTGTTGCTCCACGAGCAGGGTTTGATTTCTCAAAGGGAGAACAGATTTAAGCAGGACTTTTCAGCTCTTTGTGGAGCACAGATTGCAGTGTTGATAGTGGTGCTTCTTGATTTATTATTAATACCTGGGAGCATTAAGCACTGTCTGGAAAAGAGGGATTTTCCCTGGGTGAGGGGGCATCCCTTGGGTGGCTTTCCAAGCAGAGGGGGATCTCCATCCTAAGGGATGCCAGGACTCACCTGGATATGGCCCCCAGCAACTTGCTGGAGATGCAAGGTCAGTCCTAGGGACTTCCAAGCTTTCCCATCATCAAACTTTACCCAGGCTGATGTCGTGGCAGATCCTGCTTTTTTCTCCTCAGAACACTCAGTAAGGTCTGGGCCTACCCAAAAATGCCTGTTCAGTGTCCAGTTAAAGCTGATGTGAGGGTGGGATGTGGCATAAACAGCCCCAGGTGGAAGTTCAGCTGAGGGCACCCATCCGCCACAGGGGCTTTTCCCTTCTCCCTGCCCAGAGCTGATTCACAGCCCCTGGGGCACCGAGCCAGGCAGGAGGTGGCTGGAGGTGGCAGGAGGTGGCTGGACACCAAGGTTTGCCACATGAGAGGTTTCTGCAGGGCTTTTCCAGCCCAGGAGGGGCCTGTGGCAGCAGAAGCTGCAGCCTGTGCCCTCCTCCCCACCCTGGTGCAGATGTTGGATCCCGGCACGCCTTGTTTTCCTTTACTTCTTTTTATTTTCTAAATTTTTTCCCTTTTTATTTTAGGACTAGCATCTGGTTGGCTTGCTCCCCAAGCTGTTATTCAGCTCCACAGCAGTGGCAGCCCACAAACTGGGTGGCTTCAGCACCACCTCCCCAAATTCCCAGTTATTCACCTTTTCCAAGCGCTATCTTAATTTTATTCACGGGCAACCTCTTATTTACATGACAACTTCCATCAAGATTTTTTTGTTTTTAAGTTTTTTGCACTGTGACTTCTGCCATGGGACTGGGACCAGCACTGGGAAGAGCTCAGCAGCACAAAGAAAATCCATGAAAACACGACAATCATGCTGGCAAGGCTTTCCCCCCCTAGAGCAGCACAGAAGTGTAAAACAGATACCACCAAAATTTTAAATTTTTGGGGGTGGTGGTGTTTTTTAATAAAAAAGAGCACAGGGCCAAGGCAACCCAGACCAGCCCCTGAGACTATTTTCAATTCCAGGGATGGCCAGGCCCAGCAGCCAGTTTCCCATCTGTTAATGTGTGCCATGCACACATTTAGATGTCTCACATCCAGTCTGTCTCAAAGGACAGAAATAAGACCTTGAGAGGTGCCAAGCATCTCATCCACATGAGATTCAGTGTTTAAAACCTGCCAGTCCTGAGCAGAAAGGGCTGAACTAGGTGTTTGCCTGGGATTTCCCACATCCCCCCTCATTGCTGCCAGGTCTGAGATGAACCTGCAGTCTCTCTAGTAGCTGCCACCATCCCTCTCTGAAAGCTCTTCAGCCTTCTTCAAAGCTGCCAGGAGCTCCTTATCCAGGAGCCAAAGGTGTTATTTTGGCTGTTTTCCACTCAAATTTTGACATGGGAGGGTATTTCAGTGTTTGCCCACCAGGCCTCTCCCTCACAGGGTCCCAAAGGAGATTTTTCTGACTTCAGGATTCTCTGACACCTTCCTGGTCAATTTATCCCACAGAATGGCCTGGGTTGGAAGGGAGCTCAGAGCTCATCCAGTGCCACTCCTGCCATGTCAGGGACACCTTCTGCTATCCCAGGCTGATCCAAGCCCTGTCCAGCCTGGCCTTGGACACTGCCAGGGATCCAGGGGCAGCCACAGCTTCTCTGGGCACCCTGTGCCAGGGCCTGCCCACCCTCCCAGGGAACAATTCCTTCCCAATATCCCAAAGCAGCTTCTCTCCTAAGGTCTAACCCCACTGACACCCAGTGCTCCCTGTCTCTATTCCCACCTCCTGCAGGCTGTTCCAAGGCTCGCCGTGGTTTCCACTTGGAAGGGAAGTCAAACTCTCCTGTCTTCCCTTCCACACCAACCCAGCTTTTCCTGCCAGCACAGGAAAAGGCCTTGGACCATCCACTGAAACATCCTTGAGCAGCTCCCCAGGAACAGGGACCAAAGAGCAGCTAATTCCTGCAGCCATGCCCAGATTCATTTGGTGCCGAGCCCTCGTGTGATGGATTTCATTTGCACCGGGAGACTTTCCGAGGTGGAATTACTGTCTATAACATTTAGCAATTCCAAGAATATCTTATAATTCTGACAGCCTGCATCACCCTGGAGCCTGCCATGGTAAACATGCTCTCCCCTCTCCCTCTCCTGCAGATGGCAATTTAGGCAGTCGGGGAGGTTTCGTGTTTGTTCTCCAGCATGAGCCAAACTCCATTATTCCCTTTTTTTTTTTTTTACTTTCCTGGAAGGACATTGACCTGCAGGCATTGGAGAGGATTTTCTCCCTTCCCTCCCCACATTTTCAGTGGTTTGGTGACAGACACTGTTTGCAAGAGGCAGGATCCTGGAGGCCAAGTGCCTTTCTAGGCAGGTGGAATCCCAGGAAAGCCATCCCACCTGATCCCAGTAACGCCACTGGGAAGCACAGGCTGGCAGCACTGGCACCAAGCAGCTTCACAGCTGGCACAGCATTGGGCAAAGCTGGACTAGAGACACCCAGCAGGCTCTTCTGACCAAAATTATCCTCCAATCCTAAGCCCCATCCTCTCCTGCACTGGACACTTCACCAGATTACTCCTTGTTCTCTCCCCTCATGGGGGATGTGCCAACACTCCTCAGTAATCTAAAAACCATCTGAACACAACTGGTTTTGTAGAGATTTAAAGGGTCACACATCAGTGGCACCAGGTGAAAAAAATATTTCTGAAGGTGCAAGAGATTGTTTATGTAGAAAAACAACCTCAGGCAGACTTTAACAACTTCCTTCTCTTTCCAGGAAGACAAGAGTTTCCCAGCTCTGACAGACATTGCTTTTCCATGGCAGGAAAACCAGCGAAGACTCCTGCAGAATACAAACAGCACGACAAAGAGAGTCCATAATTAATGGTAATTAAGAGCAGGTTTGGAGATTGCAGAAGCAGCAGTGGTGACAAGAGTAACCCTTCACCAGGCAGCACAGAAAGACACCACATTCCTCCCCAAACCCTTTTCCTGATCATGCCTTTGGTTGCTGCATCCAACCCAAGAGATGGCTCAGGACGTCTTCATTTCCCCCGTAATTAACACCAGTCCCCCCCAGTGAACGAGGTGTGAGGATTTATGGCTCCAGGAATAGCTGGGCTCTGCATCCAGCAGCCAGGCTGGGGGATCCTGGCTCTTCCAGGGGGGATTTGTGCATCACTGAAGTGGCTCCAGGGAAGTTAAGTCACTGCTTAAGCAACTTCAGATGCTACAGCTGTTGGAGCAAAAGGAGGAGAAAGCATGGAGAGAACTGGATTTGGGGGGGTCAGAGGTGCAGGGGCATTAAATAAGGTCTGCTCAGAAGGTGATCCCAAATTCAGAGGGAGCAAAGAGTTCCCCAGACTCCTGCCAGGGCTGGGATTCCGTGCCATGCATTCACACACCCCCTCTGTGCTCTGCCACCACAGCCCTGTCCAGCCTCTGCTTCCAGGTCGGGGAAGGAAATTGTCCCTAATCCACGGCAGCCAGGTGTGGGCTGGAGGCCAGGAGAGGAGAGGCACTGATGGGCAGAGCAGATGTTGCTGCAGCAGCTGCAGAAGGCAGGCCCAGGGCCAGGGGTGAGCAGGAGAGGTGCTGATCCCAGCGGGAAAGAGAGAGGCTCGGGAGGTGCCACGGGGTGGGATTTGTCCTCCAGCTTCACCTCAGGATGGGCCACCAGGAGAAAAGCACTGAGGCTGCTGGTGCTCCTCAGGGATGGGGACACACCTCACTCCTGGGAACCTCTGGGAACCCAGGGCCCCCTGCCACTGGTAACTGGGGAAACTCCAGCTGAGACCCAAAAATCCACAGCCTCCACTGGCCTGTCCCATGTTTACAGCTCAGTGTGGGCTGGGCATTTTCCTAAAAGCTCCCACAAAGCCCAAGGAGGAAGAGCAAGGAGCAGTGGGAAAACTTGGATATCTCCTGCACTTCCAAGATGGAGCAAGTCATGGCTTTGTGACCCACAGATGTGTATTCCCAAATTTTAGGTACAATGCACTGGGCTAAAAGAGGTGGGAAGCTGGAAACCCCCTTGTTTTTCCTTGCTTTGTTTTGCTTTCTCCAGCCACCAAAATAATTCCACTTTTCTTTTAAAATCCCTACACAGACACTGGCCTTGCTTTAGATGAACTCAATGTGGGCAGCCTGTGACTGTGGGAAGCAGCCTGGGATAGTGGAAGTGTCCCTGCCCATGGCAGGGGCTGGAATGGGATGAGCTTTAAGGTCCCTTCCAATCCAAACCATTCCATGATTATACAATTTTATAAATTAAAAAAAAATAGTAACAAACACAACAAAAATCAAGTCATAAGAATGAGGATCAACCAAAAGAGAAGAAAGGAGGATAAAGGTTACAGCTGCAGTGAGGAAAAGCTTTGGAAAAGCCCTTTATTTTCCATGAGAGAGCACATTGCCTAAATCAACCATTAATCACCATGGCAAAAAGTGCAGTTGAGGGTTCTCCCCCTCCCAACAGGGTCAAAACTCTGCTTTGGGGCTTTACAGAGGTTCCTCAGCAAGCAGAGACAGCCTGAACCTCTTCACTGCAATGATTTAATGTTAAAATATCCTGGGAAGCCGTTTAGATGTGAGCAGGCCATGGAAAATGTTAGCCTGCTGGAGGACTTGGGAGAAAGACAACTGAAAACAGAAGTGAGAAACGGGGAAATTTCAGACTGTGGCTGCGACACCACGGCATCAAGAGATCGTTGTGTTTTTTTTAAATATTATTATTGTTGCTACTTAAAAAAGAATTCTACAAGCCACAATCAGTAAGATTTGGCCATTTCATTTTCCCAAGTCCCTGTGAAAGCAAGTTTGAGCCCACAGGAAAGGAAAAAGGGCAGCCCTGCCGTGACACACAGAGGAATTTTGGTAGGGGCAGCGTGGACTTTCAGGAGCATGAACTAAACCACGCTCTTGCTGCTCGAGCTGCCTCCAAAGCAGCTGTTAAAACACACTGGAAGATATCAAAGCAGCTCTAATTAACTTCCTGCTTCAGCCCTACTTCAAAGTGTTTCTGAGGGTTCTCAAGGCAGAGCCTGTGCAGGGCAGTCTCTGAAGGTCTGGGGCTCAGGCACTGCTGACTCTGAATGTGCTCGACATTCTGGTTGCTGGTTTTGGTTAAAAAGGGGATAAAAAAAGGCTTCACCCCAAACCCACTTTAACACAGGGCATCACATGTCACAGGGGAGGAAAGCAGCAAAACACCAAATCAATCAGATCCTTCCCTAAGCCATCCCTACCAATGGATGATCCAGTCTGGTCCTTCCCAGTAACCCCAGCTCCATTTTACCTGCAAAGCTTAAAGAAATTTGGGGGTTGGACCAATTAGAGTCGTGGAATCCCAGGCTGGTGTGGGTTGGAATGCACCCTAAAGACCCAAAATTGCCATGAGCAGGGACATCTTTCACTATCCCAGGCTTCTCCAAGCCCTGTCCAGCCTGGCCTTGGACACTGCCAGGGATCCAGGGGCAGCCACAATTCCTTGCAGTGCCTTTGCTCACCCAGGGCCACCTCAAGCTCTGGAATGACTGAGTTTTGATCCAATCTCTTTTTTTTCCCCCCATTTTTTTTGAGACATATGCTCCTCTGTTTATTTACCAGTTTGTTTTGGTCTTTTTTTAATGTTTTTTTTCTGCTCCAAGAGACATTTTCCCACATATCCACGTCTGCCTCCACTCTGACACGCCAGGATCTCCATCACCATCCACTTAAACTGTGAGGAGAGCAGTAATAGATTCCTCCTGTGCCTGCCTGAAGCTCTGCCTCCCTCCAGCCCCATCCCACACCACTCAGACCTTCACAAACCCTTGCCATGCTTTGTTTGAATCTTTTTATTCCCAGAAAAAAAAAAAAAAGTAAAAAAAGTTGTCACTGCCAAAAATAGAACATTTTTCCGCTCTGAAGAACAAGCAGCAGCATTCCTGGGAATTCAGACAAACAGCATTGGTCAGGAGACGTCTCACAGACACCCAGTGACATCCCAGAGCTGCTCTGGTGTCCTGCAAAGCAGGAAAGTGTTTGGGATCCCTCTGCCTCCCACTCTGAGGGACAGAAGCAGAAGTGACGAGCCTGTGCTCCATGAGAAAGGGTGGCTGCTCTCCACAGGGACTCCCTGAGTTAGTTATTTTTTATTTTAAAGAGAAAATGCCTCCTGACTGAAATCTGATGCTGTTTAGAGCACAAGCCTTCACTAAGCACAGTCACCAACAGTGGTATTTTAACCAAGGTAAAAATACCATTTTTGATTTCCTATGAGAATATATACAGCATTTCACCTGACTGTATGCAATGCAAGTTACCTGTAAGTGATTCTATATATAATAGTGAATAAAACTGTATATAATTATGAACCCATGTTCAATGGTTTGTAGAGAGGAGACATTCAGAGAAATTTTCAGAGAGCTTGAAATACTCAATTTGATCACTGTAGGTCCCTTCCAACTGAAAATATTCAGTTCCAATCAGTCACAAATCACCCAATTTGAATTTCACTGGGAGTTGCTCTCAGTTTAATTGAAATTCTTTAGCAACATGGGCTTGGGTTACATCAAGGCAAACGGGGAGCTTCATTTGCAAAGACATCTGCAGTGTTTTGGGAGCCTTTGGGCTCTTTTCTGAGAGGGAGAGGAAGAGAAAATCCCAAATTTCACTGACCCTCAGCTACACTGAGATCCCTCCAGGCAGACTTGGGCTCTCAGGGACTGTACTGGAGACTTCCTGAATGGAACCCAGTGGAAAACCTGTGGCCTGAATTCCACTCCTTGGGCAGAGCACCACAAGCACATGGCACAAACCCCACATGGCAAAAACCTCCCCAGGCAGCCAGGGGGGGAAGGAGCACAGCTCAGGGGGAGAGGGGCACAGCCCAGGGGGAGAGGGGCACAGCCTCCAACCCAGGGCAGGAGTGGGGAGTGGAGCCACATCCCCAGAGCAGGAGCAGCCTTGGAAATCACATCCCTTATCAGGAGACCTCAGCATGGGTCAAGCAGACGTGCCTGGATAAGCCCCTGTGATTTCCAGCAGCATCAGGTCCCCTCAGGCCACTCTGCGGGATTTAATTCCCAAATAATCTCTGGCCACATCAGCTCCCAGCCCTTGGGCTGGAGACAGAGCTCTGCCTGCCTCAACACCCTGGTCCTGCCTCATCTGAGCTGAGTTTGGAATAAAAGGTGTGCCACAGGCCCTCTTTGGGAGGTGAAAATACCTCCAGATACCTCCTGAAAATATCTCCATTTACTGGGGGAGAAAACAATTCCATCCACTATTCCTGCACTATTCAAGAGTCTTGTGGGCAGATTTTACAGCACAGCCTGAAAGCTCGCTGCTATTAAACTGAACAGGTGAGGAATCTTTCCAGCTCAGGATTTATTTTTCTTTTGATGGAGGAAGAAAAAAAAAAAAATCACTGATTTGACAACAGTTTCTCATGGGAAAACGTCCATTTGAGCAGGGATTTTCTGTGCAAGCAGCGGGGTCATTGACAGTGTATCACAGGGAGAGGAGGGCAGGAGGGAGAGGAAAAGGAATTCAGCTCAGGGCACTTGTTTAGGGTCTAACTCATTAAATTATTACTAATTATGTGCTACCAGGAGCCTAGCTAAATCAGAAAAATGGGGAAAACTGCAAAGGGGAAGATGGGAAGGTGGAGAGGACACCAGCCCTGCGGTGGGAGAGCAGCAGGAGTGGGAAGTGGCTGCCACACCAAGAAGGACAAACCCCGTGCTCAACAAGCATGTCCATGGAGGAGAGAGCCAGGCTGTTGGCATTTCCTTTGGATTTAGGATTTGCTGTGGGTCAGCACAGGTTTGAGGTCCACAGGTACTGGATTCAACCTCAACCTCCTGCCATTGGATGCAAGTCAGTCTCTGCCACCTCCAGGCTGAAATGGTCCAACATCAGCATATTTTGCCTTGGGAAAAGAGAGGAAAAAACCCTTTAAAAAGCAGCCCACGTGGCACTAAGTGGCTCTGCTTTTACTTCTTTGTGCTACAAAGGCTAAAGGAAAACAGGCTCTGAGAGACCACAGCTCAACCTGCGCCGAGCGCGGTGGGGCCGAGGCACAAATCAGAGCGGGGACCACATCAGCTCGTGGTGAAAGACCACAGATCAGATAAAAAGTCAGCTTTTGCAGCAACTGGAACAGAAAAACGAGCTGCAGCCCTGTGAGGCCAAAGTGTCCAGAGACTGTGCACAGCCTGTTTGCAAGAGCACCGGGCACCTCTGCGGACACAGAGAGTAAAATCCAAAATCCTCGCTGGGGCTTGGCCTGGCAGCTGGGAACAGAGCAGGAGCATCACCCCCGTGTAAGACACTCCTGCAGGGGGGCATTAACCCTTCCCAGCCACTTGCACAGTGCCACAGCCACCCCTTGGTCCCAGAGGCACCAGCACCTGGTGGCCCCAAGCAAGCAAAGGGAATAAAAGCCTGGGTCACCTCACGAATGCAGCAAAGAGGGAGAGAACAGGTGAGGGCCGACTGCCACGGGAGGTAAAACATCACTCTGAGGCACCAGCACGGCTGAGGCAGCTCATTAATTCAAAATGCTTATTCAAGAGCACCCATCTCCCAATTAAACTACTTAATGGGCTTCAAAAAGAGGAAACACGTGCTGGGGATGCTGGAGATAGAAAGTGCTGACTTTGATCTCGTGATTTTAAATTCAACACGCCTCAGCAGCGAGTGCCAGGCAGCCAGGGCACACACAGTGACACAGGCACCCACAGCCACAGCCCACACAGGCTCTGTGCCACGTGAAAAACCCTGGGAGAACCATCCTTGCCTGTGTCACCACCTCAAGTGGCAAGGACGGTGACACCAAACCTCTTGGGGAATGCAGAGGATCCCCAGAGTGTATGCATCAGTTTGAGGGAAAATGGGAGCAGAGCCTTGAAGATGAATGTGTTGAAGGTTGCTGAGCACACAAAGCACTCCAGGTTCAGGAAGTCCCTGGCTGCCAGCTGGGTCTGGTGAGGGGCTGGTCTCAGATGTGCATCCCCTGTTCTTACTCATCCCTGAACAGTCACCTCCAGCCACAGGGCAGGACACCCATTTTGGTGAGCCACAAGCCCCAACGGTTGTGCACTTGCACAGATGCACATTCAAAACTGCTACTCTTGCATTTTAAGGCTTTACAGCCAGACACTGAGCTCAGTAAAGCCACAAACCCAACCACCCAAAGCAGGTAGTCAGCAGTGGGCCATTCAATTCCTCCCTTTCAGGTTTTCCTTTTACCTCCCTCACACCTCCTTGTCCAGGCTTCTCACCTCTCCCCTTGCCTTCCCTTCTCCCTGCAGTTCAGCCAAGCTTGCTTTGTCTGAAGGACTTCAGCTCTTGGAGAAGTCAGAAGGCATTAATCAAACGCTCTATTGTGCAACTGTTTCCATCATTGAGTTGCATCTGGTCCCTGAGGTCTCTTAATTCTTCATTAAGAAAGTGCTCCATGTGGAAAGAGGCGAGAGAGGACTTGGACAGCACTTCACAGGCTCTGCTGTGCACGGTTCTGCACGGCTGGAAACAAACCCCTGCAGCCCCACAAGCAGATGTGCAAAGGAGCCCAGCACCGAGGGCACTGTCAAAAGGAAGAGACCAAGCAGCAGCAGCAGGGTCACTTCTGAGTCACCTCACAGCAGGGTGATGGAGAGGAGTCACCCAGAGCTGCAGGCACAGAGCATCAAACCGAGAGCATGGGACGAGTGCCTGACCCCCAGCACTGCCCCGGGGCTGAAACCACGCAGGACCAGCCCAGCTCCCCTGCAACTGCTGCAGGAAGTGGGCTGCTCTGTGAAAAGCTCAGCTAAACATGAACTGGGCACAGTGTTCCATCCCAAAAGGTCGTGAACTTGGTCAGAAAAATGCACCCTGCAAAGGGAAGGCGAGCACTGAAGAGAGGACATCAGGTCACGGCCACTGACACGTCAAAAGCACACCCTGAGCACCCTGACAGGAGCAGGTCGTGGGGTTTTGGGCAGCACTTCTTGGCCAGCTCATGCCACAGCATCTGGATGAAGGTGCAGGGTCCCCAGGTGCTCTCAGAGGACTGTCCTGTGCTTCACAGATCCCCAAATGATTTCCTTTCTCAGCCACGTTGCTTAACTCAGCTCCTCTTTGGCTGAGTGGAAGTGACTCCAGGGCACATCCACCTGCTCGTGCTGCATCTTCCTCCTCCTTGCCAAGACCCTGTGCACCCATCCACCTCCAGCTGTTGTGAACATGTTGCCAAATCCCTAAAAAACATACCTTACCTCCCCAGAGGGGGGCCTGAAATGCTGCCCTTGTGCTGCTGTGAACCAAAGTGATCAAAACTTCCCACTCTCAAGTTTTTTGCTATGAAGACAGGGAAAAAGAGGGATGAGGATGGATGGATGGATGGATAAAACCTCAGCAAAGCACACAAACCTGAGCAAGCTCCTGATCACAGGACACAAAGGATGCAACATTATCAGTGGGCTGGCTTAGGGTAATTCATAGTTCCACCTCCAGCATCCAGCTGCCTTCCAGATCCTGGTCAGGAGATGCTTTGCCAAAGCTCAGTTTTTTGCCAGACAGGTAGAGCTTTATCCTGTGTGAATGTCAGAGTTTGGCAGATCTGATCATGCTCCTCTACAAGAAACTCTCCAGATCTTACGAGAGTAAGTTTGTCAGAGGGAGCTGACAAAGAGATGAAGGTGGCAAAATGTGCTCCTTGCAGAATCTTTTCTTTTTTGCTTCAACATTCAGGGAAGCCAGAGTGTTCCCTGGAGTGCTGCAGCACAAACCCTACCGCAGAAAAGGACAGAGACACGTTGGGTGCCCCCCCTTCTCCTGCTTCAAGGCACAAACACGTGAGCTGGGAGCTCTTGTGCAAAGCTTTTCCTTCCTTTCGACACAAAAGAGACAAATTAAAAGCCAAGAGGATGGACAAGGTGAGGTCAAAATAATCCCAACCTTCCTATTTGGCTTTTTATCAGTGCTCTGTGTTTCTCAGCTCAGTGGTTCCCAGCTGCTTCCAGCCCTTCCCCTTTCTCCAGGAAGCCTCCAAGCCCCCAGCCCTCCCCTGCAGGTTGGTTGGGAGGGTGCCCACCTGTGAGTGAGGGCTGAGCACCACTGAACCTTCAGACACTCAGGAACCATGGAGCAGAGCTGCTTTTCTGTTCATTCCCATTCCAGGAGAAAGCCACGTCCTTCCCAATGCTGATATTCAGGGAAGGGGAATAACTCCCTTTTGTGCTGGTGAGTGGATGTCATCAGTCTCCTCTCGCTGCTGTGTGATCTTTACCATCCTCCAACGCAAATTCCAACGTTTTCCTAAGCTGGTTGCAGTCCTAACTCCAGTCTGGAGTTGTCAGCCCTCCTGTTTCCATAGTTTCAAACACTTTTTAAAGCAAAGGATCCCCAAGCCAACCTCTCAAACGCATCTCCCGCCCTCCAGCTGCCTCTCAGACACCTCTCATCAGCTGTTTCATCCCATCCTTGCAAAACCCCAGCAAATCTGTATAAACATGTGCCTTCACCCCTTTCCTCACAAGTTCCATGCCTCCACCCACGAGGTTTCTCTCTCCCATTACCAAATCCTGCTTTACATTAAAGCCTTTGCCGCCTTCTCCTCCAAACTCGTTAATTTCCATTTAAAAGGCTCATTCCCGCACAGATTTCCATGACAGAATCCTGCCCGTTTTCTTTTCCTCCTGCCACAGAAACCTTACAGAGGATGGGGCAGCCCTGATCTCTCCGTCCAGGCTGCTGGAATTCCTCAATCCAGCATTTCCCAGCTGCTTTCAGCCTCTTCCAAACCCCCACGTAACCTCAACACTACAATTATTTCGTCAAAGGCCAAGAAAACACCAGTAGGGCCTGAAGCAGCCTGAATTATACAAAGGGTAATTTAAAGCACAAAGCTCAGCCTCTGAAATATCACCTTTTATCAGTTTAAAACTCCTCCATGAACAGGATAATCAGGAAGGCAAAGTGCCTCCTATTTCTGGGCTTAATGATGGGATACAAAATAAATTACTAAGCACAGGAGCCCCCCAAAAGTAAAAATAAACCCCACTAAGCCCATTTTTTTATATTTCTGTAGCCAGTATGGCCCATACAGCAACATTTGCAGCTGGAAAGTGTAGCCCAGCAGTTCATTAACAAGTTTTTTTTAATTCAGGTTGCTCATCACAAGTGCTCACCGTTGCCATTGGGCTGGATAAACACAACCAGGTTTGTACAGAGCACCAGGAGCTCACTGAGGCAAACACATCTGCTGAACCTGCACAAGCCTGATGGTGCTCAGAGCTGCTCTTTCTTTTAAAAAGCAGAAGAAAAAAAAGCAACTTAAAGTGTTTCTCCTTGCTATGCCTTCAGAATAAATCTTAGTAGAAAACAAACAAAAAAACCCCAACCCTAAAGAATCCAGGCAGAAAATAATTACCTGTTCTACACAGCAACACAGAGCAATGGCTGAAAAGTTTGAAAGCCCAGAAGAAAAGTGGAAAATGAGAAGAAAATCATGGAAAAACAATGAAATGCCATTGAAAAAAACCATCTAGAAAAAGTTCCCTCAAAAAGGGAGCAAAAGGCAAATAAGTAATGGCTTTTATTTTAGTGGGTCCATCAGCTCAAATTAAAGGGATTTTTTCATCTGCCTAGCACAGGATTGGATGAAAAAAAAAAAGAGCAGAATTACCAGGGACAGATGTGGAAAGATGGGATTTGAGAAGATACCAAAGAATGAGGGTGAGAAGAAGCCAAGGAAGAAATTCATGTTCTGTTTTTGAGAAGACACTGAGATGACTCCTTATTTGACCTCCTTCCCTTTGTATCAAGTCTTGATCTATTGGAATGGGCTTTTTTTTCCCCAGTCCAGCTCCCAGTCACTGCACCCAGGTCACCTCAGGGCACCTGGTCAGACCAACACAAACATCACCACTGGCAGATGCTGTCACTCATTTCAGAGCCAACCAACTGCAGAAAAAACCCAGTTTAAAATTCTCCTACCAACATCATTCCTTCTTAAAAGAGTGCAGTTTCTAACTCTGCTGCAGCTTTAAAAGAAGACACAATTAATTATTAACCACCCCTGCGTGGCTGCCTGGAAAAGGACCTGAACAAACTGAGGTGCTGCTCCCTGCTGATGCCAGAGCTTGGGAAAGCTCAGCCAGGCCCTGGAGCTGGAGAGGGCTCAGAGGACATGGAAAGCACGGGTGTGGGGATGGAGCAAGGGGACCATTCCCTGTGCTGGCACCCAGCACCTCTCTGGGAAGCTCTGTCACCATACTGGTCACCAGAGTGGAAAAAAATGAGTATTTTGGCCTAGAAATCACCTCCAGCTGCTGGGGGCTGGGCTGTGGGACTTTCAGCTAAAGGGACAAGAGTGTAAAAGTCAAATATAATCCTCTGTCCACACTGCTTCTCACCTGTCTCCAGGTGAGAATCCCTTCACAAAGAGACATCTCTGTATTTACAGAAATTTCTCATCAAGTTGAACCCTGTTTTACTCTCCTTTGAGCTTCCCCACCTTCCTCTGCATCTTCCCACCCTACTTTCAATTTCTGGATGCAAAACAAGCTCACCTGAGCAAAAGGAACACACATAAAGGTCTTCCCCCTGCCTTGGGCAGGGACACCTTCCACTGTCCCAGGCTGATCCAAGCTCTGCCAAAACCTGGCCTTGGACACTTCCAGGGATCCAGGGGCATCCACAACTTCTGTGGGGACCCTGTGCCAGGGCCTCAGCACCCTCACAGGAAGGATTTCTTCCCAACATCCCACCTATCCCTGCCCTCTGGCAGTGGGGAGCCATTCCCCTTTTCCTGGCACTCCAGGCCCTTGTCCATGGTCTCTCTCTCCATCTTTCTCACAGCTCCTCAGGCACTGGGGACAGGCACTTTCCCCTGTGGTTTAATGCCCCAGAACTGTCCCCTGCCCCTCACCAGGACAGCAAAGTGAGGGTTTGATACCCCTGCACACATCTGCACTGGGCCAAACCTCTGGAACACAGCAGGCTTTGGAGCTGCAGCTCCCTTAAAATCCCTGGATGCACAAGGAGCACCCTTGGCTCCGAGCACCACACTCCAAATTCCACAGCTTTACAAGCACAACGTTTCAGCTGCTTGCCAGGCTCAGAATACTGCAATAAAACACCCACGCAGTGACAAGAATGAGACTTTAATCAGTTTTAAGTGGAGTTTTAACACTAAGAGATAAAGGGTTGTTAAACACAATAACAAACGGACATCTGATTTGTATGAGGCATTATCCTGTACATGTCATACTTGGTTTTTGTGTATTCTCAGTTACACACAGAGCCACTGTTGCACAGCACAATAGTATTTGAAGAGGCTGAATCAGAGTAAGGCTGCTTAACAGACTGATTTTTTTTTCTTTTAGTATCTATATATATATATGCTATATGAAAACAGACTGGAATTTGAACTGGCAGAGAAAGGCAGCTCTGCCAAAACGCTGCAGTTGGAGCCCCTTTTAGTGCACAGTCCCACCCCATCCATCTGCATGCACGACACTTTCCAACAGTATTGAGAAGGTAAACGAGGCACTTCGTGGCAACCACAGGCATCGTTAACATATTGCACACATTTGCTAGGACTAAACATGGAACTTGCACACCAGCATCCTCTTTTTGGATTATTTTAAGGGTTTGGTTTTTTGTTTTTTGTTGGGTTTTTTTTTTTTTAATTTGGAAAGCTGATTTTGATGCTGCATGTAAACTCCACTTCAGTTTACAATGTGTGCCCCGGGGAGGAATCTGGAGGCTGATTTGCACAGCTGCCCTGGAGCAGCTGTGGCAAAGATTTTAACTGGGGCTGCCCAAGCCCAGGGGATGCTTCAGGGCCTGACAGTGAAGCTCTTACCAAAGTGATGCCTTCGAGTTGTTTCAGACATGTGAGCTCTTGCACATCCCAACAGGCTGAAGCGTACAGTCCAGAAACTCAAGGAAAGATTACCTACAGAATGCAGCTCAAGCTAATTATGAATACTGTCATAAATAAAGTTTTAATAAGGACTCAAAAACCTTTCAGTCATAGCAATTCTTGTCAACTTCTATGGGGGTGGTAACTGAAATAAAGTATAGGAGAGTATGTATAATATATATTTATATATATAATATATATATATAATGCCATTTTTCCATTTCCAATGACTACACCATAAAATGTAAGCAAGGCTTCTCAAAGACGTCGAAACATTTAAAAAAAAAAAAAAAAGAAAAAAAATCAAAACCCTCATTCCAACCTTCACATTCCAAAGGAAAAATAACAGTGCAAAAGCCCATCCTCGTGTCCTGATTCCCGATCCGGCGTCACCGACTGGAACTGCACCATCCAATCCTGATTATCCACACTGGGACACGCAGCAGTGCCAACACCCCCATACTACCCAAGCAGGAACAGTTTGGTTTATTAAGCCAACACAACTTTCAACTGTTATAAACCAGACAGGGTGAAACATGATTGGAAGGGTAAGAGTTAAAATTCCTGTTCCCAAGGGAAAACCACCTCCTGCTTGTCACAATGAGCACTGAACCTTGATCATTAAAGTCTAATTAAACCTGTAAGTCAGAACGGATTACCAGCTTTGTTAGAAGTCAGAATCACGAATCTGAGGAGCAGAACTGACCAACAGAAATCAAATAAGGAATTTTTTTTTAAAAAGCCCTTTACACCTTGGTTTACCAACTGTAATTAGTGGAAGTCCTGCCTTGTGTCGCTCAAATTCCAACCATTAATGCTGCTGTACAGGGCTCTGAGAGATCCCATTCATAATTCTGGCTGAGAACACAGCTCATGAACTTCCATGTCAGCACCAAGAAGTTAATTAAGCAGGGGGATGTGTGTACTACATCCTAAAAAAAGCATCAATTTGGGGTCAGCTGTTCATGGCCCACTTAGAGGGGCCCATTTTGGCAGTGACTTCACATCTGGATGCAGCAGCAGCTGGACTCCTGAGCCACCTCAGGCTGGCCATGACAATTGTCCACCAGAAGCCAACCTCGAGCCCTACCCTTGGCTGTGGCCCTGGGAACAAATAATCCAACACTGCCACACTTGGATTTGGTGGGTGAGGTGTGGGGTTGTTTTTTATAGCAATGTATTTGGGATAAGTTCTGCTTTTTAATCTTCATTTACAGCGTTGAGAATTTACTGCAACACT
This sequence comes from Notiomystis cincta, assembly GCA_013398075.1. Lineage (NCBI taxonomy): Eukaryota > Metazoa > Chordata > Aves > Passeriformes > Notiomystidae > Notiomystis > Notiomystis cincta. The sequence goes on from VZRX01021873.1 coordinate 95,257, forward strand.
GGTTTCCTGTCTCTGGTGTGTAATGTCCATTTTTTAAACATTGCAGGTAAAATGAGTATTCAAGTAAAATTCCCTAACAGTTAATGACATTTTTTTTAAAAAAAAAAGAAAAAAAAAAGTGTGCAAAACTGCAAAACTCATTGTAATAGAATGTGTAAGGTCAAAGGGGTGGAACGGCTGACAGAGGTTTGATTGAATAAATGCATCAGAAATCTTCAAAACAAACACTAACCTGGAGAATCTCCAATGACATTTCCTGTGCACCATTACAAAATCTTTTTATATTCATGAGAGGAATTAAAAAAAA
>VZRX01021873.1:98282-142983 GCA_013398075.1 Notiomystis cincta
TTTTCAGTTTATTCAAGTTTGTATCTCTTCATGGTTGTTTTTTTTTTGTATGTTTTTTTTATCTCTGATAAAAAAAATATTCAGACTTTTGTAATCTGCGTATGCTGATCTTCATCAAAAGGTTCATTCTCTGGATCAGAGTCAGTGGTGTCAGAGTATCTATAATGATCAGGTTCATTGTCACTAACATCTGGTGTTACAGAAGTTGAACTGCTAGCCTCTGGGTTTGATGGCTCTTCTACTGTTTTTGTGAAAAATAGCTTCACCTGGGGAAGGAAAAAACAACATTTAAAAAGGGAACCTGGACTTCAACTGAGCACAGGCAACAAAGCAATTTTTAACAGCACAGCTCCTTCACTACCCTGAGTCACACCAGTGCTCCTCTCTCCAGAGAGGTTTGCCAGCCTCTCAATGCCACCCCTGGCAAAACAAAGACCTGGCAAAGCAGCAGATTTTCCAGCCCAGCTGCAGGAGCTGGGTCTGGCTGAGTGCTCAGGTGCTCCTGAGCTGCAGCAGCAGGACATCCCAGCCCCCTCCTGCCTTCCACAACTCCCAGAGCACAGCAAGAGGGCACAGGAATGAGCAAAACACTCTCTGATGGGTGACTTGTGTGTGGAAAGTCTGATCCAAGCAATATTCCTGAATTCCTTGAATTACCTTCAAATGAGCACTGGCTGATCTTTTATGAGGAAGAGAGAAAATGCTGAAATTCTTACAAATGCTTTTGCATATTTAAAACACTGCTGGGCAATGGCTCATATTCCCCAAAGCTAAACTGCCAGGGTAAGGTATTCCCAGAATCACAGGAGAGCTGGGGTTGAAGGGACCTCTGGAGATGATCCAGTCCAAGCCCCTGCCCAGCCAGGGTCACCTGGAGCAGGTGACACAGGAGCACTTCCAGGCGGGCTTGGAATGAATCCAGAGAGGGAGACTCCACACTCTCCCCAGGAACTGTCCCAGGGCTGTGCCAGCTATGTGGAAAGAAGTTCTTCCTCATGTTGAGGTGGAACTTTGTTTTAGTTTATGGCCTTTGCTTCTCATCCTGTCACTGGCACCACCAAACAGAGCCCAGCACCCCCCTGAAGATGTCTGTGTGGAGTGATGGGATCCCCCTTTGGCCTTCCCTTCTCCAGACTGACCAGGCCCAGCTCCTGCAGCCTCTCCTCATCTGAGAGATGCTCCAGACCCTAAATCATCCTTGTGGCCCCCTCTGCTTCCCATGAAAGAGACACTGCTGGGAATCAGCTCAGGAGTTCAGGGTGTCCAGCCCAGAACTCCGGCAATGCAGCTGGAGCAGGGAAGGTGCCACCTGGTCACCAGCACTCCTACACCTCTGATGGCTTTGATAAACACCTGGAACAACCTGAAGACTTCAACCCCAGCCTCTCAACATCCATCAGCTCCCCAAAAAGCAGATAAAAGTACAAAGCTCTGCTAAGTGATGGCAATACTGACACATGAACTCAGCTTCTACACAGCAGTTTCAACATGGTCCCTCCAAAGGCAAGACAAACAAATCATGCAGCTTTTCAGCTTTGTTCACACATAAAATATACTGACCTTGAAGTTTGGAGAGAAATATCTGTTGGCTTTGTCTTTATTTGCTTTGTCTAGATCGTTTTTTGTTAATGTAAGGATTAAATATTCCTTATCATTATCTGAGCGCTCTGTACTGAAAATACCATCAAGTTCCTGATCTGCAACTAGACTTCCATTTTCTACTTTGTCTGAATTTTCATCCAGTCCTATGAAGAATGTATTTACCCAAAAGTGAAACATTTTGTCCTGAGGGAGGAAGAACACAGAAAACAAGCTTGCTTTAGTATTCACTAATGGCATGTTAATTAGACTGCTATCAGCATCTGGTCAAAAACAAATCTGTAATATCAGGCAAAACTTGTTTGGACAACAGTATGTCATTTGTTACATTGCATGCAAAGACATTTTCACCACATCTCCTGGACAACACACAAAAATCTGCATTCATCACGCTCAGTTTTAACCAGTTAAGTGTTTAGAAGTCATTCATTGAGAGCTGGGCTTAAAACTACCATACCTGCAATAAAGGCAGATTATAATAAATTCAATAAACTGAAACTTGCAATCATAAGGCATAAATAGATTTGGTTTTGCTCATACCTTGCCAAGCAATCCCTATACCCAACAGACAACCTGTGTGAACCAGCTGAGGTGAGTAATACTGAATCTCCCCTGTAACAGAAAGCTTTTCTTATTTTTATACAGAAATAGCTACAATCGAGCAAAACCACAAATCCACTAGTAAAGGCTTCACTGCTGCTCTGCTGAGAAGCTTTCACCCAGCCAGACCTTTGCTGAGTAGCATTAAGAGGAGGGCAGACCCAGTGCCTGCTGTCCTGCCACTCAGCTGGAGGTTTTTAGGGAGCAGCCGAGGCAGTGACAGTCGAGGCAGGATGTTCAGCTCAGGCAGAACCTGCCAGGTGACCACCAGCAGTCTGATTCTCCACTCTGCCACAGGTCCAGCTGTGCCAAGAGGCAGGACATCCCTGCACCAGAGATCCTGAAGGCTCTGGAGAAGCAGCTTTCTGCAGCCAAGAGCTGACGTTTCCAAGGTCAGTTCTCCTTGGCAGCTCGGTCCTGACTCGCACACCCAACACCTCTCCATCTGACACTGAGCTACATCTACTTGCTCTTTACACAGGAAATCTTCTGTTTGACTCTGATGTGGCTTTTCAGGCCAAAGATTCAAGATGCAAATGGCCACGTCTTGCCACAACAGTCAGTATTCCTGCACTGCTGCTAAAGCTGCAGGGAAAGTAACCCATTCCAGAGCCTAACATTCCTTGGTATTGCACAGGACCAAGAACACAAACTCACTCCTCATCTGAGCTAACTTACATATTTTGGTTTACCAGGGAAATCTAATCCAAATTTCTTACTGGAAAAATCTATGTCCTGCCCTATCTTCCTATTCATCTCTGCTGGTAAGGAAGCAGGGGGGTGGAAATCAAGAGGTGGAACAGAAGTGGTTCCAGCGTGTGTGACACGAGCAGGCCTCCTGCTGAAGGCAGTTTGGCACCAGCAAAATACCACAGCATTTTCCTGAGCCAATAAAAGGGGGCAGGGAAGAGCTGGACTCCTTAACTCACGCTCATTCTCCTCACAAATTTATTAAAACAAGATACTGGGAATTCACAAGTGTCCTTCTCTGCCAAAGGGCAGCAAACTGATTTTCAGTATTTTAGGTAAAGCCTACAAAACCACTTTCAGCTTGTCTGCATTTCTGTAAGCACCTGAGAGACCCCAAGGCAGAAGTTAAAAATCCAGCCAGGAACACTTCTGGTAGCTGAGTTCCCCACTTCACCACGTGCCTCTCTCCAGCACTCTGGGAATCAGGTTCACCTAATGAGTGAACATGCTGTAATTAAGAGTTGTCTGGGAGTCTAACAGATGTTTCCCACTGCCACTGAGTCCCTTCAAGCCATCCCATCTCTGAAGAAGCCCTGTTGGAGCCCATCCATGGGAGGCAGCAGGCGGCAGATTCTTGCCAGGCCCTGCTTATACATTTCACACCCTCCTCTTTCCACAGGAACAGCCTTAGAAATGCCCTGCCTGGGTCTGGAAGTCGAGGATGAATATCCTGGGTTCACTCTGCTGATGTCTCTCTCCCAAAGGAAGAGGCAGCAGACAAAATCCCTGTGAAGACATCCTTAGGATACCCCGATCCAGGATCCTCATCACCCACAGAGCCAGTCCCTCAGAGGAGGCTCCAAAGAGATGTTTATTCCTGCTCAAACCAAAGGACCTGCTCAGGTGAGAACAGAGGCAAGCATTGGCTTTCCTGCTGAAAACCCCTCTGGTGCTGGTCCCCAGTGCCACCCCTGTCACCTCCAGGGAGGGGAGGACACGCTGCAGGAATGGATGGCTGGAGAATGGCTCTTGTCACCAGCAGGGAAAGCAGTGCCAGAGAAAAAGAGGCCACTGGATGGGAATCAATGCCAGCAGAAGCAGAAGGCACAGTTTTGTCGTGCCTCACCTCCAGCTCCATGAGTGGAGAACCAGGAGGGATTTAGGTGGCACTTTAGGGGCTGGGGGGACTCAGCTTCACTGACAGGGGCTGACAGACAGCAAAGCTCTCACTAAACAGCTTTTAATCTGTGTTCCTTGAGATAAATTTGCAGAAGTCTTCAGGGACTCAAACTAAACAATGCAACTCAGCTGAGCTGGTCATTTCTCCTTTTATCTCCCTCCAGCTTTTGAAAGCATCAAGTTATTTTCCTTTCCTTCCCACTACACAACTTAATAAGCCTAATAAACTGAGTTCATGGGTCCTGGAACATGCCATGGCCACTCAAATTGAGGGAAGACTTGGTCATGTTTTTTGGAATTAGCTCTTAAGGCTGATATAACTGTGTCACTGTTTTCGCTGAAAAGCAAATCCATTATTCAAAGTGAGGATTCAGCTAAAGCGTCAGGATCCAAGATATTTCATGGAAAACAAGGAAGAAAGATGATGTAATATGGGCCAAAGATAGGAATTTTAAAAATCAAGGCATGAACTGAACTCAGGCTTTATATAGCAAATCAAAATACCAGACCAAGTGCTCACATAACACAAGTTAATGAATAGACTTCTGAAAAAAACCCCAAACTATCCGAGACTGTTTTTCAGTGTGTTTTGCTTCACTTCCAGTTACATCACAGACATCTGTCTTAAAAAAAAATAAACCACAGATGTACTTCTTCCCATAACCAATCTGTGCCATAAATCTCCAGTGCAGTATCAGATGAGACAGAGGCTGATTTAATCCCACAATTCTGGCAAACAGTGCTTGTCCCTACCTTGTGCAGTTTCTCAGAAAAACACTCTCCACTCTAGAGCTGGTCTCTTAAGTGCAGACTGAGATCCAAATCCGAGATTTAAGCCATCCATCAGGAGTTCCCATGTCCTCCCAAGAGCTTAACTTTGGTAGAGAGATCTACAGGCACTCACAGCCACTCTGCAGCACCCGCCGAGGGCTTTGGAGATGCTCTCCAAGAACGGAGATCATGGTTCAGCCTGTTCCCTAGGCCTGGCTGATGGAACTTCCTGTACCATTTTCAGATCAACACTGAGTCTTCTGACATTTTCAGAGTTCATTCCTCAGCGTTTGCTAAACAGCAACTGCCCAAAGTCTTGTTTGAACTCTGCAGCAGAACTTATCTCTAGACTCAAGAGATGAAATGCAACTGCTCAAACAATGCTGTCAGCCCTCCTACGCTGGAGTCTGGGGATGAAACACCACTGACTCTCACAAATTAAATCCACATCAACATTTCCCTCTCATCTGTACTGGGAGGACTCCCAAAAAAAGGTCTCCTTCACCCCCAGGCTCTGGAGGCAAGGAAGATGAGGAGATTTCTGTATTATTTTTAAACAGACTCTCATTGAACCGAGTGATCTAAGGATACTCTGAAATACTTTCAGATTATCACGTCAACATCAATAACTGGAAGGAAAAGGCTTTGCAGAGGTCCATGGAAGCAAAACTAGAGTGACTACAGCAGCAGTCTGAGATGGAAGAACAGTCAAGCTACAACAAAAAGCCATGCTCAAAAAAAAAACCCCAAGCCCTCAAATTCCTAACTTTTACCCATCAGAAATTCATACACAGTCACTGCACTTGAGCCTCAAGCCATTTTGTTCTCATGTGGGCATGCATTTCATTCTTGAAAGGAAGTAGCTACAGCTCACTGAAGAAACAGTCTGAGAATAAAGTAAACAACTTGATTAGACAAGAAAAGACCAAGAGCTGTGGACTTCCTAACTGATGCCAGGTGGCAGAAACTATGGAAGGGATGAAACTTTTCCAAGGCACTCAGCCCTGTACCAATATCCCAGTGGCACCAATGATCCTGTGGCTGAGGTCAGCTTCCAAAAGCCACTGAATTTGCTTAAATTAACTTTTGCCATTAAAAGAAAGGACACATGACTGCTTTAAATCTCACACTGACTCTGCAAGGTTATGTGTTTAAAGCCATTTGGTCATTCAGGTTTGGTCTGGTTCATGGATAATAATTTTATCCTAAATGAGCCTGAGCAAAATTGAGGAGGGAACTCTGCAGATAATGCTGTTCTTCAAAGGATTGGGAAATTTGGAAGCAAGTACAGGTGAGGGAATCTGGGGCACTTCAGCTGAGATCAGTGTTACCAAACACCAAACCAGAGCCAGGGCAAAGAAGTTTTTCTATCTCTAGAGATGAGACACAATCATTCTCCACCCTGAGGCTCAGAATGGATCAGGAATTACACTTTTAATTGATCTTATTAGGTTTTTTATCATGTTAAAGTTAAAATGCAGACTGGTAAATATAAGACTTGTTTAGCTACCTATAATCTGCTAACAGAAAACCTTGGAAGAACAACAAGCAGTGACTGGCAACAGACTTGTAACTCCACTTTTCCTAAACCTGGTTAAGAAACCAGAATCTCAAAGATAAGATGCTGTTCCTCCTCATTATGCTGCTCCTCATGAATTAGGAAATCACTGCATAAAGGGATCTTTAAAACACAAGTCTCCCCAGTGGAAGGCCTTCACTTCTGGGGTTTTGAGTAAAAGCTGTGTAGACAGTTGAAGCAGAAAAGGAACAGGGACAGATGTGGAACACCTGGACAGAGAACTGTGTTCAGTTTGAGCCAAGGTAGGCTTTTCTGTCACCAACATTCCTCTTTGCCATGTTCTCACCTCATTCACTTTATGCAATGACCTGTCCAAGGACCATTGGAAGGATCAGCTCCTGTGTTTGCAGCAGAGCTAAGGCAGGTGATCTTACCAGGACTGTGGAACATCTCACACCTATTTTCTGCTGTCCTCCATTCATACTGAAAGCTGAGGCAATAAGACACTTGATTCAACAGATATTTCAGAGAGATTACCAACGTGGTTTTTTTACTGGGTGATGAAGGGACAGTTTCCATCTCAGAAAAACCTGCAGATGTGAGAAGAACCACCTTCACCATTTCTTTGGCTCTACCAGGCCAAAAACACTGAGAAAATGAGCACCTCTGCACTATCTGTAATCCACAGAACTGAAACACAGTTTGGGTATTTGATAAGAATAGACAGAAAGGGGAAAAAAAAAAAGTATCAACCAGCTACTCAGAAACTACAAAGATTCTTAAGAAATGAAACCACAATCTGACACTCTGAAATGGAACTCCAGCACAGTAACCTTCCTGCTGTGGTTCTGCCTGAAGACCCAACTGGTCCTGCAGAAATTGTGTGCTCTCATGAGGGGCTCTCATTACTCTCAGGATCCCAGTGCTCTCTCCAGAGGTAAAACAAACACAGGAATTTGTTCCTGGGGCTTCAGAGCCAAGATCCAGCAGCTGCCCTGCACACTGGTATTTCAGGGATGGGCAGGGCAGCACTTCCCATCAGGTCTGTCTGCAATCCATGTGCTACTAGAGATGGCAAAGAAACAACCCACGGCCCTGAGAGGTGAGAGCAGAGCAAGCAGGACCTTGTCTCAGATGCTGGGGTTTTGCATCATCTCCTCCTTGCATCCCTCATGTTCAGCCCATGGTACTCATCTGGGTGCTCCTTTAAAAGACTCTTCTCAAAACTGGCTGCTGCATGTTGCTGCTTTAAATGTCAATAATCTTGGCTTTGAAGCAGAATTTCTACTTTTAAAATGCTTTGTTTTACAGTCTCTGTACTGCACATAACTGCACTGACCAACTAGAACATCTGACAAAGAAGCAGAGAAGGAAAACAGTGCCACTGAGGAACTGTCCAGAAACTTCTGCAGACTCCAGCACACAAATTAAACTTGTTCACACCTGAGCAAGCCCTCACTACAGTGTGCACGTCTATGTATGCACACACAGCTGGCAGGTACAACCTGTGTGCATCACTTCTTTGTCTCCTGACCCACTTGGCATTTCTGATTTTTATGAATTCGCTCACTGAATGCTCATAAGTTTTCTAACCAAAATTCAACAGGAAGTAACTACTGCTGAGGAGTTTTAAGTAGCAAATGCCAAGGTAGCCTTTGATCAGCACAGTCTCATCCTCACCTTTCACTCTGGTAGATCCACAAACACCTGAACTAAAGAAACTCAGGGATTCAGCTTTAAGAACTGGCTGAGTTTGGTTTCAAAGTAAGTCCTAGATTCAATTTTTTTTCCTGCAACTGAGACCCTAATAAAATCCTCAGCTCTGAGGGAATTCTCTAAACCTCTCATGTCAAGGCACTGCAGCTGGGAACACAGAGGTGGTGGAAGAGATTGCAGAGATACTTTTACAAAGTGCGTGGGAACTCAATTATCTCAGAAATTCAGCTAAATTTGACAGATGGGTACAAATCAGCCAACGGCACAGACAGGATCTTCTGTGCCTGCTCAAACCTCAGGAAAATTTAGTGAAGAAAGCAGCTGGAGTTAACTTGCTCAGTATGCAAGTCTATTTTTAGAAGGTGAATGTTTCTTCCTCAATTAGATTACTCACTACTACCCAAACGACTGCAATACAGACCCAGGATCATTTTTATCCAACCTTTGTACTTAATCTCACCAACTCCCAAAACATCCAGCTTTCATTTTGTGGTCGATTGGCTCCTTGGGAAAACCAGACATCAAAGAATTAAATGCCGTGATTACACATCCCTGAAAAACAACCAACATCCCAACCCTGCATCAGGGGCTGGCTCGACAACATTTTCCAGAAAAAGCAAAGAAACCAACCTTTTTCAACATCTTGTTCTGTTTGTGGAAAAATTCCACTTTGATATCACCGCATACCGGCAAAGGTTGAGGGAATTCAAAGTACATGTACTTGTCTTCACGTCGTGAGGGTCCTGAAGGGGAGGTGAATATCTTTACCTTTAGCTGGTACACCACAAACTGAGGATCTGTGTGACAAAACAGAGTGTCACTTTGTGAGAAAAGTCTCAAAAAGCACAAAAAGCAGCAACAAAACCGTGAGCTATGAAATTTTCAAAGTTAAATAAATTTCTGTTAAGGGTTTAACACCACAGGGGATCTAACTTGGCCAGATGCTACTGGAAACAACCTTAGAGATTTCTGTCCTTCATGGCAAGACTTTCAGGCCACCAGGGAGTTCCTAAAAGGTTATTTCTTTTTAATATAATGACTACAGAAAGTGACAAGTACTTTGACTACTCCTTGCATTTTGCCTCTGCTCTATTACACACACCTAAGTGAGGGGTTTATTCACTTCTCTCTTCTTCCAATTGGAGAGCAGCTGCTCATGTCAGCACAAACTGATTTGTACTCTTAACACAAACAAGCAAAAACAGGGACAAAAATGAACATTATTACTGAAAACCAAGCAGCACCAACAGAGCCTAAGCTGGTCCTGTACATCACCCTCACCAGAGAAGTGCCAGCCATGGCATCACTTCCCCAGTTAAATCTGCAGGGGCAACACTGACATTAAAAAGGGGTTTTGGTCCAGTTTGAGTTCCTTTGGAAATGGTCAGACACCCCTGCAGAGCTGTGGAAGTCCCTACTAAACACACCCACACTGTCCTGCTCAAGGGCCCAGCTATAAAACTGTCACTGGCAGGCTCTGAGAATCCCCAGGATGGTTTGGGTTGGAAGGGACCTTAAAGCTCATCCAGTTCCACCCTCTGCCATGGGCTGGGACACCTTCCACTGTCCCAGGCTGATCCAAGCCCCATCCTTGGACACTTCCAGGGATCCAGGGGCAGCCACAGCTGCTCTGGGCAATCTTTGCCAGGGCCTCCCCACCCTCCCAGGTTACAATTCCTTCTGCATATCTCACCTAAATTTCCCCTCTGGCAGTATCAAGCCATTTCCCCTGTCCTATTACCACAGTTCCTGTTGCAGGGTCCCTCTCCAGTTTCCCTCTATCCCTTCAGACCCTGGAAGGCGCTGTGAGGTCTCCACACAACTTTCTCTTTCTGCCCTTATCTCCCCTGAATCCTCAGAGCTGTGAAACCCTGTCCTCCCTTCATTCTGCCCTAGAGGCAGGACTCTGCTCTGTCAGTGACTTTAAAGCAGAAGAATGGTAACAAGGAAGGCAAATTGAAAGTTATCACGTTGGTAAAAATTACTCCCATCACAGCTGACAACATGACTAAAGAAACAACACAGACCATCGATTTCACATTCTGTAAAATCACTGAGAACTCCACAGAAACTTCAAATATTGCAGTGTACAACTGCTGAGCTTGGTAGTTAATTTCTCTTCTCAGGTGCTTGGCCAATCTGTTTCCTACCCCAACATCCTCCTGTGTAAACACCACACCAGCAGCCTCCCATGGACACACAAGTCAGGCCCCCCTTGAGCAGTTCAGACTCACAAGTACAGCACAGTTCATCCAAAACATTAAATTGCAGAAATCTGTAACCTCCACACCTCTTCCCTAAAGGCAGAGTGGTTTTGGCAGAGGCTCCTCCCTCCCTCCTCCTGTACAGCCTGACATGCTGCTCGATTGTTTCTTGTGTGTGCTACACGTTCAGGTACTGTCTCACAACAATATTAGCAGGGCAATTTTAATCAAAGCCACGGGAGGCACTGGAATTAATTACACATTGCTGTAATCCCCATAGCAAAACCATGAGATTTTTTCCACCAACAAAAAATGAGCACGCAACACAAGGCACTCACTGCCCTGTAACACAGCCCAGAGGACAGAGCAGAATTTGTTTTTGTATTTCAAAGCTTTATGAAATTTGCTGTTCCTCACTAACACAGTGTATCAGCAGATCAGATTAATCACTTACAGGTGTATTAATGCTTTAGAAACCTCCACATAAAGAAAAGTTTATTCCAGAGTTAATTAGATATTTACCCAGTTGAACTGATTCATTTATTTTTTTTTAACATCATGGGAAGAATGATGTTGCTGCATTGGAAGCCAACATGCCATTAGGCAAATGTTTTTCAGCAATTCATGTTTCCCAAGAGTTGTTGTGTCAAAAAAAAAGGAGGCTTTTCATAAAAGTAAAAAGCAAATAACCAAATATACATAGAGTGGTGGAGTCCCCATCCCTGGAGGAGTCCAAGGAACGAGTGGACGTGGCACTCAGTGCTCTCATTTGGGTGACAGGGTGGAGACTGGTCACAGGCTGGACTCAATCTTGGAGGTCTTCTCCAGCCTCAATGGTTCTACATATGGAATCACTCATGTTCAAAGCATTAAAACACTTGCCAATTCAAAACTGTAGTAAACCAATCCTGAGTCCTTTCACAGCCTACACCTGGGAGGATCCCAGGGGACAGAGCTCACTAAGCCAGCAGATTTTGGATTGTGAGGTGTTTACATGTGACTTTCTCCAAGATGTGCAGCTCCTGGTGCCATCCCCACCCCCAAAATGCCAAGAGGTTCCCTAGCAGAGGTGAAGGGGTGCTGGTACTTACTGCAAGTTCCGCTGCTGAACATGGGAATTGTTTCAAACATCATCTTGTGGAACAGCAGTGCCACTGGTCTGTAATCCAGGTGATTCTTTAACAGGTAGCTATAGTAGTACACGTAGCGTCTCTGACTGGGAATTGTCACTCCCTAAACAGAGGGAAAACAAGTGGCAAAAACCTTGGATCAGCATCACTGACAGAGCTCCTGCCCATCACCTCCAACTGAAGGCAATCAACCCCAAAGGAACAGGTCACTCACTACTGAGCAGCCCCCAGCACCAGCCAGGTGCTTCAGCACACCTCAGGGGATGGAGCACCTCTCCCACCAGGAAAGGCTCAGGGAACTGGGATTGCTCAGCCTGGAGAGGAGAAGCTTTCGAGTAATCTAATTGTGGCCTTCCACAGTGCCAGAGGACAGGGTTAGAGGGGATTTGGGGAAGAAATCCTTCCCTGTAAGGCTGCAGAAGCCTTGGCACAGGGTGCCCAGAGAAGCTGTGGCTGCCCCTGGATCCCTGGCAGTGTCCAAGGCCGGGCTGGACAGGGCTTGGAGAACCCAGGGATAGTGGAAGGTGTCCCTGCCATGGCACACAGGCTGGAACTGCCCTCTCAGGTCCCTTCCAACCCAAACCCTTCTGTGATTCTGTGCCCTCCAAACATCCATCTCCAGCAAAGAAGCAAAGAATGCAGATTTTTCCCACTGCTTAAAAACAAACACCACAGACACCCTGAGGGTCATGTCAAAAATAGTCTCATGCTGCTGCTTTTTTTTGGGATAGAGAGCATCAAATGTTTAACATGAGGTGCCTTGAAAATACTCAAACTTTTAAGTACCACTACATTTAGGAATTCTAACATCTACCACTACAGGAGTTAGATTTTGACAGCACTTTAAGTCAAAAGACTAATGTTTGCTTATTTCACTGTACTCAAGACTGATGCTGCCTTCTCTTACAAAACATCCCGGAGTATTTTCCAAAAAATGTGGGAAGTTTCATTAAAATAGGCCCAACAGCCCAAGCGTTTAAACTTTGAGGTAAACATTTGCTTTCAGAGCATAAACCTAAGAATGTTTTTATTACTGATTTAAAATCAACTTAAATCTTCAAATAAGGCAACAGTTTTAAAGCTCTTTGAGCCAATACTTTCAAGTAAAATTGATAAAGATGAAAAATTGTTTTATTTCCCAGAAAATGCATTACATGGTCTAGAACAACCTGTTACTGCAGTCTTGCAACAGCATCAGTAAGGAATCTTTCTAATTAAAACTGAATGTGGAGTTGGAATAAACTGGAGATAAACAAAAAGTTTTCCTACATGAGTCTCTGTGTATTTGGTGACAGAACCTACACCTCATATTTCTATAAACTTTTAGTTTCACCTGTTTCACCTCACGATAGCCAGGAGCTAAGAGTAGGCAGAGTGCTTTTAATTTACTAAATCTCTATTCTGCACACATGAAAATAGTCACTTCCTGCCATTTAAAAAAGAAATATGTTGATAATTATGTCTCCTTATCACTCGAGCTGCTTCTAAATTACACAAAAGCCCTTTCCCTGCAGCACTTGCACAATGACCTTCCCAAGCAGCCTTGTACACTGGCCGTGGTTTTGGCTCACATGTCCTCAGTGTTTATCACACCCACTCCTTAAGGGAGCTTTAAAGTTCGCTTTCCTGGGATCAGAGGGCCAGGACTGAGCAAATCCCAGCCTGAGAGCAGGCCAGCAGTGCTTGCCAGGCAGGAGGAGGGCACAGAGGTGAGGAGAACAACACATCCTTCCCTGCCCGGAGCCTCCTCGCGCCCTAAGGGATGTGTCCTGTGGAGAAAGCCCAGCACACCTGGCCAGGACAGCCAAGGCCAGAACCAAGGGAACACTTTCACACTGATAGTCAGTCCTACAGCAAAGCCAGGTCTTGTCCAACAGGGCACTTTTACCACTCCAGTCACAGTTACTCCCTGGAGACACAGCCCTTACAACCCGAGACCCTAAAACCAGTTCCACTGAAGCAGAACTCAAGAGTTCTCCATTTCCAAAGGTCTGAATTCCAAGCAGAAAGTTTTCATAACAAACAAATGATATTCCAAAGAGTGCAATCAACCACCACTCACTTTTACTCCAGAAGAATAAGGACAGGGAAGTACTTAGAGCTTGTATTTCCTATCTACCACCATCACCATTTTTAAATGAGTGTGAGATAACCTCCTCTGGTCCCTATGCTAGAGCTTCCCAGAGCATCCCAAACATTGTCAGGTGCTGCTCCTGGTTCTCCTCTCAACATAGCACAGGCAGGAGTAGGAAGAACAAGTCTTTTGAAAACAATATTGCCACATCTCCTTTAGGAACACATCCTACTGTGAGAGCAAAGCTGCAGCCTCAGAGCAGGCCCAGGGGCTCAGGTTCAGCAGAGACTGGCACCCAAGCACATCCACCAAACAGACACCACAAGTGACGAGCTCTGACATCAGAGGGATCTCTGCCCTGCTCACAGGGTCATTCTGAGGCTTCCTCACACAAACTAAGTGGTTTTCACTTCCTGTTCAGTTATACCAACACCACAGAAAACACAGCATGCTCGAGGTTGGAAGGGAACTTAAAGCCCATCCAGTGCCACCCCTGTCAGGGGCAGGGACACCTCCCACTGTCCCAGGCTGATCCAAGCCTCAATGTCCAACCTGGCCTTGGACACTGCCAGGGATCCAGGGGCAGCCACAGCTTCTCTGGGCACCCTGTGCCAGGGCCTGCCCACCCTCCCAGGGAACAACTCCTTCCCAACATCCCATCCAGCCCTGCCCTCTGGCACTGGGAAGCCATTCCCTGTGTCCTGTCATTCCATCCCTTGTAAAGAGTCTCTCTCCATCCTTCTTGCCAGCTCCTTCAGGTACTGGAAGGTCACAATTAGGTCACCCCAAAGCTTCTCTTCTCCAGGCTGAACAATCCCAATTCGCTCAGCCCTTCCTTGCAGGAGAACTCTTAGGAGCCATCCTTGAAAAGAAAACCATATGGTGCTCAAAGATCATCTCCAGCACTTGAATAGCTGATCCCTATCCACTGAGCTTCCTTCCAAGCCTAATCCTCCCCACAAAACCCTCCAAGGCAGAAGTAGGAATAAATAAAGACCTTCTCCAGCTGTAGCAAGGTAAGCTGCCAGTCTTTGTCACCACAGTAGTGTGTCAGTATCCATCATAAGGAAAAAATGGGATAAACTAATCACTTCAAACAGTGGAAGCAGCAGCTTCTTTAGAGGACTTTTTGTGGGGTTACTTCTTCCCCAGCTCTAACAACAGACAAGAAGAGTTCTTTATTCCACTTCAGAAAACACTTTGCCTCCTTTGGCTCCAAAGGAAAATACAGTGGTAGACACTGACAGACACAACCATGCAGCCCATACTTTTTAATCTTCATCACTCTCTTCTTCTGACAAAGTTCCCCCCCCCTCCACTACAAGGAGTTTCAGAAGCCAAAAGAGGCAGCATGTAGAGGAAACAAAAAACCCCATGAGAGGGTTTGGTCAGAGACAGCCTGGGCTCTGCAGTATCTTGTTGCCCAGCACAAAAACAGCCTGTGCAGCAACTCTGAGCCTCACCTACAACAACTCTCACTCTATGGTGCAAAGGCCTCCCTGGAGCTGCTTCTCCCGGCAGGCACTTGGGAAAAGCTGGCTCCAGAAGTACTCAGGGCTGTGCTCTTGACCAATTAGTCATACTTCCTCTTGCAATTAGACTCACACTTCCTGCCAGCACAGCCTGAGCCCTCGGAGCAGCACTTTGCCGTGAGCGTTAATGGCAGCAGTGATTGTAGCTGGGCTGCTCTCAGCAGCTACGTGCAAAGTGGGCACCTTGTCCTTGCTTCAAACCAAGAAAATCTCCTACCTATTAAAGCCAGTTTTCCTTCATCATATCTGTACTGGCCCAAAAAGAAAGAAAAAAGGCATTTGCTTGTCCCTTTGTGCACACAGCTTTTGATGCCTCATTGACTTTGAATTGAGGAAGTCAGTTATACAAAGGTGTGGTGAAATATCAAATCAGAGAGCAGCACTTGACATATAATGCTGAAATATGGGCCACAAGGGAAGAAAAGGCTCCAGAAACCTGTACTGAAATACCTGTTTATAAACACTACTGAAGGATTATGTGAATCACATGCTGCCCACTGGCCACATCAAGATAACCATACTCAAGTGGAGCTGGGAAGGAAAAAAAGTCAACTCTTGCAGTAGAGACACTGAAATCAAAACAAGTTGCTGGTTACAGACAGTATTTACAGTCAAGTAAACAAGGCTCTCACTACTCCTGTTTAATGAGTTCTCCCTCGCCTCCAAGATGCCCAAGGTACCCCTGGGGTACTGATAAACACTCAACTGACCTTATCCCCAACTAGCAGAAATACAACATTCTTTTCACAGAAGGGAAACTGAGGCACAGCACCTCACTGTGTATTTGTTAGGTTCTGTCATTTTCATGATGTTTTACCCAGCTCTGGAGACAACCCCCAGCAGCAGGAGTCATCTACTCTTGTTTATTCAGCACACTGCTCACTCCTAGTCTCTCTCATGCACTTTTAACCAAAAACCACAAAGTTTTGATGGGAAACCTTGACCTTGTCTCCACTCCAGCATTACTCCACAACCAACTCAGCACTACATGGAATAACAGCTCCACCTTGCCAGGAGCACAAACTGAGCAGTTACTTGCTCCTTCCAATGAATTAACAGCCAAATTCTACAATTCCTTATTTGACACTTCTGCTCTCCAAAAGCCTTCAGACACGAAGCTCTTATTAGAGAACAACACACTGTCAAGTTAATACTTTGTGCAAATACTCCAGGAACAGAGAGAGCTCTGTGCTTGAGGAGGCTGAAACTGGCTTGCAGGGATGATCCCCTTGGGATGCTCAACCAACACACTCAGGGAAATAATGGAAGATGAGCAGGGAAACTTGCTAAAATGACCTGAAAAGTCATATCTTATAATCTTTGCAGAAGATTTCAAATAAGGAAGCTATATTCTCATTAATGAGGCCTAACTAACCTTGCCAGAAAGGTCCCTAACTACCCTTTACAAGGGGCATCCAACAACAAGGGCCTTCCAAGTTGGGATATTCCCCTATGCATCTCCAAACCCCACCACAGCAGTTAAGGGAACCTGAAGAGATGAACAACTCATCCATTCAGGCAAAAACAACTGGAACAATCCTCTCATTTGGGCTGAAAATGCTGAACGAGAAAGTTCACTGCCCCTCTGATGCACCACGCAGCAGAACAGTGCTGAAAAGGCCATTTAAAATCAACTGCCCAGGTCTTCTTGAACAGGACATGTTAAAATCAGGCTGGTTTAGTGTTGTGACTAGAGGCTACTGCTGCTTAGGAAAGCTTTTTCATTTACAATTGCACTGTTCCAATCCTACTGAAATTAAATCAGACATCACAACTGATGGGATGGATTTCTTAAAGGGTTTGAGCATCAAATGGACCCCAAGGAGGAAAAGCAGCAAGTTACAAGTAGAGGGACAGAAGAACAGCAACAGCTCACCTTCTTGTCTCTGGTCCTTACTTCCCCATAGAAATCTAGGGCTTCTTGGGCCCTTAAAAACTTGCCTCGATGCAACAAATATGCACAAATCATTACACCAGTTCGTCCCTTTCCAGCTTTACAGTGGATTGCTGCCACATGATTGTCATCTTCACTTAGCCACTGGTCAAGATCTTCACAAAAAGGTTTGATGAGCTCCAGCTGTGGTGGGTTATGGTCTTCAAAAGGGTACTGTGCAACTGCAGGGAAAAGGAGGAGTTCATCAGAACCTCAAAAGGTAAAGCAAGCTCAGTCACCTTTGTGACAAGCATGTAAAAATGAAATAGTTCAATAACCCCCCCATCTGACATACTGATATGGATTTTTAATTCCAGTATTATCCAGTATATCATAAGCACTGCAGACATTTCTCCTGTAATCCATAAGCAGACACCCTGCTCCATGAAGCAACTATTTCCCACCTCTATTGAATTGAGTAGCACAGGCTCTGTAACATGGATTTTCTAGAATTTAAGAGCGTGCTGGCACACAGAATAACCTTGTGAAAAGCCATTACTCCAGCAATAATTAAACTACCTGCTGAGAGAGAACAAGGCCAGAGCTCAGGCATTGAGCAGACAACAGGAACTTTGCTGAAAAATTACTGAACACGGTTGGCTCTACATTAGGAACAAACTCCCAGAATCTACTCAAAGGCCTTATGAAACAAAAACCTGCCATTTCCACATTTCTAAAATGGTAATTGGGAGAGAAATCTCAGGTAAGGCACTGGCAATACTTATGGGGTTTAGAGTCAAGCATTGAACAACGCTGTCCTTTCTGATGTGGGTGTATTCACACACACTTTTCCATCTAGAGATGGGAAGAATTTCGAGCGATCCAGGAAATGAAAGGAAACTCAAGAGAGCAAAAAAAAAAAAAGCACTAAGCAGAGAGAAGCACCCAAGCTTCTCCCACCTCAGATCAGATGAGGGACAATGTCACCCTGACCAGCAGAACTACGCATGACGTTCTGCTTTCTGCAGAACAGCACTTGATGAAGTGCACCCCAATTCCCCACCGACAGCCCTGGGATCTTAAAAACACAACTCTGGTTCACTTCAAAATTCTCAGCTAGAAACACCATTTCCTTTTCTGGGCTAAAAATGAATACATTTCATGTTTTTGGCAAGTGTCTGTACTGGTTTCGTAAGCACCACTCTGTAGTCACACACGCAAGGCTCCTTCTGATGAATCCCCAAGGACTCCAAGAGCACAAGTGAGGGATGAAGTTATGGAACTGCTAAAGGACTGCAGGACAAGTCCACAGCCTTTTGGAGGGATCATAAGTTTGTTCACTCACAGTGCAGACTGCTCCCTTCATCTCCCAGAACAAATGGGGAAGTTGATAAAGTGAATAATCCTTGCTAAAGAGGCAACATATGTTCGCAAACATGAGTACAGGAACTCTTCCACAAGGAGGATCCAAAGGCTCCCCACATGATCCCTGAAGTTTTATGTGAACTTAAAGATGGAATTTACTTAGAAATCCCTAAGAAAAGAAGCTGCAAAAATGCTGTCAATTTGTCTGTACAGCTTTGAGTCTATCACAACTCCAGCCAGCAAGGTTACCATGAAAAGGGGAGTAAAGAAGTCCTGAAAGAACAGCCTGAAAGCTCTCAAGTAGTCACAGGACCCTCAAGATGCTCTCCAAGATTTGGAATCAAAGGCAAACCCTTCTTAAAAGCTGGAGTGAGAAGATGAAATGGGTGCCCTGGGATGGTATAGAGGGATTAAGAGGAAGGAAACATCAAGCAGAGGAGTCTTGAGCAGGGCCTTGAGAAGGTGCAGTTCCTCCATGGATTTTTACTGCTTCCAGTGGAGCACACAGCTTGGAGAATGATCCTGATTGCTCTGTCCCAGCCCCTACATGTTGCAAGAAGAATCCCACAGCACAGAGAAGAGTTAAAAAACAAAGGAAATGAAAGTCTGTGGCAAAGCAGAAGGCAATTCCAGCATGGAAGGATTTCAGAAACTGGAAAAACCATGGACACAATGCTACTTCCCAAAGAAGATGAAGAGCTTTCAATGTTTGGCTTAGTGTGATGCAAGATCATCCTGGGTGAACAATGAACTATTCTGGTGTTTCATGCTCAGTGTACACATCACAAGTTCCCTTTGCAGTCAGTTCACTTCAGGAGATTTTCAAGTAGAACTTTTGTTCCTCTGCTAAGGGAAGCCCTGAGTCACCAATTTGGTTATCTGAGGTTAACTAATTCGGGGATGAAAATTAAAAAATGCAACATGTCTTGTGCAGAGGAGCTGTGAAAGGTGCTGTCACAAACAGCATTTGGGGCTGGGATTGACAGCGAAGGGAGCTGAGCACCCCCGTACCAAAAAGCAGAAATTAAAGCAAACATATGTTCTGGTCATATTAGAACACGTCCTCTCCTCTTCTTCCCCAAAGCACTGCTCAAGCAGATCCTAAAATATTTTTTTCTGGCTGGTGAGTATGGAGTGAGGTTTCAGGGCACTGTCATTCAACATCCTCAGAGCAAATCAGAAGCGGTGAAGACTTCAACAAGACAATTTCAGTCCTTCTATATTCAGACATTAAAGCAGCCAAATACATTTTGGTCACGTTCTAAACCCTCTTCATAACTAGAAGGATGGTTTAAAATAATAATGAAAAATAGAAGTTGAGCCATTGCTATGATGCAGAATAAGCCCATGAGGCCAAAGTTTGTTCATCTCTCTGATTCCACAGGCACAAGGACTCCTCATCTACCCTTATTTAAGAATAGGAACAACAACTTCTGAGCAAACAATGCTGCTCTGCCCAAAGAATAAAGGTAAATTTGCATTTATTTATTACCTGGGGAAGTAACACTGACCCATCAGCTACATCAGGATCCACTCTCAAGGACTGGTCCAAAGGTACCCCTGAAAGATTCCCTGCAAAGTGTCTAAGACCCAACTCATCTCTAAGAGACATCACATGGGAATTATTTTTTTTTTTAGCATCTGAGGGTTCTGCCAGATCTTCCAAAAGTTGCTTTATACACATAGTGATAGTGACTTAAGTGTTCTTCATTTTCATCCTTCATAAACCCCAGACTCTTCTGAGGCTCAATGTAAATTGTACAAGAAGTTTGTACTTCCCTGAAATGAATGTTCTGTGTAACCCCTTCTGCGGAAATTTTTTGCAACTGGAGACTTTTTATTAGATCTTGATCTTTAACTGTCAGGAACACACTTTTTTGAAAGCACCAAGAATATAGCAAGTTTTTCCAATGACTCAAAGCAATCTGACATCATTCCTTGTGCCCAAATCTCCTCCATGACTATTCATCAGCTCCTCCTTTAGGCCTCCATTCACTGAGGTTTAAAGAGAACACACATTAGGCATTAAAAACGTACCTCTGCAGTTAAATTTGGCGGTGTCATAATGTCTTTCAGCACATCTGAAAAAGAAAAATAGACAAGAGTTCAAGACAAGTCTCTGAGGCACTCCCAGCATCTGTCACACCCAGGAAAACCATGCATGCCCATCACCTTTATGATTTAAAACTAGAAGTTACACGCAGAAAAACTGTTTTGCTGCAGACTGCTCACTAAAAGGTGAGTTATTTTACTGAAAGGCAAGTGCTTACCCTCTGGTGAGCTGTGTTTTAGTCAGTGGGACTCAATTCATGCAGGTAATACAAGGATTTTTACCTTCTAACCCTGTGCATGAAGAGCTCCAGCACTGGAGCAGCTTTCTGCTGCCAAGCACATGGAGAGCAGACAGCTGTGACCTTCAGCCAAGGGATCCTGAACTCAGACCACAGGTCAGGGTGCCCCAGCAGCAGCGTGAGTGCTCAGAGTGATGGGGATCACAAGGACATGGCAGGAGCACCACAAGCCTCACTAATGTTACCACAGACCACCTGTATCGAGCAGAGATTGTGACACTGCTCTGCCACTTGGCATTGATGCCTGAATTTAGGTGAACCCTGAAGGTCAGTCAGCTGCTTTCCCCCTCACAGCTGGGAAACTGCATCAGTCTCTCACCACTTGAAGAGACCCTCTCCAGCCAGACAGGAGCACAGCAAACCACACTGGATTTGCCTTGCCCAGATAAACACCGGTGATGAGACAGAAATCACCCCTCAGCTGGGCTCTAAACCAGCCAAACCAGCACACTAAGGAGCAACCAAATCAGATCTTGGGATAAGGGGAAAGAAGGCAAGAGTGGACACCCTCCAGAATGTTCCTCGGAGCTGCTCCCTGCAGGGAAGATGAGGTGAGTGGAAGTGCAGTTCAGAAAGGAAACCTGAGAACAATCCTGCCTCCAATCCTGCCAAGATCAGCTTGGATGGGGACCTGGGCAACCTGATCTAGTGAATGGCATCCCTGCCCACGGCAGGGGGCTGGAACAAGATGATGTTTAAGGTCCTTCCAACCCAAGTCCTTCTGGGATTCTATGAAAGAGGACACCAGGTTGAAACACAACTACTGGAGTCATTCCAGTAGACAAATCACACCTAGATCTTCAGGTCTGATTACAGCCTGTACTCCTCACAGGATTCCAATTCCCACACCAGTGTAAGGACTGCTACGAGCCCATCTCTGCTTACCAGGTATGTTATGACTGCAGCCTTTGGAGCC
Source organism: Notiomystis cincta (assembly GCA_013398075.1). NCBI lineage: Eukaryota > Metazoa > Chordata > Aves > Passeriformes > Notiomystidae > Notiomystis > Notiomystis cincta. The sequence goes on from VZRX01021873.1 coordinate 119,802, forward strand.
ATATGGAGCTTAGCTGACACTTTCAGACACACAAACTTTTGGGCTGCTCCTTGTGTGACTGTAACTGGAGCCTCCCAGCACTGCCCTGAGCTCTGCCCACCACACAGACACAGGCAGGGACACAGGCAGGTCTGCTGGGGCTGCACATGCTCTCAGTGCTTCCCTTTCCCTGAATTCCAGAGCCTTCTCAGCTCTACCCTCTGCTAGGGAAAAGCCTGGCAGCTTTCACAACTCCAATAGCATTGCTGACACTTTCTCTGGGTCAGAAGTGACCAGGTTAAGCTGGCAGGGGGGACTCATAAAATATTATCTGCACTGGAGCCTTTGAAAAGGGAGGCTGGATGCAGGATGTACATCCAAAGGGGATGGAGCAGCCAGCAACACAGGAACTTTGGAAGCTGCTGGGAAGCAAAGCAGTTAACACAAAGCATCTTATCCAGGAAAGTTTCCTGCTTCCTTTTAAAGAAACACCCAGCTCAAACGAGGAGTAAGAGATGAAAGCCTTCAAAACATTTTAAAAAATCCACAAATGGGCAGAAAAAACATCGAATTTGGAACTTTGAGAAAGTATCCTCAAGTCGATTACCATGAGGGATAAAAAACCAGTTTTGTTGATACCAAGGATACAAACTGAGTGCAGGACACGGTCATGCCCCTCTCTCTGCCCTCTTCTGGGAGCTGAACACAACCAATGTAGAGCTCCAGGCTCAGCTGCACTAAATTTGTGTCTATTTGCAGCACAAATCCCACCAAGAAACCCTTTGGGGATACAGGTGGGGCTTAGCACTTCAAATGCATTTGGGGTGGGGTTTTTAAACACTATGGAATAGTGATGAAACCTGAATAATTTTTTTTGCATTTTTGGGGCTAAGGAGGGTGTTGGCTGTTCTTAGGATTCTCCTTAGGATTGAAGTGAGTTTAAAGCAACCCAGAAGCAAAGTGCTGCCAGCCACAGTTCCTGATCAGTCATGGTCCCACTGCTGACAGGACTATGGGCTTCCTGTGCCCGAGCCCAGCCCCAGGGACACAGCAAGCACAGAAAATCCCCATTTTCAGCACAGCTCCTTCCTTTAAACTGTAGGACAGTTCAAGGAAACCCACTGGAGAAGATGGAGATGATTACAGCAGGGCAGGTGACAATCTGTCAGCATGAAAAGTTAAGAGATCCAAGTGGAAGAACAAATTTAAATAAAGGAAAATGCTGAAGAAATAGCAAAGGGTTAAAGGCAAACGGGAGAGAAGCAACACAAACAAGAAACAAAATGGAGCTGCTCAAACTGCTGGAAAGTTAAAAGCCAAAATGTGAGGATGGGGCATAACTGACATCATTTCAGAAAAATCTCTAAATCCTTTTAGATAAAACTGCTCAATACACACGTTATTATCAACTTCATGGAACAGCTACCTTAAGGGAACTCAAATCCCATGACAGATTTTGAAATAATTCTGACTATAATCACATAACTCCTCTGAACTCCCACCTCCTCCTTTGAAACACAGACAATAGATCATTATTTACAAAGGATCAGCTTAATCTGAAGAGATGGAGTTCTCTGGAATACCTGATGGATGCAAATCCTTCCCACCTCCTGACCAAGCATTGCCACAATTTACCTGATGGCATTTTATGTCTATAAATTTTGCCTGCACAAGCATTAAGATCTCTCCAGACAGTTTTATCCTCCAAAATTTTTCATTTGAGGATGAATAAAGTAATTCTAGGAAGATTCATTTGTGATTGTTTTGCAGTTGACAACAAGAATAACAGTTTTTATATAAAGAACCTGAAGACAAAAACCTTTGGCACACCTGGACAAGTTTTTTCCACAGCTGAAATGTCAAATGCATTTGTCTCACCACTGTTCTTCTCACTTACAAACTTTAAAGCTGTTCCTGTGCAGGGCTGGGGGACTGAGTTGTGCTTTTTTACAGCAAAATGAGGCTGCTGGCAGACAGCAAAGTGGAAACTTCACAAGGAGCTCCTCAGAGATGTGGTGCTTGAAAAGATGCACATCAGCATTCCTAAAATCCTCCTTTCTGACAAATTTACACCAGCAGCCTCTGCTTGTTACCTGGCACCTCTGGAGCCCAGTGGAACAGGGGGCTCAGCAAACCCAGACCCTGTCAGGAACACCAAAGCCACCCCTCCTAGCAGGTGACAGCTGCAGCAGCACCAGGCAGCAGCAGGAAACTCAATTTAGCTGTCCTTGCTCTGCTTTGCCCCTGAGAACATGCAGGGGCTGCCAGCAGGCTTTGGGGGGGCTGATTAACCAGGGTAGTTTGATTTTAAATGATCAGGATCTCCAGAGCTGAGCTCCAGAAGATTCCAAAGGAAGAGAGCCAGGAATTACCTCTTCTACCTGCACCTACACTGCCAAGGAACCATCAGCTCTTCTGGGAAGCAATGGCCTTTCCACCCAAAGATTTTATCCATCTATTAAATTATCCATCTGGAAAGCTCTTAAGCTGGAAAGTGGAATTTTGCTACTGAACTCTGTGAAAGGTGACCAATGTCACTTCTTTTTATGTATCTTTTTCTGCCCCATCCTGCCCCACAACAAATTCAATGACCACTGTAAGATTGCCCAGCTTCTACTGTAACTTCTCTCCAGTATCAGGAAAACAGCTGAATGATGCATAATAATTTAGCTATCTCAGAGGCAGATTTAAATCCTTAAAATATTTATTTTAATGGCTGACATATTGCAATGTCATGCATTGCCTGGATTTCAACAATACAGTAATTTTTCTATTAATTGTAGATATTTAAAAACATACTAATTCCAAAAAAAGTTTTAACAGTTCAGAGAATCAATCTTCAACTTAGATTTTTAGGAAAAAAATGAGGGGTAGGAAAACCATGACTCTTCAACATCAGCTGACACCACCAAATCATTTATACAAATGAAATTAGCCTGAGCCAACAAATAAATTTGATGAAGGAATGGCAACAAAACACAGAAAGAAAAAAACCCCAAACAAACCAAAACCAGAAAACTCCTGTGACAATAACAGCTTTCTGCAGAACTAAATTTTCAGAGGAAAACATTACACTTACAGAAGTGAGAAACCACCACCAATTGCTCCAACAGCTTTTTCAAAGTAATAAACACGGACAGACAAGGAGAGGGAGGAAGCAAAAACAGCCTGGGTACCAGTGCAGTTTGATTTAAAAAAAAAAAAAACATAGAGAAAAACCCAGGAAAATATTCATTTGGCAATTGGACATTAATACATGAACAGAAAGCCTGCTGTGAATTACTTTTCACTTTTTAATCACATGGCCCAAGCTCCAGATGGGCTGGGTGCCAAGTCATTTAAAAGCGTTCAAGTAACATGAATACACACCAGCATTTCATTTAACCTCACTCAGCTCCACTAAATGAAGTACCAGTGCTCTCAATCAGGCTTAATTGTTTTAAGAAATGTGCAAAACATCTCCAGCTCTGCTTCAGGACAGCAACAAGCCACTTGCACTCCTCAAGCTATTTTTAGCAGTCATTATTTTGGAGAATGCATCTTTAAGAGCATACTTACAGATTGTATATCTTGTAATGGTTTTTATGCTTTGAATCCAAAAACCTTCAAGAGAAAAAAAAAAAGTATGTATTAATATACATTGCAATAATATTGACCTTAATTTGCAGCATCCTTAAAGCACCATTCAGCATGTGCAGTTCTGCATTAACAGTCCCAGCCCTGCAGTGCCCCAAAATTCAAGGAGGCAGCAGGTTGGAAACCTCACTCATCCAAATAATCCAACAGCATGGATAACACAACTAATGCAACTAAGGAAACCAAGACCTGGCCTGAAACTGAAATATTTACTGTACATGGGCCAATCTCCTGACTCCTAAAACACCTGCAGATGCCTGTAAGAAGCTGAGGAAGGCTCAGTTATTTTCAAATAGAAAGCATTGATTACACCAAGTATCTGTGAACACTTCCTGTTTAATCATCTATGCAACATATTCTGCCACAATGAAGAAAAGCAGTTGAAATAACCCTTGTGCTGCAGTTCCAGCCAGAATCATTCACTTTAATCCCAGTTTTTTTGTTATTTGCCACTGAAGTCTGTCCCTGGTGATATTCTGGGTTTTGGAAGGAGGACCACTACACTTTTTCACACTCATTTCATTCCCAGGCTCACTCTGGAACACAAACTTCCCATACAAGCCTCGGCGAGCCAAACTGCAAGCGTGATTCATCAGAATTGCTGTGATTATATATGATGTGTCACCTGGCAATGTGCAAAAAGAAATAACATGCAAATGTTTACACTTAACATCATCAACAGTGTGTATCTGCACATCAGCCAGAAGGAATTTAATTAGCCATGACAGAACATGCTGTTCAAATTGAAAAGAAACACTAGCTGCTAAAATCCTGGAAAGCTCAAGCAAAAACAAGCTCTGGTTATCAGTCATAATATTCCAGAAGAACCTAGAACAGCTCTGTGGTTAAAGGCCTGCCTTAAAATGGGAACAGATGTGAGCACTCCTTGAGTGTGAGACTCCAAGTGCATCAGGAAAACGTATTCCAGGAGTCCCACTGGTGCCCCTGTTGGCAGCCTTGGAGAGCCTCAGGAAGATGGTGGGATTTGTTTCAGGAGATGTTCCTGCTTGCTAACACACACCGGAGAGCAAGGAGAGCTGGCTCTGCTTTTCCAGGAATATCCACACAGCGGAGTATGAGCTTCCAAGCAAGGATTTTTTTAAGGACAAAATTCCATTCTAAACCTCTCCAAGTGTCAGTCACAGGAAACAGCCAGCAGTGCAGGTTGTACTTCTCATCCAGCATTAGCCTGGAATTTGTCAGGGTACCAGCTATTCAGGAAAAGCCCACTGCTGGATCCTGGCTCAATACCAATTGCTCAGGAACTCGAGCACCTGGGATTTCTGCACAAAAAGCACTTGGAAAAAAAATCCACAATAAAAGGATGACTGGAGCAGATGAGGACTGCAACATGCAGAACGCTGCACAATCACATTTTATTCTTGTTTAAAAAGAGAAGGCAACAAACGTAATAATACTTGAGCATCCAGTTCCCTGCAGCCACTTAATTTACATCTCTGCTTATCTTAATTTGGTTGATGATGCTTTTAGGTGATCACTGCTTCTTTTGATCAGTGTTTATGGACAGCTTAATAATTATATAGGCATTCCAGTACTAAAATCTAATTTACACATATCTACCTACTCAACCACTGAAATATATTTTCTCCTTCATCCAGAAGCTACTGAAATCAATGCTGTGAATGGAAGAGGGCCTTCAAAGACTCCTGCCTATTGATATTTATTTACATTATTCCCATGTCAGATATTAGAAAAATTCCTGGCTATGAGGGTGGTGAGGCCCTGGCACAGGGTGCCCAGAGCAGCTGTGGCTGCCCCTGGATCCCTGGAAGTGTCCAAGGCCAGGCTGAACAGGGCAAGCTGGGACAGTGGAGGGTGTCCCTGCCCATGGTAGGGGGTAGAAGGAGATGATCTTTAAATACCTTCCAACCTAAACCATTCTGTGATTTATTCAAAGTCCAGCCTTTTGCCCCTATCCCACAATTTTCAAAGGTGTGGAGTTCATCAGAGACTGGCTATTCCATCAGCATCATGAAAAGGTACCTCTGACTGCTGGGAAAGAAAGCTGCCTGGAGAGGTGAAGTTTATGGGTTGGAAGGAACCTCAAAGCCCATTCAGTTCCAGCCCTGCAATGGGCAGGGACACCTCCCAGTATCCCAGGGTGCTCCAAGCCCTGTCCAGCCTGGCCTTGGACACTGCCAGGGATCCAGGGGCAGCCTCAAGCTCTCCAAGCAATGTTTTCCTGTGTGGATTAAAGAACACAACTTCACCCTCTGTTAACAATCCCAGCAGACACACAGACACTCTCCCCAAGTGTTTCCTGCCTGCTGCACTGAGCCTCACTGATCTGCCCAGCTCTGGAGAAGTGATGACTTCTCACCAAGGCACCAGAGCGTGCAGGCACTGCACTTCCCCCAGCCAGGTCAGCTCCAGGCTCTGACACTCTCAGGGCTATTTGTGGATGGTGATTTTCGTCATGACAGTTGAACATGCAAAACCAAGCCTCTGGAGCCCAGCTGAGTGCAGCTCCAGACCACTGAGTGTCAGGTGAGGATGACAGGTCCTCACAGGGTGGGAACAGAGGAGCTCAGCTCACTTCTGTAACAGCCTGGATGCCATCCCCATGGAAATTCCAACAGCCTCAGTTCTGCCTGCCAACAACTGTAGAATCATGGAAAGCCCGAACAGTTTGGGTGGGAAGAGACCTTAAAGCCCATCCTGTGCCACCCCTGCCACGGCTCCAGCCCCATCAGCAACTCAGTGGCCTCCTCTGGACTTGCTCCAAGAGTTCCACATCCTTCTTATGTTGGAGGCACCAAAACTGTGCACAGAATTCCATCTTGGGTCTCACCTGAGCAGAGGGGCAGAATCCCCCCTTCCCATCCTGCCCATGCTGGGGGCTCAGCCCAGGGAATGGAGGGGGTTCTAGGTTCCAGCTCTCACTCACAGCACTCCCAGGGCTGCTCCAGCTGCTCATCCCCAGCCTGGATTTGTCCATGGGGTTGCCCTGACCCAGGTGCAGGACCTGCACTTCACTTTGTTGGACTCCATGAGGCTGGTGCAGGCTCAGCCCTCCACCTGTCCAGGTACCACTGGATCCATCCCTTCCCTCCAGTGGGTGACTGCCCCACACAGCTTGGTGTCACCTCTGGATGTGCTGAGGGTGCCTCAACCCCGCTGTCAGAGTCACCCACAGAGCTGCTGAGCAGCACCAGCCCCTCAGAGACCCCATTTGCCACTGGTCTCCACAGGGACCATGAGCTGTTGCCCACAACTCTTTGCCTGCAGCCATCCAGCCATTCCTGTATCCACTGAGCTCTCCATCCACCAAATCCGTGTCTCTCCAGCTCAGATACAAGGATGCCGCGTGGGAAAGCTTTGCACAATTACAGGAACCTCCCTGCCCAGACACACCCACTCCCTACCTTCCCTGAAAACCTTCCTGCATCATCCCCTGCCCCAATGGCCAAGCCTGTCATGGAGCTACTGAGCTCATGACTTCAAATGGTCTCTAAAGCACCACGGCTTCACAAACAACTTTTAATTCTAAACCCACAAACTTTTGGCTGCTTCTACCAAATGTTTTGTTTCTAATGCAACCTCTCACACTCTCCAGGTAGGGTTTTAAGGAAATAAATCACGACAGTGTTCCTACAACACTCCCTACCTCTTCCTCAATCACAGCCAGCAATTCAGAGTAATGACTTCATTTGAAGTTAAAAATGACAACCTACAGGGTTTTTTTTACCAGCAGTAACAGATTTTAGGTCATCTTTCTCTCTGTCCATAATTATTCAACACAACTAAATGTAAAAGCTGTTATTTAAAATCACCTATACTTACTACTTGAAATGAAAATTTCCTTATCAAGCACTTCATTTATCAATTGAAGAAAGGATAAGGGCAAATTTATCCTGAAATACCATCAGCTACCTGAGGAAACTCTTGACACTGAAGAGAGGAATGGACTGATGTTTTTCTATAAGTAAATAGCCTTTTTTTTATTCCAGCACAACTTAAAGTCGTTTTTTCACACTAAAAGCAGATTATATGCATTTGAGATCAACCCAGAACGTCACCCTGGCCATTTTTTGTTGTTTCCAATATTTTTCAGGAAAGTTATTAAGGCAACATCTACAAACTGCAAAAAATCTCAGCATTTCTACAAGTCAGAACACACATCCTTTCCTTAGCAGGACATGAATGAGTGCAGAAAAGAAACTTCCAAGTTTTCTAAGTTCAGGAAAAGAACAATAAAGCCTTACCTTACTACATCATCAATGTTGTTCCGGTACACTCCTTCAAGCCTCTCCGCAGGAAAGCCCATAGCAATTATGTTTGGATAAATATCTGAATATGCAAGTCATGGAAATATTTATAAAGCATGTAAAATGTCTCCAAAAGCATTAAATGGATATTAATTAAATGTGTAACTGTACCCAAATCAGAGCAACAACTCAGACTGCATGCAGTAGGTGGGAATGTAAAGATCTGAAAAGGATTATATATACCCTGCTTATCAAAAAAACCCCAACAATCAGCCATTTCTAACAAATATTCTCATCTCTTATTCTCAACTACCTGTAATTCACTTGCCAAAAGCAACCCAGGATAAAAGAATTTAAGAAAAGCACCCCTTAGCCAAACAAATCAAGGAAAGGAAAGAGGAAACCTTTTCTAAGGAAAAAGAGCAAATAAGAAAATTTTAAGTTTACATCTAGAATTGATGTAGTAAAGAATTCATAAATGCTAGAAAATTACTGGTATTTATTTTCCCTGTGGTGAAATGAGATATAGATTTTTTTTTTTAAACACAATTCCAGAAAAGAAAGTCTTCCCAAGTTTAAAGCATTATTAGAAATGATAATGTAGTGAAAAAGCTCAGCTGAAAAGTGAACCAGAAATGAAAGCAGCAGCTCGAAACAGCCCATACCCTGCCACATTAACATACTCCTCCTCAAACTAATTTTAGAAGGAGCAAGAACAAAGCATGATATGTTTGAAGTTGGCCCTGCTTTAAAAAGGGGGGCTGGAGGAGGTGATTTCCAGAGGGCTCTCTCAACCTAAATTATCCCACCCTTTTAAGACTCATTTTTGTCTTCATGGTCAAAATATACCAAAGCCCCAAAGAATAATCACATCAGAATGGGAGACACTGCATCAGCTTCCAAGATATTAAAATTCCAGTTACTTGTTCACGAAGAAAAGCCTGAAGTAGGACACAAACTACTTTACTCCACCCTTGCAAAATTCCCACAAGTCCTCGGAGCAAAGCAGCACAGACCAAGTTCTGCATTGACACCATTAACTGCAAAGCTTCAGAAAAACATTAGGAACTGAATACACGGAAATAATGTTTTGTACTCTCAAAAAAAAAAAAAAAAAAAAAAATTAGCATTTACTGTGTTGTAATCCAAGTATTAATAGACATTGGTCTGCTTGGGCCATTCAACAGATGATTTGTACAAAGAGAAAAATCTGAAAAAGCTTTGGAGTAAGCCAAATAAATATTTGTAGCTGCCCTAAATACAGACACTGAAACAGGTTTATGTCTGGTTTCCAGTTTATTCTGTACTTGCCCAAACACTAAAAAACACATATTGGGTAAGCAAAAAACTCAAACATTAAAGTGCTTAACTTACAGAACTTGGGATAACCTCAAATTACAAACTTTGAATTTCCCTCTGATCTATTTTACTCAACAAGCAGTTCACACCTCTTTAATTAACAAAAGGTGCTATATAATTAGCAACGTCTTCACTGTTTTATCAGTTATTCCTTGCCAGAAGCAGAAGAAACTGGTTCTGTATTATATTAACTGTGAATTACCTGGCTAATACACCCCATCACTCCCTCCTCCTTCCCAGTTTCAGCCTGATTCCTCCCTACTCCCAGGTCCAGCATTCATCCTCCAAAGCCCCTCCTTGTGCATCCTGCTCAGAGCAGCAGGGCTCCACAAACTATAAATTACCAGAGCAAAATAATCCAGTACATCAGTGTGCTTTCCACAGCACTTCTCACAGAAGACAAGCCCTCGTGCTGGCAACAGGGGGAAAACAATTTCATTGAGACACATCAAAACAAAACTCCGTTTCAGCTATAGTATCACCCATGGGACAGATGCCCAAACTTCACCCAGCTGTGAGTGCCTTGCTCACATTTCTATAGGCAATCGTGAGCTTTCCTACATCTTTTCAGGCACTGCAGCCTATGGTTGATGTTCAGATGCTTCTCCTCTCGGAGGGGCTCAGACAGGAGAGACTTTCCAGGATTCCCAGCTGGTGCAAGATGGGAGCGAGGCAGACACACCCCCCCGAGCCAAGGGAACAGAACATCTTAACAGCAGCGTTCCCAGCCTGCTCGCACACTGCTCCAAACACCAGAGCCTCCAAACACGCAGGCACAGGGAGATAAAATGTTCCAAAATAACCGGGGCGCTCCCAGGCTGTTGGAAGCGCGATTCCCGCTCGGCTCCGGCTCTCCCTGCTCCCCTCCCTCGCTCAAGGGCGACGCACGAGGGTGCGGGCACAGCTCACACCATTCCTGCTTCCAAGCAGCTGCAGGACTGGCTCACAGGACCCATGGGGCTGGGAAAGACCTCCAGGACCAGCAAGGCCAGCCTCTGACTGATCACCACCTGGCCAACCAGGAATCACTGGGAACGCTGATGCTGATCCATACATTGCCCCTGGCAGTGTCCAGGCCAGGCTGGACAGGGCTTGGATCACCCTGGGACAGTGGAAGGTGTCCCTGCCCACGGCAGGGGGTGGCACTGGATGAGCTTTAAGGTCCCTTAAACCATTCCAGGATTCTGTGACCATTACAACAATGATTTTTACTTTTTAAACCAAAAGTGGGAATTGCAAAAGGTGTTCCCAAACATGCCAGAAAGGAAAGACTTCGAAAAAATACTTCAGATGGGGACTGGGGGAGGAAATATCAATCTATTTACTGAGGGCACCTCAACATGAGGAAGAACAGCTTCCCTGGAGGGTAACAGAGCGCTGGAACAGCTGCCCAGGGAGGCTGTTGAGTCTCTCTCTCTCTCTCTCTCTCTCTCTCTGGAGACATTCCAAGCCCACCTGGAATTGCTCCTGTGTTACCTACTTCAGGTGACCCAGCCTGGAGAGGGAGCTGGACTGGATCATCTCCAGAAGTCCCTTCCAACCCCAACTATTCTGTGAGCCCGGAATGCTGATTCACTAAAAGTGTTTTGTGTGCTCTGGGGCTTTGCACCCTGGCAGCACAAAATCCCAAGTGTTGCTCAAAATTAGATACCCAACAGCGAGCCTAATGGGGAGGAAGGGTTGTTTTTAGAAGAACACAATTATTTTTTTCAAACAGGCAAGCCAATGTCTCCCCCACCTAAATATAATCGTCCCGAAGCACCTCAGTGATTATCTCAAAGCATTAGACTGGAACGCAGTTGACAGCCACTGCTGACTCACTCTGGTGTCTGCACAGGGCTGGTGCCAAAGGACACGGCCCCAGCGACGCCCTTCCAGGCACCAGGCTTCATCTGCTCCCAAGGAAAGCAGGGAGCAGCAATGACAAACCCCTTCTTACTGCTGGGAATGATAATTTTGTGTCTTTTCAATACGTGCTCCTGCCAGCACGGCAAAGAGACACAGAACCATCCAACATCCCCGAGCTGGCAGGGACCCACAGGGATCAGCCAGTCCAACCCCCAGCCCTGCAACAGACACTCCAACAATCCCACCCTGTGCATCCCTGGGAGCGGTGTCCAAACGCTCCTGGAGCTCTGGCAGCCTTGATGTGCTGCTTTGAAGCTCTTGTGGTGGTTCAAACAACTAAAGGATGCCTCTGCTTTAGGGAGCACTAAGATGGAAGAACAGAATGGAAGTGGTGTTGCTGTTTGCACAGACAAATTCAATCTCTGAGCAGAAATAGAAGTTTCATCATTTAAATGGAAAAGTTGTCATAAAGCCAACTTCTTCCACCCATCCTGTGAAAAGATAGCCCAAGATCTGCAGCAAGTGAAGGGGATGGTTGTTCCTGCATCCCTCCCAGCCTGTTTTTATCTCCATGCTGGGGAATAAAACTCCTCTTCAGGGACAGGGACAGCTCTTGATCACTGCAAGGACCAGTTCAGGAGCAACCATCCACTGAGCATCACCTTCAGCAAGCTCTGCTCTCACCAGCCACCTACAACAGTTCACAGACACCCCTTTTCACACCTCACTTCATTTAACATCCATTTCCTAGGCTGAAATTAAGAGATTCACTACCAAGATGAGATTTCTTACACAGGAGCTTGGGAAGCTGGCTTCCATTCAAAGGAAGAACTCTGAATCATCATGAAATTGGTAATCATACTGCTAATTTTAGAAATCTGGGAGAACCGATCATCTAAAACGTGCAACAAGTTCATTATCAATTCCAAGCTTTTTTTTTTTTTTTTTAAGACAGGAAAGCAAAAATGGAAAAAGCCTCTGTCATTTACTGAGGCTGTTCAACACATGCAAAAACAAAGTCAACTGAAGTGGTGCAACTACCAAAATTTCATAGGATCATAGGATATGCTGAGTTGGAAGGAACCTACAAGGATCCACAAGCAGTTGAAATGGGCTTTCTGAACAGCATAAAATAAACCCCACCACATTTTGCCAAAGTAGCTCTTTCCTAAGATATTCATTCCCAAAAATGGTTCTAACAGTTTTTAAAGTACTCATTCCTTTCTCAGTCTTGTAAACATGGAGGCTAGGATTTTAGTTAGTGCTGATAATAACAAAAAAATTACCATGGACAGACTTGTGATCATAGAACCACAAATATCCTAAGCTGGAAGAGATCCCCAAGGATCATCCAGTCCAGCTCCTGCCCAGACCCCCAACAACCCCACCCTGGGCATCCCTGGCAGTGCTGTCCAAAGGCTCCTGGAGCTCTGGCAGCCTCGGGGCTGTGCCCATTCCCTGGGGAGCCTGGGCAGTGCCAGCACCCTCTGGGGGAGAACCTTTCCCTGCTCTCCAGCCTGACCCAGCTCCAGCATTCCCTGGGTCCTGTCCCTGGCACACAGAGCAGAGATCAGAGCTGCAGCCCTTGGTGAGGTCTGAGCCCAGACCCCTCCAGCTGAACAAGCCCAGTGCCCCCAGCTGCTCCTCAGAGCCCCCTCCAGACCTTCCCCATCCCCGTGTCCTTCCTTTGGTGTCTCTGGCAGCTTTAGATCTCTCCTGTGCTCTGAAGCCCCATGACACACAAAGCAGAGCACCATCCTCCACTCAAGTTCTTACCACCAACTACAAAACTCCACTTCCAAAGCAGCCAAGACAACACTGTGCTGTTCCCAAGGAACTTTAAAATCCCACCACCCAACTGTCTGCTAAATCCCCCAATGCCACAGCGATGCTTCCTCAATAGTGAAACCAGACCAATGCAAATAATCCGTGTGCCACTTCAGAAATGCCTTTGCTCTAATGCTGCTCACAGATTGAACAAAACACTCTCCTTAAAGCCTGAAATCATTCCCACATTGCTGAAGATGACAGTCTTTCCAGTTGCTATGAGAAAAATCCTGGATCATTATGCAAATCAGCTGTTATAATCACTTTCAAAAATAGCTGTCTATATATTCACATTATGCCAAGACCAAATTAAAGAATATGCAGTATACACTTGCAATTTTTTACATACATGGAGATATAAAAGTAAATTACTCATGTTGGTCCTGTAACTGATTTTGCTCACAAATTCAGACTTTTTCCTAATAATGGAAGGTGGCCAAAAAAGCATAACAAAATATTTACCAATTCCTAATTCTTCAACAGTCACACAGAAGCTGCAAAACCCAACAGCTGCAGCTTTTCCTGCAATGATCAACATGGTCAATTAGTAACTATAACATCATTAAAATGTCTACGTGATTTTATGAAGTCCTGCATTTCCAAGTATTTAACCCCTGATCCTCACTCCACTCATTAAAGTGGCTGTAACAGGAAAACAAAGAACAAATGACCTCATCTCCTATTTTATAAGCAGGCCAGAGCATGCAGTGCTTCAGAATTTACTCACAGCTTTAAGTTTTAAATCCAACACTGAGAGAGGTTTTACACCAAAATACATATGAAAAAACTTTAAAACTCATAACCCTTTGCAATTCTACAAATATTTATTATTTATAAGGGTCTGGAATAACAGGAGAAGGGGGAATGGCTTCCCACAGCAGGTTTATATTGGATACTGGGAAGAAATCCTTCCCTCTGAGGGTGGAGAGGCTCTAACAGAGGCTGCCCAGAGCAGCTGTGGCTGCCCTTCGATCCCTGGAGTGTCCAAGGTCAGGCTGGACAGAGCTTGGAGTGACCTGGCATCATGCCAGGGGGTGGAACTGGATGAGTTTTCAGGTTCCTTCCATCCCAAACCATTTTGGGATTCCGTGAACCAAGGACTTCAGGAAGACCTACCAAGCATTAGATTACATCTTTCTTTAGAATGGAAATTTCAAACAAGCTGAGTGTTCCTGAAGATGTGAATGATGGGGCTGTTAAAGTTGTGCTCTGGAGCTAAAAACCTTACTGTACCCCCTGAACCTGACACCTGCAAATAAAACAGCAACAGTCCATTTTTCCCAACCCTCAGCTTCCAGCTCTCAGCCAGAAGTTTCATTCAACAAAGAACAGATTTAAATCAGGCAATCTACAGCCTGAAAAAAGCTTCACAACTGCCAGGGATGTTAATTTTCACTTCCAGTTCAGGCAGGGGAGGTTTGTCCTTGCTTTAATCTGCTCCCCACCAGCCCACTCCTCATCTGCTGCCAGCTCTGCTCCGTGTCACCCTCACCCTCCTGCCTGTGAGGGGACCCAGCCACCAGCGCGAGGTGGCCAAGCTGTCACTGCCAAGTCCCGTTTGCCAGCGACGCCCGGGAGCAGAGGCACAGCGTGGCTTTGAAGTGTCCCAAAGTTGCTTTGTTGTCTGAATTTGCCTGCAGTTTCCAGGAACTCTGGCTGCAGGACCCGTGTGAGGCGGTCTGGCGGCGCAGCTGGGCCTGCCAGCGACCAAACGTTTGCCTGGTGACCTCCAGCCCTTTAACTCCAGCTTAAACAAGTCCACAGAGCAACAGCAAGGGAGAAAAAAACCCAGCACTGTTCTAACTGTTCAACAGCTTGACAGCCTGGAGCTATGGGGGGAGTGTTACAAGAAGTGTCCACACTCCATCCTCAAACAGATTTAAGAGCCCTGACAAATGGCCAAGCTCTTATTAGTGCCATTTGCTTGACAGCATCCCAACAACAAAAAAGAAAATGACATAGGAAAACATACTCAAGACAAATCTAGAAGGCTTTCCTAACATACATGCTGTTTAAACTGTACCCATGAGTGCCTTTTTTATTTAATAGGCAGCATTTTCATCAGCCAGCATGAAATGCAAAGTAAGTTTAGTATTTTTCTACGAGCCTGGATCATCAGGAAGTATAGAGGAAACGAACAGGAAGAAAGTTCTTCAGAGCAAAGGAGGATTCCTTGTAGCCAGCCAGCTGCACTTGTCAACTCTACCATCTGTGCCTTAAAGAACAAGCAAAGGGACCAACTCAGATGTGGCTGAAACATTTTATCATTTAGAAGAAATGCATTTAACCCCTTGATGCTCCATGTTCCAACAAGGACTGTTCTTTTCCCATTTTTAGTTTTTTAAGCTTTCAGCCTGCAATTTAAATGCAACAACCTAGATCAGGAATCACTCCATAAGCAGGAGGCTAACCTGTACACATGAGGTCATGGGGCTGACAAGAGGTCTCAGGAGGGGAACTCAAATTCCCACAGCATAAAGAAATAAATCGTAAGATGCCTCAAGAGGATATGCCAGGTTGTCTATATCCACAACTCACTTCTGGACCTGCTTATTATATTGCATTTGGGAAATAATCCCACAGCAGGAGCCCCTCCCTTCCTCTGGGAGGTGTAGGAGATGTGTCCAGGAGCTCTCAGCCACACAGAGGCTTTGCTGAAGAGCTAACGGGGTCACATTAAGATTGGGGGAAAAAACCCCACAGATCTCCCAGCATAAATAGAAAAAATGGTGACAAAAGCATGAAAGATGATGGCTGCTCTAGAGAACAGCTTGTTCTGACAAAGGCTGAGGAAAAGGCACCTTAAGCTTCCATTTCAAAGTGGTCTGGGATCATAAATAAAGATACGAAAGCATGCAGAGAGTAAAGGAAACATGAGCTCTTGTGCAGAGCTTCAAGAGGTGTTTGGACAATGCTCTCAGGCACAGGGTGGCATTGTTGGGGTGTCCTGTGGAAGGCCAGGAGCTGGACTTTGATGATCCTTGTGAATCCCTACCAACTCATGAAATCCCTCTAAAATAACTGACAATACTGAAGGACACAGAGAAGCTGCCCTTCCCATTCAGACAGAGCGAAGAGCAACCAGGAACATAAATGATGCCTCAGACTCTGCATTACTGACATCGAGTTTGACAGAACTCTTCAGCTGTGAAGGCAGAGATTGGGCCTCAACCCCCTAACTCAACCCCAAATCCAAACCTACAGCACTGCCTACAATCCCAACAGATTTCCAGAGGGAAAGATGCAGAGATCCAGTTAAGAAAGTTCTTTTGTTTCTGCTGACACTTTGGAACAGGTCACACCCCATCTTTCCACAGCCAGCCTGGCATCCCAACAAGCTGCAGCAACACATGGTGGCTCAAGGACAACAGTGCAGAATCCCAGGATCACTGAGGCTGGAAAACACCTCTGGGATCATCAAATCCAACCTGTGACTGATTCCCACCCTGTCAGCCAAACCAGAGCGCCGAATGCCACATCCAGGTAAGCACATGAGGCAGGACAGGGACTGAGCAGATCCTCTCCAGGGGAACCAATGCTCTCTGAGAAGCTTGGCTGTCACATCTCGAGTTTTTAAGTACCAAACTGACCTGTGGAATCACCAACTCAACTCAGCAGGAACTCTTTCAAGCGCAGCTGTGAGATGTCACCATGTGTTCCCAGCACACCATCCCACTTTGCAGGATCTCCCTGAACCAAGCACCACTGTGTACTTAAGCATGTCCTAACCTCAAACAGCCCCAGAAAAACACAGGAATTTTATTCAGTAAAGAGAAGCCAGCACAGAAGAGTCACTACTTTGATATTTACTGACAGGAAGTGAAAAATGGCTCGGACTCAACTTTTTGCAAGCCTGAAAGAACATCCAAAACTTTCAGAGACAAGGGAATTTAAAATAGCTATTGGGCTGGAGGACAAATACTGCACGCTAAAAACCTTCATAAAAGAGAAACTACAAAAAGTGGGGTTTCTATGGATTTATGAAACCTTAATGTGTGGGGAGTGGACCAAAAGAAGACAGAGGTGAGTGGCAAAGCAAGACACGAGGCCATTCCAATAAACCATTCCTCAACCAAGAAGGCCCAAGTAGGTAATTTTATCCAAGTGAGATCTAGTGTTTCCCTCCTCTAAATGGCAGCATAGAAAAAAGACATTACTTCTCTAACTCACCCACACAAGAAATAAAAGAACAGAAAATACACAACTCTTGAGTTGTAGTCCGATATACACCCAGGCAATGCGATAAATTAAGCAGAGGCCTCTAAGAAAATTAATCATGCAATTAAAAGCTATTATACTACAGCTCCACAAAGGCAGAATTAAGTTTATAAAGACATTTCTTAAGCACTTCACTACAAAAAACTGGATATTAAGCAGTTTTTCTGCACTGCTGCACGCTGGGGCTGTGGAGCTGGGAGTTCATCTTTAAAGGGAACAATGCCAGCTTTTGCAATAGTCATCATCCCAAACACAGAGCAGTTGAGTTTAATTTTTTTTAGCTGCACAGTCAATTACCATTTGAATCACAGAGCCACCACTTGAGCTACATTGCCTAAAAATCGTTATTAAGATAACCTAGATTTATGCAGCATGATACAGGGCCTAATTGCACAATTATTTACTTCCATTCTACAAAAATGCCTTTTTTTTTTCCAGGGCCTCACAGGCGAGACAGCAAATGAGGCAGATGACTACAGGAGCAAAGAGGATGCTGGCTTGAATTAGAAACTGGAACAAGGATTTGTTTACATCTGAAATATCAACCTGGGCCTAAGACACATCCAAAAACTAAAACAGAACCCAAAGCAGAGTCAACCACCCACAAATAATCCACGTTTCAGAAGACATCCTGCTCTACAGGGCCACACATTTCCAAATAAATTCCCTTCTTACAGCCCAGAAATCACCATTCCAGTAACTCACAGGAATGCACAGACTCTCACAGCTTTAATCCCAAAAAATCTTCACCTAAGTGCCAAATCAAAGGAGTCCACACCTCCCCTAGGATTTAAGATGAGGCACAGGGCACATCCAGGAATTACTACACACAACTCCAGGCTAGATCCTATTTTCCCCCCTGAAAAAGCCATGCAATAAATCACCCTCCAACATCCACCCTGTATCAGGCACAGTAAATGAATAAAAATCACAGAGCCCTCAGTTGCTCCAAACTAGAAAGGAGCTGGGCTCTGAAAGGGAGTTAGTTATGAGTAATGACAGTATCTTTGGTCTCTAATGTAATTAAGGGATTTGACAGCTCAGCTGCCTATTCCCTCCCTTCTCTTCCAGTTTGTCAGAACAAAACAATTGTCCTTTAAATCATTATACAACAACCATTTTCATGTTTAAACCTGTAGGTAGGGGAAGATTCTGGCTGAGGTACCAGGGTGTAATTTGTCAGCTTATGCAGCATTAATATGGCAACAACATTAATCCATTAAAAATGTAATTTCATTTAAGGAACTATTCAGCAATTCACAACCAGCAAAAACTTGGTAGACAGAAGCTTTACATATAAAATTTCCATTTTGTATTTGTACTCCCTGAAGTTTAGTTTTGGCTTTATGCTTTATAGCACAGGGGGTTTTTAACATAACATTCTTTCAGCCATATTATTACTGAACAAATTATATCAATTGCTTCCACAACAAGGAGGACTTTAGGTGTCCAAACCAACATACAAGGAAGAAAATGGAAAATACAGTCACCTCTCTTCTGGGAGAAAATTAAGACAAAGTGTTTTAAGACATCATTTAGCAAATACTCACAGTCTCTACAGCAGTCACTGTGCTCCAAAACATTTTGGTAAGACAAGCAAGTTCTTCTAGGAGGTCTCTGAAGTTCAGCACTGGGTAGCAACAGGAATTTTGTCCCAGAGAAATCTGCCAGCTCTGGCCTAGCAGCCATCAAGAGCCAACTAATCTCTGTACATGTATTACACTGCAGCAGGAACAGCAGTTCCAGTGTTGCATAAGCTCCACACTGAAGGCCACATCCTCTCCCAGGTCAGGGGAAGGCAGATGGACTGATCCCGTGGACGGAAAGGCCTTCCTGACTAGCACAAATTCCTAGAAAGATGCATTTCCAAAATTCACCACCCTCCAAGGCTCCAGCTGGACCAAGAGTTGGTGCTGGCCATCCAAGCACACCGAGAGAACAGGTGGGATTTTCACAAGTCCTCCACAGTGACAGAACTGTCCTCGCAGAGCAAACCCTACAAAGGAACTCCCCAAGTGCCAACACCTCATCAGTCTTGGTGTAAGCAAGAAGAAACTTGGGTTTTTCCTTAAAAAAGGAACACTCAGACTCAAACCCAGTCCTGGTCCTAGCAAAGCCAGCACTTAATTCAGCATTACTCTCTTTACATTTAACAGCAAAGCTCTGGATGTTCTGAAGACTTCACACACTTAACTGAGCTTAAAACCAGGCTCCAATCATTAATCACTCTGGCTGGGCTTTTTCTAAGAGGTCACCGTGTAAGAAACACTATGAAAGGTCCACTCATTTCTCTGCCCACCTTGAGAAGAACACACAGCCACCACTTCAGCAGCTTCTGTCCACTTAAAAGTGTGCACAGGCAGGTGTTTCTCAATTTGGAATTTAGCTTGTACAAACAGTCTCCACATGCACTAAAAATGTCTGATGATACAAGCTGAAGTAGTTCCCTAAGAACTACATTTAAACAAGCACAAAGAGACAAGGTGGAATTTGTGAGGGCTTCTTTTAAGTCCCTTTCTGAACAAGAGCAGTGAAAAAGCAGGGCAGGAAAGGGCTGGGTGACTCTGGATGGGATTGCACCACACAGCACCAGCTGGAGTGGTGGGGTTTGAAGGCTTCAGCTGCCAAACAGCCCCATCCACACAACTATGGCAGCATGTCACAGGGTCTGGGGGGGTCTGGGTTGTGAGGAACAGTAAATGACCTAGTCCATGTCTAACCCCAGAAGAGAAAATGCACGAATACATCTGCAGCAATGACCACCTTGCTTTTTCCATCGAGACAAGTCAAACCCCTTTACCCTTGCTAAAGTGCAGCAAGAGCGATCTTCCTGGGATCAAACACATCCTGTAACAAGCAGGGAACTGAAACTCTGAGGAGTCCCCAGCCAGCAGGGCCACTGGAGTGCTGTCTATTCAAACAGACTTCTGAGATGAATTCAGAGCAAAACTGGCACTCATCTTGTCCAAACCCCAACATCATCCCAGGCTCCAGAAGCAAGAGGAGTCTGTCGGACTCTAAACACTGCTAAGTAACATGGTTTACTTCAGAACAAAGAAATACTTTCCCACCAATAAAATGCACTGCCAGTTGGTCTCTTCTAGTTTCTCCTAAACCCTCCCTGTGCTGGTGTGCAAGACAAACTTGTTACAAAACCTCTAACAAACTTCAATTTTAAAATGAGACCAAGTCTTTTAAACAAATGGCATTTCCAGCTCGGGCTCTATTTTTAAACACGGTATGGACCTCATGCCACTAATTCACTTTTTTTTTTTCCTGGAAGCTGAGCCATTTTGAGTCAAGTCCCATAATTTAAAATTTCATTAAAAATGCAAAGAGCTTTAGGACTGCAAATAGCATAAAGCAGTACAAGGTTCTAAGCAGCTTCCTCCCGCAATTTCAGCGCTCCCTGCCTCTCATTCCACGAGACAAACGACGTGTGAGACGTGTAAACTGCACCCAACATCTCATCTCGCCGGAATATTGCTGCAGTTTGTACCACTATGTAGGTCACGAGCTCCACATGCTTCAGTCAAGCCCTGGGCTCAGCCTAGCTGCCCATTTTCACCCCTACCACAAGGCCTGGGGACACGAGACAAAGTTTAACCCAAGCCAGGCCGGGCACAAGAAGCAGTTACACGATTTTTTCCCCATTTGCTAAACTCAGTTACACGCAGAGCTCTTAAAACACAGGCAATCCATGCACTGCTGCATGGAAGTGTTTTCTCTCTGCTGTTCCCTGCAGTAAAGGGGGCATCACCAAGCTGCACAATTTCAGAAATAACACACACAGTGCCTCAGAAAACATTCTGGTGCTTGCAGCATCAAGAAATGCAAGCACTGGAGAAGAAAGCCACTAATCCAAACTTCCCTTCTCACCCATGTGCACCAAAAAGTATCCAGTACAGCAGAAATTAATCAGAAACCCAAATAAACCAGAAAGGAATATCTGCAGTATTAAACAGGGCTGACTTAATGTCTCCACCTTTAAAACCCTTTCTTCTTCTTCTAAGGTCAACATTTTTTTTCCAAGATGTGCATAAAGACTGCTCACAGAGAACATCTGATTAGATGAAAAGTAGTATCAGTGTAGTTTTTAAAGACACACAGGTCTATTTTCCTACTCTGCACTGATTTTGGGAAGATGCTATCTCCTTTTGCTGAAACCCCACATTACACACACAAGAATTCTTAACCAACTCCTCAGGAACTGGGAGTTCCAAGCACAATGTGCTGCACATACATCAAGATCACTTTTAAAAGGATCTGACACAGTCCAACCAAGGATTTTGGCACTCCAGCACCTCACCCAGCCTGCCTCTGGCATCCAGGAGTTCCTGGGAGGCCTTGGGATAATATCCATGACCAGAAATCTCTGTCCACACGGGACACCGAGACACCTTCCCTCAGGGAAGGGCAGGAGAAAGGGCAGAGCACGGAACACAGGCACCTCACCCGGGTTCACTGCAACTCCCAAAGCGCAGGTAAGCACCAGCTCCTGAGCGTTCTGGAGCTGCAGGAGGAACCCAGACCTCCAATTCCCCCATCCCAGCCAAATGCCCAAACCACTGGGCTGCCCAACTCCTGGCTGCCTCTTCCTTTTAGCTGGACAGAGGCAGCTACCCCGAACTAACCAGGCATCTCTAACACCTGGTCCTCCTGCCAGGCCTTGCTGAACAGCTCACTTGGCCTTCAAGTTTTCCCTTTTCCCCCTTAATAACACACGGTTGGAGAGCTAAATCCATGGCCACGTGTGTAAGGAATAAAGAGGTTATTTCCCAGCTACCAGGAATGGTGAGAGACAGTTCCATCACAGCCCTGCAAAAAGAAGCCTGCACAAAGTGATTAATAAAAATTTAACTTTCACTTCTGCAGCAACATCAGCCTTCAAGCAAAGCCAGGGCACTGCACAGGCAGAAGTCTTCATTCATTAATTATCTCTTCAAAATGTGCAGCTACAAAAAAACCCCACTTCTTCCCATGATATTTTCTTCTACCATTAAAGAACCCAAACTATCTTTCCCATAAATTTCATGGCAGAACTGCAGCCAACTGCTCCTTTTAGAAAAGCCAACCTAAGCCCAGTGTAATGGCCTGGTTTTTCTAACACAAAATTCTAAGAATAAAAATTAAAAATAAGCAATCAATTCCATTTGACACATCATTAGGCAATCCTGAGCAAGAAGTCAAGGATCAGCATTCACTAATTTTCTTGCTGGGAGCATATCACCAGTTAAAAAGATCTGTTCAGGTCAAAATATCTCTCCCTACCAAGGGCACATCTGGGCAAAAATACCTGAAACATCAAACTCTTCAACTGTGAAGTCAAAAGCTTTTGGTTTTGCCACCACTTAACTCTTTCCATAACTCCAACAGCCAACAAAATAACCAAGTGCAAACACTCAAAAATCCAGGCCTAAAAGTATTTTTATCACAAACATAACACAGGAATAATGAACCAGAGCTGCTGGGTTTTTAACTAAAAGCTAAGCAGCCACTTGTTAAAGTTCAGAACCTTTCAGGTTGTTTTAAAGCCACCAAAATTTTAGGCCAAGCCTCAATGCAAAAGCAGGAAGTCTGTACTAGCTACAGCTTTTATCAACTTTGATCCTGCTCAAAAACTGGGTTTATTTGGAGCACTTGCTCAGACCTGAATGTGATTGCTCCAAAACCCAATAAATTTCCACCTAATCTTGTTGCAGAACAGAAACATCTCTCCACAGGGAGAAGTCCAGCTCTGAGCACTTAGTGACAATATTCATTTTTCCAACTTCAAAGCGAAGTTCTTGCCCCAAAATCTCTCCCACAGCACCAGTCTTTCCCCACCACGGAGCAAGACCCTGCCCACCATGAACTCTGCAGGGCATTCCAAGCTAAACATCTGCCTGACGCTGCTCCAGCACATCTGTTCCAAAGGCCACCAAAACTACACACCGGGTTTTGCCTCATTAGCCGTAATTGCACGCTAATTACTTATTCCAGAATAAGTATTCTATACAATCCTCCTCGATGAGACCCGATACGCTCTCGTTTGTAACACATCCTCGTGCAGTTCACCGGGAAAAATGGTGGTTTGGGTTTTTTTT
>VZRX01021873.1:150988-165140 GCA_013398075.1 Notiomystis cincta
AAAAAAAAAGGAGGGGGGAAAAAGCAGAATTTAAACCTAAAATGTTGGACAAAACACCCAAATTTATCTTTACTCCTTTGTTTCCTGGAATATTGATTTCTGGAGCTCTTAATTACTGCCTGGATCTGGGAGCACCTCAGTCCTATGTCCCAAGGGATGGAAAATGCAGCACTTTGCTAGCTGGTTTATTTTTTCCAGGCTGCTTTCTGTGTAAGTCACAAACTGAAGCTGTCTGGAAAATTACATGAATGCCATGATCTAATAAGCTGAAGGAAAAAATGATTTTTTTTTTTTATTCATCTTTTTAAAGCAGACTTTCCAGCTGGGACAGCTCCCCAGTTTTATGAGTGGCTTGTGGTGGGTGTTAATAGGAAGTCACTGCTTCAGAGTAATGATACTTGTGGACATCACTCACACCAAGAGAGAAAAAAACCCTTAATAATTCCCTGTGTTTTTGACTGAATGTTGCTCTTTAAGCTGTTTTCTTTACAACACTGTTAGAAAAACACTCCTGTGAATTCTTGCACTGTGACAACTTTAAAAATAATACAAGATGTCATGTTTAATTGTGGGTAATTTCTTTAAAGTGTCTGTGGGGTCTGTTCTGTGATGGATTTTTCCTTTCCTCACTCCTCTGGGCTAAGTTTTATTGGCAGGACTGAAAGGGGCTATGAACAAGGCCTGACAGGACATAAACAGGGGTTAATTTTGTGTAACCTTTATAGTCCTGGCAATGGAATAAAATGCAATCATGGCATGGTTTGGGCTGGAAGGGACCTTAAAGATGATGTTCCATTCCCTGCCATGGGCCTGGACAACAAACCAGTCACCTTTCAAATGTTTCCTCTCACTTTCACCATTCCTGTCCTTGGCTCTTCTGAGCTGTAATTTAATAGGGATTATCTGGAAACCTCTGATTTGATGGAATAGTCTTTCCTTGTTTTGGTTTCTTACCTTTTAAGACCTGGATCAAACACAAGCCTGGACACCCCCAAGCCTGTCCTACCAAAGCATTAACACTGAATTTTCCAGGAGTCCTTCTCTACGGCCCCCCTGGATGTGGGAAGACCCTGATTGCCAAAGCTACAGCCAAGGAAGCCGGGTGTAGGTTCATCAACCTCCAGCCCTCCACCCTGACGGATAAATGGTATGGAGAATCCCAAAAACTGGCTGCTGCTGTCTTCTCCCTGGCCATAAAGCTCCAGCCGTCCATCATTTTTATTGATGAAATAGGTAAAAATCTCTTTTTTTATCAGCAGCTATAGCAGAGTGACATTGAGCTGTAGGGTCAGTGATGTATGGATCTGCTCTCATCTTTTCCTTAAAATGAGTGAAGGCTCAGTAAGAGAAATAGGATTGTAAAGGAATGGTGGCACCTTAGGAAAAACAATGATTTTTTTCCTGGTGGCAGTGGAGGAATTTACAAGTAAAACAAGTTTCTACTTAATTTTGGTTCATGAGGAAACCCAGCAGCAAATACTCTTCAGTGCTTCTGCTGTCAAGGCACATACTGAGAAATAAAATAGGAGTTTAGGACAGCTCTGGAATGGTGGCTTCCAAAGGCTGAAGAACAGGAGGGGGGAGGCTGCTTTCCATAAATTCAGGAAGGTGAAAATTTGGAGCACAAGATGTGGGGCTGTGATGGGTGCACACTCGAGCAGTGTTCTTTAAAAGGGGGGCTTAGGAATGGGGGAGGTTCCACTTTGCTGCATTCAGCCTTAGCAGCACTTGTTGTTTGCTGCCACTGGTGATGACAAATGCATTTGTGAGAGAAGGGAAGAGGCCAGGAGGCCACTCCATGAGGAGCTGGCAGTGACTGCTCCCCCCTTTGGCACAGACTCCTTCCTGCGGAACCGATCGAGCACCGACCACGAGGCCACAGCCATGATGAAAGCCCAGTTCATGAGCCTGTGGGATGGGCTGGACACTGACTACAGCTGCCAGGTGAGTCTTCAGGGTGCTGGCAGGAGGGATGTGATTCCCTCAGCTGGGGTATTGTGTGTGGAGCAGGGATTCCAAAGGGTTCCTTACCTGTCAGCACTTTCTGGGAATGAGAGGAGTTGTATCTGCAGATTGTTGTTCTCCCTGAGAAGATTGGCTTTGTGCTTATTCTGGTTTTAATCAAGAAGTGGCAGTTTCAGATGGGCTGGGCTGGGCTTTAAGGTCCCTTCCATCCCAAACCGTTCTGGGATTTTAAATGGCTTGAATGTGGCAGAAAGCCTGCCTGCCATGGTTCTGAGCTGTCACCTGGGATGATCTTCTGAAAGCCTTTAAACAGGAGGTTTCTTCTCTAAGCTGAAAATTTTCAGCCTTTTTAATGTGTATTTTTCCAGAAATGTCCAATGCACTGACATCCAATAGATCTTGCTGTGTAAAATCTGCTTTTTCTCCTCTCCCAAGCTTGTGCTAAAGATGCTTTCCAGCTGATTTTTCCCAAAATGAGTAGAAGACAGTGATGTATGTGTACTGAGGAAGTTTAAAGCTTCCCATTAGTAAAAAGCCAATGGTGGGAACCCTTCACTGGAAACTGGTGTCATCTTCCAAGCACAGTGTATTACCTTTTCTCCTAAGACACTGACAATTCCTTGGAGCAAATGAATTTATTCATTCCCTGCAGCGAGACAATTTGGGGTCTCTTGACTTCAGCAGAGTTTGGCTTTTGTAAGACAAAACAAGAATCCCAAATGCTTGGAGGAAATTGCAAGGAAGTGTTGAGGTGGATGTATTGATTCCACCTGGAAGCCATGCTCAGCTGCAGGAGGGATCTGGAGTCTGGCAGGAACTCGGGACAGGTGAAAAATGTGCTTTTGGGCTGAAAATAATGCCCGGGGAAGTGTGGATGATCCCCGAGCCAGCAATCCCAGTGCCTCTAGGTGGCAGGGTGACTCTGCCGGGCCACCAGCCCTGCTGGCCAGCGTTCCTGGAGTTCCTGGAGCTGCCGGGCCTGGCTCAAAGGCAGGAGCACGGCAGGAAAACCCCTGGAGCCCCCATTAATCACCCTGCCGTTTTTCACTCTCCTGGCTGGGTGTTTACCCTGTACACAGCTTAGAGTAACAAATGGGGAAACAAGGCTGCTCTGAATGGGAGTCAATTTGTTCTGGAATTAAGAGCTGGAGTGCTCCAGCAGGTAAACACTGTCCTGGCGTTGGGCTTGGCTCAGACACCTTTAACCCACTGCTGCCCAGGGTACCTGGAGGTCATTCAATGCTTTTTTGAGTGCTTAAGAAAAATAAAGACCCCATTTGGGTGCATGTGAAAGCTGCCAGGTGAACCCACTGCCTTGGTGGTCTCCTGGAAGGTGTCCCTGCCCATGGAGGGCTGGGAACAAGGTGACCTTTAAGGTCTTTTCCAACCCAAACCTGTGATTCTTCTTTCAGCACAGCACAAAAGCACCACACTTTTAAATACCTTCCTGAAACATCTTTCAGATTCCACCAGGAACTAAAATGACATCACAAGCAGAAGTTTTAAGTTCCTTCTTAGGGTGAGTGGGAACTTTTGAGTGGGACTCGTGTAGAAATCTCCCCCCACGTGGTATTTGTGGCACCAGGGCTCTCTCTCCAGCTGCCCTTGCTGAGATCACTGCCAGGAAACCTTTCTGTAGCTTGCTTAAATGTCACTGCTGTTGATGAAGAGGGGGAGATGCAGTGGCTGGTGTTGACATTCCCAGTCTGTGGCTGTTTCCCAGCCCTGGTCTCAGTGGTGTCTGTTGGTGTCACACAGGTCATCGTGATGGGAGCCACCAACCGGCCCCAGGACCTGGACTCTGCCATCATGAGGAGGATGCCCACCCGCTTCCACATCAACCAGCCTGTAAGTCCTGCCTGCCCTGCCCACCAGCCAGGAAATCCACAGCTCTGGGGGCTTCCCTCCCAGGAAAATCCTGCATTCTGCTGAGCTGCTTTTAGGGTTTTTCGAAGCATGTCCATAACTGGGCTTTTTAAGGTGATGTTTTGATCTCTTTTATCTGAAACAACACCATGAGCTTCCCACCCTTGCTCTTCTCCTCTGGGAATGGAGCTATTTGGATGCTGCATGCTGGGAAGGGCTTCTTGGTAGCTGTGTTCTGCTCAGGCCTTTCCACAGCAGACAGTGTGGAAAACCAGGTTTGTTCTGCTTGTGATGGGCTTGGAATGAGATGGTCTTTAAGGACACAAACCATTCCATGATTCTGTGATTTATGCCCCAGTTAGTAAGTTCTTCATCCATTAGGCAGCTGTCACAAAGTTGTCTTTACTCCAAATGTTGCTCTTGCCATCCTTTCCCAGGTATTTGGGTCACCTTTGAACCCTTGGTGATGTCACCAGACATTTTTGAGTCGGTGTTACCAGGAGTTCAGTCGTGGCTGTTGGAATTCCCTTCTGGCCACAGAAATCATTATCCACTTTTTGCTGAAACTCACAGACCAAAGTGGAGGAATAAAACTCTTATTGATTGTGCAAGAGAGGAGTTGTGTTCCCAGGCCTGTGTTGTTGGAACTGACTTTCACTCCATGAAGGTGGATCCCTTTGGAAACAGCATTTATAACCTGGGAACTGCTGTGCTTCCACACCAGTTCCACACACCTTCCTCATTTCCAACTGTTCCTTGGGTTAGCAGGGGGCAAGGATGTGGATTGGAGTACTTTGTTGTGTCTTTCTGTCAAGCCCCATCGTTAGAAGGATGAATTATGTGCCTTGGGATATTACAGGGATTGGCTCCCTCTCCCAGGATCAGAGTTACCACAGGAGGTGTCATTTAAGGAACAGATTTTCCTTACCCCACTACAGCCCTGTCATGCACTTACTGCTTCTCTCTAGCTTTGTGATCAAACCAGACTGGCCCTGACTCCTACTGAAGCAGGAATAATTGATGTGTTGTGGATTGGGAACAGGCACGGGCAGGAGTGAAAACCTTGCAGATTTTATAACTCAGTTTGAGATGAAAAAGGCCCCAAATTACTCATAAAAAAGTACCTGCAAAGCAGAGGGAAATGGAAGAAGTGGGTTTGGGGACAAAGTGGCAACTGTTCAGCTGCCAGATTATCTGTGGGAGATTTTTTCCCCTTTGTAATGATGTGAGTGAGGTTTGGCATGCACAAAACCCAGTCTTTGTTGCCTGCATTCATCCTTCCTAGGAAGGATCTGCTCAGGTCTCAGCTGATTCTTCAGTAACCTCCTCACACACAGGGTGTGATTCATCTGGTTTAGAACTTCCCAGGCATCACCTGTGGGACAATTTGCCCCCAGAGAGGTTTCCTCAGTGTGTGTCACATGTCCTGGGGGGGGCTGAACCGAAGGGACTGAAAGCCCTGGGATGCCACAAGTGTCTATTTTTGTCCTCTGGTAAGCTCAGTCTCTTCTGTTCCAGGCTCTGAAGCAAAGAGAGGCGATCTTGAAGCTGATTTTGAAGAATGAAAACGTGAGTAGCCCCCCCTGAGTGGCTCAGTGCTGCATTGCTGCCCCCAGTGCAGCTCTGGCCTTGCAGAAGGTGTGGTTTAGAATCACCTGCCTCCCAGTGGGGCCGAGGTGATCTGCCTGGGCATTGCTGGTGAGAACTCGGGAATCCTTTGTGGGTTTAGGTGTGGCCTCACATGAAAGCCCTGCCTTGGCTCCTTTGTGAGCAGGAGCCTCTCAGAGCAGCAGCCTTGGCTTGTGTGGTGAATCAGCCCCTCTGAGCAGCATGACTCCATTTCTCTGTCTCCATTTGCTTGTTCTGTTACAAGAGAAGAGATTTCTCTCTCTGAAAAGGGTGTAGGTGAATCATGTTTAGATCAGGGAGGAAATTCCAAGCCCTCATGAAGCAGGGAGAAGATGCTGACTCTTTAACTCTTTCCTGGCTCAAGTCAAGCAAGGAGGAATGACTTTTTTTGACAGTCCTGCTTTTGATCCATAATTCAAATTTCCTTCAGAGGAAAGGGGAAGGAGTAGAAAATATCTGTGGGAGGATATGGGATCCCTGTCATCAGAACTTTTCAGTCAGCAGCACTAATTGCCTTCAAGTTAATGTTGCAAAGTGTCTCTAGGCTGAATTCCAACCTAATAAATATCTTTTATTAGTAAAAGCAACTTAAAATTTTTTGAAGAGGTTTAAAAATGGCAGCATCTGGCAGGGAACCACAGCCACACAAATAAGTTTTTTAGGGAGATAAAAAAGCCAGCCTGTATTGGTTATCCCATAGGAGGGGGAATTGGATCTCTCAAGCCCAGACTTAACATGGCAGGGGGAGTCCTGCCTTCCCTTTTCCTTGCCTGAATTAAACCAGGGAATAGTTTCTCTCTTGGAAGAAGTCATCCCACAATTTCAGCCTTTTTTTAGACTGGCTTGGCTTTAACTTTTTGAAAAGGAAATGCTGATGCACATGGTGGGAAAGGACTCAAAAATTTGATAAAAAGACAGAATAAACCTGGGGTCTTGACTGGCAAAAGTTCAGCCTGACTCAGTGCACCAAGTTAAATGCAATATTTTGCCTCTAAATGCCCCAGTTTGGGGCTGTGTAAAGCAGGAACAGGTGTCCAGACAACAGAGAAACTTGTGTGGGCACCTGGGACAACGGGTCACTATTGCTGGGATCCAGATTTGCCAGGCAGAGCGTGCGGGAGCCAGGTTAGTACAGGATATACCCGTGGGGTGGTTGGGGTTTGGGTGGGGGTTTGGAGGGGTTTGGAACCAGTGGCAGCGTTTGATGAGCTGAAACAGTTTCTTGTAATGGTGTGAACCACCTGGAGGTTCCAAGAGTACGGGAATAGTTTGGCTCCCAAAAAATGTCAACCGAAGGTGATCTCAGAGCGGGTGACAGCTCTTGGAGGTGACTGCCACTTGTCGTGGTGACTGAAGGCAGTGGCTTTGGAGTGTCCCCAGGCTGAGCTGAGGTTTCCCACAGGTGGACAGCCACGTGGACCTGCTCCAGGTGGCCAAGGAGACCGACGGCTTCTCGGGCAGCGACCTGAAGGAGATGTGCCGGGACGCGGCGCTGCTCTGCGTGCGGGAGTATGTCAACAACGCCTGCGAGGAGGACGTGTACGTGGGGCCCTGCTCACACACTGCTGCTCCTGTGCCCTGCCTGCAGCTGGGAGGGGGTGGAGGGTCACACACAGCAGGAGCGTCCTGTTCTCCACCCCAGTTGCCACTTTACACAGCTCCCCCCCACAGCTCAGTTACTGTTACTCCTTTTGGCTCCCAATATGGTTGTTCCAAGGTGCCCAAGCTGGAGGTGGCCTGAGACAGCAAGTTCTGCTGCTGCACTGGTCAGTGCTGGGCTTCAGTGCTGCTGACACAGTGCTGTGACATCCCCCTGGGATCTGCCACACCTGCAGCAGTCCCTGGGTGCATCGAGGGGCTGGAGCGTGTCCAGGGCAGGGAACGGAGCTGGGGAAGGGGCTGAGCCCCAGGAGAGGCTGAGGGAGCTGGGAAAGGGGCTGAGCCTGGAGCAAAGGAGGCTCAGGGGGGACCTTGTGGCTCTGCACAAGTCCCTGACAGGAGGGGGCAGCCAGGGGGGGTCGGGCTCTGCTCCCAGGGAACAGGGACAGGACAAGGGGAAACGGCCTCGAGCTGGGCCAGGGGAGGCTCAGCTTGGCCAGCAGCAGGAATTTCTCCATGGAAAGGCTGCTCAGGCCTTGGCAGGGGCTGCCCAGGGAGCTTTGCAGTGCCCATGGCTGGAGGTGTCCAAGGAAGGGCTGGAGGTGGCACTCAGAGCTCTGGGCTGGGGACAAGGTGGGCATCGGGCACAGCCTGGACTCCCTGGGCTGGGAGGGCTTTTCCAGCCTCAGGGATTCCAGTGTGAAGCTGGATCCATGTCAGAGCTGCTGTTTCCAGGGATGGCTGCTGACTGTTGACACAGCTGTCACTCAGCCCCTGGCCCCTCACCTGGCTGCTGCTCTCTCCTCCCCAGGCACGACGAAGATGAGATCCGGCCCGTGCAGCAGCAGGACCTCCAGAGGGCCATCGAGAAGATGAGGAAATCCAAGGACGTCTCCATGCAGAACCTGGCCATGGAGATTGTGTTTGATTAAGACAAGAGAGTGTGTTTGCAGTTCCTGATGTGATTTAGTTTGACTTCTGTAATCAGTTAGCAAAAGCAGTGTCGGGGGCGGGAGCGGGGGTGGCAAAGGGAGTTCTGTTCCTGGAATCGTTTTTATACAACAACCTCTAAGTTATTGCAATTCCGACTGGAAGTGGAAGCACAGATCATGAGTGGAACACTTCAGCCCAGACCAAGAGCGAGTGCCTGTGTCTTGTCCCCCTGGGACCCCTTGGAGCCTTCCAGCAGGAGTGGGTGGGCAGGGGGCAGGACCTGGCACGGGCTGTGTGTGTACAGATGGGTGTGTGAGTGTAGGACCTGTACATAGCCACACTTTTTTTTATATATATAGACATAATCTGTAGATAACTTGAGTATGGAAAATCTTTTCTACTTCCTGAAGCAAACCAAATCAGAAGCTGTATGGGTGAAAGATTCCTCGATACTCAGTTCACTTCTACCTTTTAGCAGCAAATGCCAGGATAGAAACTGCTTCAAGAACAAAGCAACATTTGAAATGCTACTGATTTTTCTTCCACATGACCACTTGAAATCTGGTGCCATTTAGTCAAGATAGTAAACTACTGTGTAAGAATGTTTGAATACTTTTAATTTTTTATGAATTCTGGTTTTGGAAGCTTTTTAAATGAAGGCTGGTTTTATTTTTGGTTTTCCCTTGCTGCGAGCAGTTAGAGTAGA
This sequence comes from Notiomystis cincta, assembly GCA_013398075.1. Classification (NCBI taxonomy): domain Eukaryota; kingdom Metazoa; phylum Chordata; class Aves; order Passeriformes; family Notiomystidae; genus Notiomystis; species Notiomystis cincta. Next base: position 159,687 of record VZRX01021873.1, read on the forward strand.
ATCCCACCTGCTCTTTCCTGAAGCCTCACATCCTCTGAGCTCTCTGAAGCCTGAGCTTTCTGAGCTTTCTGAGCTCCTGTGCACTGTCCCAAGGACTTGCTGCTCCCTCGGTCTCTGCCAGCCCCACTGTGGCACCACCCCCTGAAGTGTCACAGCCCTGAGGCACGGCGGGCACATTGTGTGATGTCTGACTGTCCCATGCTCAGATCTGTGAGTTTAAACAGGAGGGAATGAGGTTTGGGCTTATTAATGTGGTTTAGCAATGTGCTGTCCTTGCTGGTACCAGTTCTGGTGAATTCTTGTAATGTTCTGTCATGATAAAGGCCAAGGGTTACAAATGTGAGTGGCCAAAATGTTTGTTTGTTTTTTGTTGGTTTTTTTTTTTTTTTTTTTGTGATGTTATTGTCAGAGATAGTCAAAAACTTGAGTTTTTTCATACAATGCTATGAACTGTGCACTAATTGACCCCAAATGTGTAAAGGGAATTGTTCAAAGCTCGGGGGTTGGTGCTGTGTCACAGCTCTGCTGCCTGTGAGGGGGGGGAAGCATCGGAGGCAGAGAATGTTGTAAAACCAAATGCACTGCAAAGGAAAATAAAGTGAAATAAGGAGGGCTGGAGCCCTGCCATGACACGGTGTCAGGGGCTGGTGACAGTGTCCCTCAAGCTCAGCCTGCTCCCTGCTGTCCTGCCCTCGGGAATGCTGCCTGGGTGATGCAGCAGGGCTCAGCTTGTCCCAGCTTCATCTTAAAACCAAATGGGAGGGGGAGGTTAAAAAAAATGGAATAATTGCTTAGACTTGTTCCCTGTATCACAATGGGAGATGCACAATGGTCTAACACAAGGGTGCAGGAATTTTGGCCCAGCAGAAATGCTGGGCTATGGAAATGGGAGAAGGTTGGGATAGGGGATGGTAATCTCACAAGTCACTTCAGTGCTGGGGCTGAGGGCAGTGCTGGCTCTGGGAGAGCCTGGGATCCAGGAATGAGTCCAGAGGGGGCACCAGGAGGATCAGAGGGATGGAGCAGCTCTGCTGGAGGGAAAGGCTGGGAGAGCTGGAATTGNGTAAGCTCAGGCCACTCCCCGGGCTCCCTGGAAGGCTGGAATGACGCCTGTGCCGGGAAGTTCTCCGGCTGCTCCGAGCGTTCAGGGCCCGCTCTCGCCCTGCTGCTCTCCCCGCCCCTCTCAGCCATACCGTGGGCTACACCTGAGAAATGCCGGCCTGGAAGCTCCTCCTGCCTTTTTTCAGGCTCCTTCCTGCCCGGTAAAGCCCCAGCGCAGGCAGGTCTTAATTGGCTTTAACTGGGTGCGAAGTGTGTCCTGGGGGGGGTTTAATGTCGAGGGAGGGCAGGGGAGCGGGAGCAAACCCGAGGGCAGCCCCTGCTCCCTGCCTGGGCTCTGATCCGCCTCTGCCGCCAAAATCCGGCTCCGGGCACCGGGGCTGCCTTCCCCCGCTGCCCGTAACCCATCGGGGCTGACTGAAGAGGCACAGCGAGTTATTTCTGATTTATCCGGCGCTGTTACTGCAGCTGCAGTGCAGCTCCCACTTCTCCAGGAGCTCTTCCACACTTGTCTACTCTTGCTGCTGCTGTGGGAGTCCTCGTCAAAGCACAAAGCCTCTGGCAGCTTCCTCGAAAGGCTGGGGAAGCGCCGTGGTTTGGGAATGCGGCTGCTTGAATTCCATGGCCCCAGCGGCTTGGTCCAACCCTCAGCATCCGATCCTGCCCCTCCGAAAGGGGCAGAGCCCGATCCCTCTCCCGGAGCTCCAGGGCAGCTGCTCAAGGCAGCACTGCCGAGGCTGAGCGATTCTCCAGTAAAGGTCCACCCAAAAATCACAAAGTGAGAGCTACTTACACGTATAAATATTTATTTATTTGTACTAAAAGTGAGTGTTTCATAGTAGAGTATCGAGTTCAGAATATATTAAATCATGAGATGCATCAGTTGAGGTACAAATTCCAGTCTCCTGTCTTTAATAAATAGACTATAAACCCTCCAGTCCACGTGTTTTAATCAGAGGTAATCAGGACACTACGCTGGTTTAAAATGATAATACAACATCTGTGTTTTGCTGTGACCACCTGGATTTACTGGGGGGAGGCAGGAGGGCTTTCAACACCGGATTATTTTATGATGAGCAGCAACAGTGCTAAAATCCTAAATGGGAATATTGCTTTTGGCTTCCAGGTCCCTGCCAGAGGGCCTGGCTGGATGAGGCTGTGCTCTGTCAGCTCCCACGGAGGCTGCAGCGTTTGCCTTGGGGTAAAACACAGCTTCGCTCCAAATACTTTTTAAAAAAGACTTTAAAAACCACCCCAAAAGCCCTTTCGCAGGGGTATTTTCCAGTCACAGACGAAGGCTCGGGCGCTGTGCCCTGGCCACAGCAGGTGGGGGCTCAGCTGCCCCTCGAGCGTGGATCCACCCGCAGTTAAAAGCGGAGCACATTGCGGGACGAACGCCGATTCCCCTTCTTTGGGAACGCGTCCCGACGGCTCCTGGCGCAGCTGCTGAACACGGCCAGGTGCAAAAATCATGGAGTGAGGCGTTGCTGGAATCAACAAGTGCTCGGCTGTGTTTCCCTCAGCTGAAAGCTCCCGGCTGGGGAGCCCGGCCCTGTCCCTGAGCCCGCGCTGGCCACGGGCAGAGCCCGAGGCACGGGCGGGTGGCTCTGGGCTCCCCGAGGGCCCGGGGCCGCTGTGTCACCGCTCCGGCCCCGCGGAGGCCACCGCAGGAGCTGCGAGTCAGCGGGAAAGCCTCAGGCACGGCGCAGGCAAAGTCCATGTCAGGGTGAGGGTGGGGATGGAGATAAAGCCCGGGGTAACTTTCCACAGCCAGAGCCGGGAGCTCAGCACCGGCAGGGCTGGGGCACCCGGGGCTTTCCTGCCATCCTCTGGCTGTCCCCGAGTGAATCGGGTCACCTGTGCCCACACGGGGCTGGTGGGTGAGGGCAGGAGCTTCATCAGCTGCTTCTCCAGACCCACCTCGCGCTGTCTCTGCCTCGCGTTTGCCTTTGGGATGGGAGGAGTGTGGGCAGAGGGAAGGGGGGGCCGATCCTGCCGTGTGGGAGGACACCTGAAAGCGCAGTGACAGCATCCCTGGCTTTTCCCTGCTGTCCAGAGCCTTGGCAGGGATCCCAGGGCTTTGTGGGGCCTCCCAGGACAGGCTCCCCTGCCGGGCTGTGAGTGCAGGGATCACCATGGCACAATCCCCCAGAGAGCTGAACTTGGCGCAACGGGAATGCTCAGCCCAGGAGTGTTTGTTTGACCAAAGAGGTCAAGCAGGAGGAAGGAAGCAAGGAAGCAGTGAGGAATTGGCTCAGCCACAAGGAACTGGTGGTAGTCACAGCTCATGTTAAAAAATCCTTTTTAAAAAAGGGCATTTAAAAAGATTCTGCTGTTAATTAGCAAAAACTGTCTAAGGCACAACGTGGAAAGGCACTCCTTCATTTCTGCTCCAGGCAGGGCACAGGCAGGATTTATCCTGGTCCGAGGTCCCCCCTCTGCACTGGGAGCACCACAACGACCCCTGTGGCTGCAGCCGGAACAAAGGGCCTGCTCCCCATCCCTTCCAGCTCCGTGGGGACATTCCCAGCAGCTTCAGGGGGAGAAGGATCAGGCTCAAAGTATTTCTGATTGGTAAAAAACCCTCTGACCCAGGCAGGAAAATCCCAGGGTCAGAGCACTGGAAATGCCAAGTGATCTGTGTCACCGGGAATCAATGGATCATTGCTCACTCTTAATACAGGTATTTCTAGGGAGGAGGAGGAGGAGAAGGAGTTAATTCTTTTTTTCCAGTGACTGGTAGTACGTGGTGAGGACTTTCCAGGCTTTGGGGGCCATGAAGCCGTCTGGGGGGTTCTCCCCTTCCCGAGCAAGCTTCCTCATGCGTGTTCCTGAGATGAAGTCAAAGTCGTCGTGCCTGTGAGAAACAGGGACAAGGTGACATCAGCACAGCTGGCCCGAGTCACCCCGAGGGCTCCGTGTGCCAGAGGAGCCGTGGTGTCCATAAAACACTTCCCAGCTGCGGGAGGCTGCGCTTCCCCTGCCACTCAGCCCCCGGCCTGTGCTGCTTTCCCCCCTCCCTGCTGGTATCTTTACTTTCATGTGGCACCTGGGCACAGCTCCTAGTGGGGAACACAGGTGGCTTTCCCAGGTTCTCCCCCCTTCCTCTCCTGGGGAGGAACTTTTCCCTCTCCCCTGGAAAGCTGCGAGCCCGAGGCGCCCACAAACCCCGTGTTCCGGAGAAACCACGAGGTCTCTGCTGCGTTACCTTTTGGGGTCGTAGAAATCCATGGCTCTCTTGAGCTTGTTGTAGGCAGCCACGCGGAAGGGGATGATCTCCACGGAGGTGAGGCCGGGGGCCATGCTCAGCACCTTCCCGCCGTGCGAGGCCTCGTACAGGTCCTGCTTGGTGTCGGGGTGTGGCATTCCCGCCGGGTCGCGCCCCACGATGTAGAAGTTGGCTCCCGCAACCATCCGGGCTCGGCAGTGCCACTGCACCTGCAGGGAGGGACACGGGGGCTGAGGGCTGGGGAGAAGGGCGCCCTGGGGGTCTGCAGGCTGTGGTTCCCAGGTGGGCTGTGGGAACGGGCAGGGTCCGGTTTGGATTTTGAACGTGCGAAGGTGGCGCCTCCCGGCACGGGCAGGGAGAGGTTCAGCATCTGCCCCTTTCATCCCACTGATTTTGGGACAGAAGGGAAACCCCTGGGGGCAGGCAAATGAACGTCCCTGCCCTCCAGAAAAAGGTGAAGCCTGTTTCTACCCCTTCTCCCCAGCCCAGGAGAGGATGGGAGCCAATGAAGCCAGCTCTGTGGGGAGACGCTGCAGCAGCAGCAAGTGCACGCAAACCATGCAGGGAGCCAAGAGCGAGGACACGGCTCCAGCCCCCTTCCCGGGGTTTCCCAGAGCTGCACAGGCAGGCTGGGAGCACAATCCCCATGGACAGCCTTGCTGCCTTGCCCTGCTGGGCAGCCAAGGGCTGTGTTACCTCCGTGGGGCCAGCGTAGAGCATGGGAGAGGGGAAGATGGCCACGATGGTGGACTTGGGGTCCAGGACTCGCTCCTCCAGCACAGCCGCGTGCTGCTTCATGCGCCACTCCAGGGGCACATCGTCGTCCTTGGTCCAGCCCCCCAGGGGGTGCAGCAGGAGCACGGGGTTCTTGTAGCCCCTGTCCAGGAGCTGGCGCCGCGTGTCCTGCATGAGCAGGGCGTGCCCGTTGTGCACGGGGTTGCGCAGCTGGAACGCGAAGACGGCATCTGGAAGGGAAAGGTCGGGGGGTCACAGGCCTCATTTCCACACTCTGAGCTTCCCCACAGCAGGAGAGAGCTGAGTGTGCCCTGTCCCCAGCCAGGAGAGAGCTGTGTGTGTCCTGTCCCCAGCCAGGAGAGAGCTGTGTGTGTCCTGTCCCCAGCCGGGAGAGAGCTGTGTGTGCCCTGTCCCCAGCCAGGAGAGAGCTG
>VZRX01021873.1:166407-212660 GCA_013398075.1 Notiomystis cincta
TATCCCCACACCACTGAGGCCCTGAACACCTCAGCTGAGTGTTTCACACACACACCCCGCCCTGCCAAGGTTATTTGCACTGCACTACCTTCCTTTGGGGCTAATTTCAGCCCCACCAGCTCTCCTACAATGTTTGTGCACAGTACTGGACACCTTCACTGGTGTCTTAAGTGATCTGTCACCTCCTCGAGCTCAGTGGCACCTTCAGGAGGGCCAATGCTCTTTCTCCAAAGTGAGGGTGGGTGTCTCACTCTTGCCACCCTGCTGGGACCGCACTGGACAGGGCTTGGAGCAACCTGGGAATGTGGAAGGTGTCCCTGCCCGTGGCAGGATGAGCTTTAAGGTCCTTCCAAGCCAAACCATGCTGAGATTCTGAGGGACAGAGAGCTGGGAGAAGACTCCTGAGCTGTGCCCCAGATGTGAAGGCCAAAAATGTCACTGCAGAGAGGGTCTGACCTGCCAGGGGGGACATGAGTTGGATGCTCAGCACTTCCCAGCCCTCAGAGCAGCCCATCACAAGCATTGCCCTAACCAAGGAGACCCTTTTTGTGCTGTGCCCTGAGTCCCCCTTCCTGCTCCCCCCCAAGACAGCCCCATTTTGGGAGCATCCAGAAGCAACCTGGAAGTGCTGTGAGCTTGAGAGCAAGTCACAGATCCCAGCAAGGCCTGGTGCCAGCTGGGGCAGGAGGAGCCCTGTCACTGGTGCAAGCCAGGGCACTCACCAGCATTCATTTCCTTGAACTTCTCCTTGAGAGCCTGCGGGGTCAGGCGGTACTGGTCCAGCCCGTCGTTCCATCGGATCTTCTCCAGCACCTGGAGGTCTCCACCAACCAGCCAGTCTCCACTCTCCATCACCATCTGGGAATTGCACACACCTTCAGTGCGAGCTCCTCCTTCTCCCTCTCCCAGTCTCCTTTGAAAAGTGTGAGGCTCAAGCCCACTGCAGATGACCTTCTCTTCTCACAGGTGGAAAATGCCATTACAGTGTCACGGGCAGCAAAACCTCACCAAGGGGGGCAGCAGCCACCCAGTCCCCACCCAGTGGGTGCTGGACCCTCCTCTGGCAGCCAGCAGTCCACAGGAAGGCACAAGACCTCCCTCTTTGCTCTTTGCTCCTGGGAATACCAGGAGGGATGAGCCTGTTGCATGCTGCACACCGGCTGCTGATTGAGTAAAGGAGGCACTTTAAGGGAGGGGAAAGAGCTAACAAAGCTGTCGCCTTTTTAAGCTAAAAGCTCAAGTGTCTGTGTGGAACCCAGCGCTCCCCCTTTCCGAGGGATGGTGCTCCTTGTGCCACAGACTAAGTGGGCACAGAGGAGCTGTAAAAACAACAACCCTGTCGGCTGCCTGTAAGGAAGAGCCAAACATTCAGTCCCGCCTGCTCGGGCTGGGACGGTTCCCAGCAAGGAGCTGGGCTGGAAGCTCTCAAAACCTCGGAGAAGCCCTCTTCTCCACCCCCCGCCCACATTCCACCCGCGCAGGGCGGGCCCGATCGCACCTGGATGTGCGGGTGCCGGGCGCAGGTGGTGCCCCAGACGCGGGCGCAGCGCTCCTCCTTCCTGTGCGCGAAGAACTCGGGGCCGCGCAGCACCGCGACCCGGCGGCCCTGGAAGCTGAGCGCCAGCGCCGCGCTGCCCTCCAGCCGCCGCTTGTCCTCCTCCGACACCGGCAGCACGATCGGGATGCTCAGGTTCACCACGCCGTCTGCCGGGAGAGACGGAGAGCGGTTCAGCACCCTCGTCCTCCTGCGACCCCGGCAGCACCGCGGGATGCTCAGGTTCGCGAGGCTTCAAGGAGAGGGGTTTAACCCCCTCCGGCCCCTCCTTGTCCTGCGCGGGCAGGAATTTTAAGCGGCCCTGGGAGCGCAGTAAATTCCGTGGGAATTGAGTCACTGCAGCAGTTTTCTCTGCGCTGTTTATACGCAGTGATGTTGGCGGAATAGAAAAGCTCCTTAGGGCCAGAGGTGTCTCCGAGCCACCTGGAGCGTCTCCTTAGCCCCTGCACTTCCCCCAGCATTCCACTGAGGTGCTCCCATCTCTCCTCGGATAGCCCGATGTTAACACAGGAGAATCGGTTCTCTTCCATGGATTTCCAGTCAGAAACAAATCACTGATTCAATTTGTTCTGATCTGACTGAAATCAGTTTGGAGCCTTGAGAATCTTAATTTGAGCATTTTGACTATGATACAGATTTTTTAATTTAATTTTTTATTAAAATATTTGCATTTACTTTAAATTCACGATTGGGTATCATTCATCTGCCAGGCAGCAATTTCTGTGAATATTCATAATTATATTCACATGGGATCCAATCAATATCAACATCATACATTTTAATAATGATCAGTCAATGAAGCACAGGAGAAAAAGCTGCATTACGAAACCAACAAATGCTGCTGAAAGCGAGGATCTTCAGGCTCCATTTCCAAATGCAGGATGGAGAGGTAACAAAAGATCACTCCAGAGCAGGTAATTACAAAATTACACAACTGGGATCTTTGTGCAGACTGGTCCCTAGGACACGGGGTGTGTCGGGCCACGTCATGCCTGGATCATAAATGGGCCATGGCTGTAATAATTTCATAATAATTTCAATTTTTTCCTTTTTGGTAAAGCTTAAAAAATGATAGCCAAAAAGAATCTCAATTGAGGTAATTTGTGCAGAGCCTGAGAACAGTTGCATACATACCAACTACTGAGCACCTCTTTCCTGGGAGAACACAAACATAATTAAGATAATTAACGCTCAGGGGCACATTACAGAAACCATTTCAAGACTCAGAGCATTTAAAACTTGGCCAAGCACTGCCTGAGCACGGGCAGGGCTCCTGCTGGTGTGGCCATGGTCCCTCCACGGTGTCACCACAGCCTCACACTGAGCGTGGTACAACACCCCACTGTCACTGTCACCCCTCCCTGGTGGCACAAAGCACATCACCCACCTGCTGGGGCACCAGGAGGGGTTCACTGCAGAGCACTGGCTTGAACAAGTGCACCCAAGAAATCACAGGTGCTGCCCAAGCCATCGCCCACCCCGGGCACGGGGGCTGCGCTGGTGCCTCAGGAAGAGCAGGCTCAGGTATCTCCTCAGCAGTGCCACACCCTGGGCTCAGCACCCTGAGATGGAGCCCTCCACCACTTCCCAAAGCTTATCCAAGAGCAGCTGGTGCTCTCTTTCCCACTCAGATGTCACCCTGAGGGCCTGGCCACACCGATGCTGAGGCTGGGGACCCCTGTGGAGACAAGGGGGCTGATGCTGCTGTCCTCTCTCTGCTCCCTGCAAAGCTGCTCCCCTGGCTTTGTCCCTGCTCCCCACAGAGCTCTCCAAACCCTGAACATGTGCCCACAGAGCTCGGAGGAGCTGTGCTCAGGGATGTCAGCAGGTTTGGGGGGCACCCCAAAAGCAGACACGCTCTGGGATGAGCCTCTGGCGCAAAGTTCGGGGCTCGGGAGCAACGTGGCCATCCCAGGGCGCTCTGCGACCTCAGCAGGCACAACAGGCAGCTCAAAGACCACAGAGGAGGCTCTGATAACAGGACATGTGCTTCTGATCAGTGTTTGCACACTGGCCAGGAGGTGAAAGGCTACGACACGTCTGGGAGAGGAGCCCCCACAGAGACACTCCCGCGGTGCAGAGTGAGCAGCCCTGAGCTGTGCCTCTGCTGCACCGTGCCCAAGGCTGAGCAACAGCGGCAAACACTGCCCTGTGGGACCATGGGGTCTCCTAGAAGGCAGGCAAGGCTCAAGGAGACTTGCTCACCAGATCCCTGAAGGCAGAGATCCCTACAATGTGAGCACCCCATGTGCAGGTGAAGTCACAGCAACAGCATCCACGGCTGAGGAACGGGGTGGAAGCAGCTGTGCCCCAGTGTCAGCTGTGGGTGCTCAGCACCTGAGCCCTTTTTGCCTTTTCCAGGGATGAAGCACCTCTAACAGGCTGCTAATGCATAGAGAACTCTGTTTTACTTCAAGTTTCCACGTTGGATAGGCAGGGAACGGCGCAGGGGGGCAAACCCGGGCTCTGCTCGCGTTTCCAAGGAGCAGCTTCCTGCTCCTGCCACCTCCAGCTCAGCCTGGCAGCCTCCCTGCTCCCTCGGCTTCGGGTGTGCATCTCTATTTCCCTGAGCAGGGAAAGAGCCGAGCAGGGCAAGAGCCGCCCAGCAGCAGCTGCCGGGAGGCTGGGGCAGCACGGCGGGGACACGGGGACACGGCGGGAGCCGCGGGGCCGGGAGGACACGGGGACCCTACCGTTGAGCAGCGTGCCGAAGTGCAGCACTTGCAGGTACTCCGCCTCCCGCATGAATCCCGTCAGAGGAGTGGCCCAGCCTTCGCTCAGCACCTGCACCCACTGCAGATCCAGCTGCAAGACAAACCCAGAGGGGTCGCGCTCCTGGCACCACGTTCTGCGCAGAGGTTGCTTTTCCTTCCCTTCTGGTGCGACAGCATTTTCATTTTTGTTTTGGTTCAAATACAGGACATTCATGAGGGGGAGGAAGACATGGGGGTTGTAGCTCAGGGTTTTTTCAGCCAGGCTCACACACTTTCATAGCACAGCGTAGAATCCTGGAATGGTTTGGGCTGGAAGGGACCTCAAAGCCCATCCAGCCCCACCCCTGCCATGGCAGGGACACCTCCCACTGTCCCAGGCTGATCCAAGCCCTGTCCAGCCTGGCCTTGGACACTTCCAGGGATCCAGGGGCAGCCACAGCTTCTCTGGGCACCCTGTGCCAGGGCCTGCCCACCCTCCCGGGGAACAATTCCTTCCCAATATCCCATCTATCCCTGCCCTCTGGCAGTTTAAACACAGCAGAGGAGACTGACAGCCCTGGCTTCCTGCAGCACAGGGTGGAGCCCATGGCAGAAAATGGCTGAGGATCAGGATCCCACCTCAGCTCACCATCAACCACAGCCACCAAAGGTCAGGGCCATCAGAGGAACAGGGGCCCCTCTGGCAACATCCTCCTTGGAGCAGCTACACAGTGTCAGAACCTGTGTGTGACAATACCTTAGTGATCTCCACTGCTGGCAGCTTTTCTGCCTCAGCCTGGACACTGCTGAGTTTATCCTCAGGCACAAACAGCTCCAGAACATCCTTGATGGAGCCCTGGGGCACAATGTTCTGAAAGACAGAGGCAGGCAGCACTTGTAGCACACTGGTTGTTAGGCACACCAAAGAGGCAGTGTCCCAAAGCTGCCAGGGATGGAGACAGAAAAGCGACCTGCCTGTGCTTGGAGGAGCTCCACGACCTGCTGGATACACTCAGACACTGATGCAACGTTTGTTTTCAGCACCAGTTCGGGAGCTTCGGGTTTCTCATACTCTGAGTCGATCCCCGTGAATCCTACGGACAATTAGGCCCCAAATTAAATTAATTTGCCAGAATAATCAGTGCCTTAGGGCCAAGAGCACTGTTCAAACAACCAGGGGGCATTCAGCGCTGAGTACAAGTGACCCTTGTGACAGTGAGATTAAGGGAACAGGATCCTCTTGTGAACCACAGGGAGCCTTTAGACACCCACCCCTATGTGTGGCACTGCCAGGACAGGGCACACAAAGCTTTGCAAAGCAAAAATAAGATCTCCCTTGTCCATACCTTTGATCTCTCCAGCTCTTGCCTTTTTGTACAGGCCCTTCACATCTCTGCTTTCACAAATATTTAGAGGAGCATCTACAAAGATTTCAAAGAAAGGAAGTCCAGCTGCCTCATGAATTTTCCGTGCGTTTTGACGGTCCTGGTAGAAGAAAGATGGGATTAAAAATCTGAATTGCAGCAGAAAAAACTCCCTAGATTTTGACACAGGTAAATTAATCTCTCTTACAGATTTATTAAATGTACATTAGTTCTAATAAGGGGGTTTCATCTCACTTCCATGCTCTTCTTTAAAGATACTTTAAAAAAATTGACACCTTTGTTCTTTTTTCAGCTTTTCCCATGCAAAACCTCAAGACCTTTTCGTTAGGCAGGACAGCAGAACTTTAGATTATGAATTTTTTTCTGCCCTGTGTTGAAAGGGTCAGACCCAATAATCTTAGAGGTCTCTTCCAACCTCAGTGATTCCGTGATTCTACGAAAAAAGGAACTGCTTGCATCAGCCTGATAACAGCAGCCACGGAAGTGAGAATCGCAGCCAAATCTTCTTCCAGAAGAGCTCTAGGAAAGGCTGCTGCTGCTTCTGTGGCTCTTTTCTGCCTCTGAGGAGTTAATAGCAGGGAGATCTTAAACTCCTCTTAGTTTCTCTTCAAGTTGCAACACTGAATTCATTCAGCGGGGTCACTGCCCTCCCAAAACCCACGGGGTGCGATTGCGCATCGGGGGCATTCCACGAAGGATCCCGTGGCGGGTTCAGGAAACCCTCTCCATAAATCATCATCATCATCACCACCTGAGGTGCAGCTGAGACGAGAGCAGGCTGTGCTGGGGGGTTACCTTCGTGAAGGGGGAGATGAAGCTGGTGATGCAGACGAGCCCCGCGTCGGCGAAGAGCCGCGCCACCTCGGCGATGCGCCGGATGTTCTCCTCGCGGTCCTGGGCAGAGAAGCCCAGGTTCTTGTTCAAGCCGTGCCGGACGTTGTCGCCGTCCAGGGAGTAGCAGGGGATGCTGTGAGCGACCAGGTACTCCTCCAGAGCAAAGCCAATGGTTGTCTTGCCAGCTCCAGAAAGGCCTGGGGGAGGCGCAAAAGGGAGGAGTCAGGTTTGAGGTGAAGAGAGTGGAAACGAGAGCACAGCTGGGACACCGGTGGCAAAACTCCTTCTGTCTGAAGTTCCCTACCTCATTCCTTCCTAAAGAAATCAGATTCATCCTTCACAGAGCCCCTTTCCACCCTCCTTATTGAAGGGGTTGCATTAATGCTGTGAGAGAAGCATCTACAGCCCAGCCTCTGGAGGGGTCCAACGCAGGAGTGCCTCTGGCTGGGCCGTGCTGGGACACATGGGTTTGAAAGGATGCTGCTGCCTCCAGGTCCCTCAGCATCTCCCTCTTCCTCCTGCTGTCAAGAGCCAACTGCTCTCCTATTCTGAACCCAAGGAGAGGCTCTTGCTGCAAGCACATGGAGTGGGACAGGCTCCCTCACCACCTCCTTCTCTAGGTGTGTATTTCAAAGAACAATCATCAGCCAGGTGAGCTCAAACCTTTCAGACACAAGAGTTTTGAGTAATACTCAAAAAAGGAAGGAAATTGCCTTGGGTAGGGTTTTTGGCTTCAGAAATTACATAAAAGGAGATTGGGGACTTCAGAATAGAGGAGGAGGAGAACAAAACAGAAGTGTGCTTTAATCCAGCATCCACCACCTAAGGTGATGGGAAGGCAGATCAGAGTGGCTTTACAAATCCTTCCAAGCATGTCCTTCAACATCCTCCAGCAGCCAAAGAAAACGCCAGGGTTTAACAAGCAAAGGAGCAACTGGACAACTGGCAGGAGACAGAGTTGTCCAAATATCAGAAATGAGGAATGCAACTGTCATTTCTGGCAGCCCCTAATCCCCAAACAACGAGTTTACACTCGAGGCAGAAGAGAAGGACAACAAAACAAATGCAAGGGACTGCTTGCAGTGTAACTGTGTGGCTGGCAGTATTTATTCTCCAGACAAGGTGACTGCCTCGTGCTGCCTCAAACACAGCAGACCTACGTGTCCCAGTAAACTTCCCACCGCTCCTGAATGAAAACATCCGCGTTTTGGACAGCCCTGAGCACGCTGCACTGCCAAAGACCGGCTGGATTCGAGCCAAGGCTTCCTCAGCTACACACTTGGGAACAACAAGTGCTACCCCGAGGGCCTCTGACATGTTCAAAGGAGCCTGATAGCAGCTGGGAAAGCCATAAAAACATTAGTTATGGGCAGCAGCTGCCAGGGAGAACATCTTGCTGCGCCAGCACCGCGTGTCTGCATTTCCCACGTGGAGATGTTTTGCAATTGCCGGCTCCCAGGGAACGCTGAGGTTTCCTGCAGATCCCAAATCCCCACCTGCCAGCCATGCTCATGGAGTTTCACAGGTGAGGCCACGCTTTCACACCCAGACAGAAATACCTGTGAGCCAAACCGTGCAGCCTCGGAACCCTCCCCTGCTGCCGACGACTTGTCCTCTCTTACTCCTGCTGACATGATGGGCTTGGTAAACCACGTTGGTGGATCCCTGAGAAAACAAAGCAGGACAAAGCACTTCTGTTACCTCTGCTGCTCTCAGGGCAAAAGGAGATCTCTGCTGGGACAAATAAATGGGAGAGAAATGCCATTAATGAGCCAGCACGGTGAACACCGGTGCTTTGGTGTGAGTTGGATCTCTGTCTCAGCAGCACAGACTGATTTTTGGGAGGCTCTTTGCCTCTGCCCGGGGTGTTTCTGGTGGTGATGCCCTCGTGCCAGCAGGGAGGAGGGAGAAGGGGACTGGCTCTGCTGCGGGAGCACTGCAGGGTGACTGATCCCCCCGCGGGCAGGCAGGACAGGGAGTCTGGGCAGAGACACCGTCCCCGCCTTCCCGACAGTTTCAGATGCAGACAGACTCACTTATTATTTTAATCAGGCTTGCAAAACAAGAGCAACTTCAGGTGCTAATTTACTGCCTGTGTAACACGAGAGCTGAGCTGGGGCAGGAGCTGGACACGCAGTAGGGTGGGAGGCAGCGGAGACAACGTGTCCACGTGCATTCCCAAAAAAACAAGGCACCAGCACAACGCTGAGCCAGAGGCCTGAATTTTGCTGCTTCCTGATCCTGGTGGTTCCTAACATTGCTGACCCCAGAGTCTCTGCAGGGCTGCAGGTGAACCAGCCTGGCTGTGCCCTGCAGAGCTCCAGCAATGGCACCTCTACGAGGAATCTTCCACCTGAAATATCTGCAAGACCTTGTTAATTGCAAGGATGATGTTCCTGACTGAGACATGCAAGGGAAAGAACAAGGATATAAATATATCCTGCATGTACATGCACAGAGAGAGAGAAGAGAAGGTTGCATGGAGACCTCACAGAACTTTCCAGTATCTGAAGGGGCTTATGGGGAAGCCAGAAAGGGGCTCTTCATCAGAGAGAGAGGACAAGGGGAATGGGTTCAGACTGAAAGAGGAGCAACTTAGGTGAGTTATACAGAAGAAATCCTTCCCTGGGAGGGTGGGCAGGCCCTGGCACAGGGTGCCCAGAGCAGCTGTGGCTGCCCCTGGATCCCTGGCAGTGTCTAAGGCCAGGCTGGACAGGGCTTGGAGCACCCTGGGACAGTGGAAGGTGTCCCTGCCCATGACAGGGGGTGGCACTGGATGGGCTTTGAGGTCCCTTCCAACCCAAACCAGTCTGTGCTTCTATAAAAAGCCCAAAACATCTCTAGGCCTGCCCTTGAGAAGGTGAGTGAACACTACACATCCTGTGAGTCAGAGAAGAAAAGATAAATAGCTCAAGATTTGGTCTCTGTGGTTTGTTCTGTTTTGTTGCTTTTTGTGTTTTGGCGTGGTTTTTTTGTGTTTTGTTTTGTTTTTTTCAGGGGGTTGTCAAAAGCTTGAACATTTTGAGCTCTCAAAGGTGAGACAGCCCCTGCATGGATGAATTTTCTCCCATCCCCAGGAGTTTGGGCTGTGCCCTGCAGGAGATGAGCCACGATAACATCCATACCTCGGGAAGATGCAGGATCTGGCACATTCCTACATGGCTGATGTAAGGAGATTGTTCTAAGTACAGGTTGCTGTGCCATAAATCTGAGCTGTGTGAGCATCTCAGAGCTGTTATTTCGCACGCTGGCACCTTTGGGAGCTTGGGAAAGCACCACTGAGGGCATTTTTGCAACTCAGCAGCACTGTCACACCTCTCCCACCTGCTGGGAGCTCCAGACAGTACTGAATCCCCCAGATTTTTCTGTTAATAAACTTCCCAGGAAACTCTTCCCAACCCTGAGCAACTGGATGGCTGGGCTGGCAGTGGGCTCTTCAGTGGGAAAGACCAACTTCCCACCTCATCATCCACCAGCTGGGACATGGCTTGGGAAACCAGAGCTGAAATGTGGTGGAAGGGGGTGAAGGCACCAGCAAAACTGATCATTAATAGCCAGAGAGGAAATCCTGGAGAGATTTTGCCTAGGAAGAGCATATCCTGCAAGATAGGGTTTGGGGGGCAGAGAGAAGCAGTGAATGGGGTTTAATCAGATGCAGGGCTGTCCTACTGATTTGATTCTCAGGGTTTTAACCCTGTCACTGCAAATCAAGCATTTTTAAGTAGATAATCCACTCATCATCACAACTTCCAGGCCTGGATGTTGGGCCCTGAAGCAGGGACAATTTAGGACACTGCTAGGCACATCTTGGAATAGTCTGGGTCAAGGAAATGAGATTTAGGAGAGGGACTTCTGACTTACAATTCAGCCCCAAACAAGGCAATAAATGTCCCAAGGCAGCATCTCCAAAGAAGGGCCTTGCATCCCCTGCCAGACAGATGGTCAAAGATGACACTGCCACGCTCTCCCCACTCCTTGGAAATCTGCTGTTTGGCCCTGTCTGGATGAGCTCAGTGCTCAGCCCACCCTGCCTTACCTCATCCAGGAAATGAGGGAAAAATAAACACACTGCTCCAAACTGCTCGGACTGAGGCTTGGACCAAGAAACCAAATCCTAACTCTGCTTTTGGTCTCCTCTCCTGCTGAGCCCTTCCATGAGGTTGGCAGACAGGAAGACACCAAGATTTTGGCTGGCTTTAGGATCAGGCTTGACTGAGTTGCCTGTCAAGGGTCTCCTGGCTTAGTTTCCAAAGGGGACACATTCCTGGTGGGACAAGATGCTCCCCTGCTGTCTGAAAGCAGGTTGCAGCCAGAGGCAAGAGGTTTTTCCTGAGTGATCCTCCTGAATAAAAAGGTGGGGCCTCTGAGATAGGAGAGTCTTGCTGGAAATCAGGAACCATTGGTGCACCACTGCTCAATTCCTAGCATCCAAAAAAGTGACCTCAGCTCCTCCTGAAGTAATTGGCCCTGGAAGGGAGCAGCTGTGCCTGCCCACATAAATGGTGTGTGACTACTCAAGGAGATGCTATCAGGGAGCATCTTCTCCTCTCATCTGACAATTAAAAGCACGAGGTCTGTGGGGCCTCTCCCAGGCACCACTGACATTTGTGGAGAGCAGAACCACTGCACATTTAATAGAAAATGCACCAGACAAGAAACATTGGTAGTTAGAGGATTATAGAGGTGCTGGAGTTGGAAAAGACCTTCAAGATCATCGAGTCCAACCATCAACCCCGCACCACCACCGTGTTCACCACCAAACCATATCCTCAAGGGCCACATCCACATGTTTTTTGAACACTTCCAGGCATGGTGATTTCCCCACTTCCCTGAGCAGCCCATTCCAAGGCTCTACAAGCCTTTCCACAAAAAAGTTTCCTAATATCCAATCTAAGCCTCCCCTGGTGCAGCTTGAGGCTGTTTTCTCTCCTCCTGTCCCTGTTCCCTGGGAGCAGAGCCCGACCCCCCCTGGCTGCCCCCTCCTGTCAGGGACTTGTGCAGAGCCACAGGGTCCCCCCTGAGCCTCCTTTGCTCCAGGCTCCGCCCCTTTCCCAGCTCCCTCAGCCTCTCCTGGGGCTCCAGCCCCTTCCCCAGCTGCTCCTCATCAGAACCCCTCCCCAGCTCTGTTGCCCTTTTGGTTTAGGGCTGTCCCAACAAATTGCCATCTCCCACTAGGAATTCAAGTATAAACTCTGGTCCTTCGGGCAGCACCTCCCCAGTTCTTTAACCGGCACCTCCATCCCGAACAGCAGCAGGGCAGGAACAAACTGCAAGTGCCACATTCCACAGCTGAGGGGTGGGAACGAAGGACACACGGGGGCTGAGCGGGACGTTCAGGAGACCCCCTGGGTGCACAGAGCCCGCTCAGGCACGCTCTTGCTCAGAAGGCAGAGAAGATGCTGCCGGAGTCGAGGCGCAGCAATCCGCGCTGGCCATCGCGGCGGCCGCTCCGCTGCCAGCCCTGTCCTTACCGTGCCCTCAGCTCACCCCTGCCTGCCGCAGCTGGCACGGGCAGGGAGCTGGAGGCCGGCCAGGAGCCGAGCCGGAGCTGCAGCCCGCTCCGGAGAGGCGGCGGCTCCCGCGAACGCGGCGCGCCCGCCGAGCGCGGGGCTCGCTCAGCGCGCAGCGGCCTCCAGCTGGCAGCGCTCGGAGCCCGGGACACCCTGACCCAGCAGCCAGGGCAGGGGCAGGGCTCCCCCAGCTGCCTCTCTATTTATAGGGCGAGCTCACGGCACCAGGAATATGATTCATTCTGTTCCAGTCAAGCGTTGCACACACGCCCGATTTCGGTACCGCAGCCCGGACACGTCTGCGGGAAGGAAAAATGAGATCCAAATAAAAATAGATGCTTTCGAAACGTTTTCAGCTGATCCTGTCTGCAAGTGGTAGAATGGGCTTTTAAAATGCCTTCACTTGCACAGGCAAGCAGTGGGATAAAGCACATGGCAGGATTATTGGGGTGCCCGGTGCAGGAATTGGACCTGGTGATCCTTGTGAGTCCCTTCCAGCCCAGGAGACTCTGTGATTCTGAGTTTGAAGTCAAACACTTCCCTAAGTCTCAGGAGAGTGAGCTAACCTATCATTAAAAACCCCTTCCCAACTCCTGCCAGCACACTGAAAAAAAAGAATTAAAAATACTTGTTCCTACCAGTTGCATTCGATGTATAAAAATTACATTTCTCAAATTTTTCCTTACAAAACTATTTTCTTTACCAGGGCTGCTCTGGTGAAAAGGTGATACTGTATCCATGAGCAAGGAGGGGGGAAAACCTCCTGTAAAAGAGTCATCTGCTGAAGAAGAACAAAACTGATACTCCAGAGAAAAGGAGGAAGAGAAGAAAAAGGTTTTTTTTGTCTGTGGATGCAAAGATTTGATTACAATCAGACTGAAGAACAATGGAGAAACTTTGGCATCTCTTACATCCCAACATAGCTCTTGTAACCCAAAACCCATGGACTTCCCCCAAATATTCATTTACTGCACTGAAAAAAGCAGAAAAAGCTTCAAACCCAGCCCCATTCTTTCCCAAGGGAAAATCCCAGCAAGGTGGAAATTTTCCTGTTTAACCTCTCAGGACACAGGCCCAGATGGGGAAGTGGGACCTTGCCAGCACCTTCTGTACTTCCCACCTTCCTGCTCCCATCCTGGTGTCCCTGCAGTGCCAGCACCTCCCTGCTGTCCCTGCAGTGCCAGCACCTCCCTGCTCCCATCCTGGGGTCCCTGCAGTGCCAGCACCTTCCTGCTTCTCATCATGGTGTCCCCACTGTGCCAGCACCTCCCTGCTCCCGTGCTGGTGCCCCTGCTCCCTGCACAGGGGCTGAGCCTCCCTCCCAGCAGCTGCTGGAGCAGGAGTTTCTGTGTTTCCTCTGCAGCCTGAGCTGAGCAGTGCCCTGTCCCCACCACCCTGCCAGCATTCCCTGGCCTGGGCAGGATGCTGGACTGGGATCCCTTTCTCCACCCCAGCAGACTCAGTCTCTCCTTGGCACTCGCTGCCTGTTCCTTTTGGCATCTGGGCAACAGAAGCACAGAAAACCTCAAGGGGAGCAGCAGAGCCAGCCCAGTGCCCCGAAACAAGCAGCCTTTCAGCCTGCAGACAGACAGCTGGAGATGCCAAACCCTGCTAACACACGAGATTTTCAAGCTGCTGTTAAGCTGAAGAGGTGTTTTCTTAAGCCACAAGAATCTCCGAGCTCTTAGCAAGACTTTATTTGCTGATGGCAGCTCAAGTATTTTCCTCTTGGCATAAACTTGCACGGCTTGGGTTGTCACAATCAAGTTTTATACAACATTGGCACCCAAAAAAAAAAAAAAAAGAGAGAGAAGAAAATCAACAAAATCAGCCTCATGTTCCAGAAACTTCACAAATCAGATGCTGATCTCTACACTGTGAGTCCAAATCAGCAGCTGGGTACTGAAATCTGCCTCTCTGGATGCTCCCAGCTCAGGCGTTTCCTTATCTCGGAATGAGATGATGTCACTACTCCAATTTCCTCGATGCAGAAAAGCCAGTGACTCATCCCGTGCTCCTGCAGTTTGGGGATAAACTTGTAAGGCCAGGCCAGATGTTATAAAAACAAATCTCCCTGTCTTCATTCCTGAAATCTCAAGGGACAGCTGCAGGGGCAACAAATATTTAACAAACAAAGCATTTTGTCAGGACTGACGAAAGTAACAATTTAAACATGAGAGCCCTCCACAGTTGCCCAATGTTTAATCTTCAGAGCAGTTCTGCTAAATGATCCCCCCCAGATGAACCCACCTGAGCAGCTGGGCCCCTCTCTTTTTGCAAACAGTGGGTTTGACACTGCAGAAGAACTGCCTTGGTTTGATGCCTGCCAGGAAAACCATCCAGAAGGCACAGCCCTGCTTCTCTACCTTCTCCTGGAGGAAAAGATCCTGTTACGGAAATGGGAAACTCAGTAGCAGCACCTCGGATTTCAGGGACAAGAGCTAAAGAGGGCAAAGGTACAGATTCTGACTATATATTAACCTCAGTATCAAAAAGGTTTCCAGGTAAGAATTGTATCCACATGGAAATTTTGGGGTTTTTTACTCCCTGAATATGAGATTCAGGAATTTAATTAGTGGGCTGTGGTTGTCTATGGTAAATATGGCACTGTACATGCTTCACCTCCTGCCGTGGCAGGACAGGCACCCCATCCCTGAGAACAGGCCAGGATTCCTGCTCCAAGCACCACACAAAGGAGAACCTGGAGTGCAGTGCCAGGGCACCATCAGCTGAGCTAAACTTGGGACACAAGCACAGCCACAGGCAGTGCTGGGCAGAGGCACCTCCTGAGCCCAGCTGAGCCACAGGGCCCTCCAGGCAACGTGTCAGAGCCGTGTCCCACTGCATCCACACCACCCCTGGGACAGCTCCTGGCTCAGCCCATCCCAGCTCTCAATGGGAGCTTGTGCCATGTCCAGCATCTCCCTCTCAAGAAAGAAATCCTCTGTCTTTAGAGAAGCTCCAGTGGTTTCATAAGCAGTGGGAGCTACAGAGGATCTGTGTTTCAAGCAGCTTCATCAGGTTTTAAAATACATCTAATTCTGAGCCCAGGGCAGGGAACGGAGCTGGGGAAGGGGCTGGAGCCCCAGGAGAGGCTGAGGGAGCTGGGAAAGGGGCTGAGCCTGGAGCAAAGGAGGCTCAGGGGGGACCTTGTGGCTCTGCACAAGTCCCTGACAGGAGGGGGCAGCCAGGGGGGGTCGGGCTCTGCTCCCAGGGAACAGGGACAGGACAAGGGGCAACGGCCTCGAGCTGGGCCAGGGGAGGCTCAGCTTGGCCAGCAGCAGGAATTTCTCCCTGGAAAGGCTGCTCAGGCCTTGGCAGGGGCTGCCCAGGGAGCTTTGCAGTGCCCATGGCTGGAGGTGTCCAAGGAAGGGAGGTGGCACTCAGAGCTCTGGGCTGGGGACAAGGTGGGCATCGGGCCCAGGGTGGACTCCCTGGTCTGGGAGGGCTTTTCCAGCCTCAGGGATCCTGGGATTCTGTAAAAGAACTCATCCCCCTGTGAAGCTTCTCCTCTGCAGGCCCTGGTGGCAGCCTGATGAAAGGGAAAAGCTGGACTCCAGCTCAGCACCGTGGCCACACAGTGCCTCTCCCTGCCTCAGGCTGGATGCCCAGAGTCTTGTGCCTGACTTTGCAGTGGTCAGTGGTCACCAGCAGGCCACAGGACACCTCTCTCCACCTCAGCATCTTTTTGAGGGTATTCAAAGTGCAAAAGCAGCAGCAGCAGGAAGGAGCACAGGGGAACTCAGCCAGAAGCACCTCACAGGACACGTGAGGAGAACTTTGCCTGGCGGGCCACAAGTTCACTTGGCTGGAAAAAATCCTAATGATGAATTCATGGAAGGAAAGTTCATCAGGGACTATCAGGAGGAAAGGCACATCCTCTGGTATCTCAGGTCATAAATCAGTGGAAAGAGGGACAATGCACTGGTGTCCCAGCCATGCACTCCTGGCTCCCACTCTCAGCTGCTGAGAGGGACAGACAGACAGGGCCAGATCTTCCCCTCACTCAGCACCTCCTCAGTCCCCTCAGAATTCTGCTGGATGGAGACAGGGCTGTTTTCACTGCTGCACCACTGAATGTGCTGCTCTACAAAACCAACTGCAGGAGACAAGTCCAAATTGAGGACTTCAGGAGGATGAAGTTTCCTTGCCCCATCTCCCCGTGCATCTGAGCCCTACGAGCTGCAAGGTGGGCTTTTAATGTGCAAGGGCACACAGGGTTCCTAAGCCTGGCCTAAGTCAGCTCCAAGGATGTTGTACTCTTCCTGAAGGAGTGGCTGCTCAGCACTTCCCCCACCCCTCCCTAAAGCACAGCTCTTTGTCATTCCACGCTGGTCAAAGGCTGCTCCAAGGACAGTTCCACATTTTCCTTGGAGATTATTGTTAACTGGTCCCTCAAAAGTTCATGCAAACTCCCAGCATCTCTCAGAGGGTGGCATCACCCCCAGTTTTACAGCCACAGAAGGGTAGTGGGGAATAAGATCAACAGCAGATGAAGACTTCAGCTCCCACAATATTTAAGACATAAAAGTGAGATGCTTTTGAAGAGCAGCTCCCCTGGGCTGCAGGCTGCACCTCTGAGAGATCCACACTCCTCCTATGCATCCCCAGGGTCTCAGATCAGCTTTCCAGAGATGCAATGAGCTGCCCCAGCTGTGGCTGGGGGACTCACCATGCCCAGAGGAGGTGCCCAGCTCAGACCCCCAGAGCAGCCCTCTAAAAAAACCCTCCTCTAAAATGACTTTTTCCCCCCCTCTTCCCACACTCACTGGCAACACAACCTAATGATTTTCCCATCAGAAGGGCTGGGCAGGCCTGAAAAATGACCTCCCGCCCAACCACACTTTTTGCACCACAATGGGAAGCTAAAAAACAGTTTGATATTGAAGAAAACATTTTGTTCTGCCAGAGAGGCCGCAAAGACCTCCAGGTCAGAAAGTCTTGGAGATGTAGGTGCAGATGGTTGCTTTCCAGCAGTGCACAGAAGCAGCTCATCTCAACAAGCCACAAAGTGCTGCAAAACTAACAGAAAATAAAATCAAATCTACGCAAACCAACTCCTTCCCAGAGCTCTGCTCTCCAAACACGTTTTGGCACCCACTCAGCAGACAAAGCTTTTGACACATGGAGTTGTAACTGAGCCAAGCTGTGAGCAAAGGAGCAAAGACCACTCTCAGAGGGACAGGAGGCAGTGCTAGCAAGGAACTACCAGCCCCACAGGCAAATCCCAACTTCCCAGCATCCCATGGCATGACACACACCCAGGGCTTTTTTGCATCCCTGCTTTTGTTAATGATACACTCCATGTAAATTTTCACTGGGAAATGATTAAGCTGTGAAACCATTAAGGAGCTATTTCTCACTCCCTTCAGCTGTGACACTGTGCTCATGATAACAGCAAATTCATAAATGGCAACCTGAATTACACAGCCTTTTTCTTAATGGGCTTTTGAGGAGCAAAGTGTACGAGCAGCGTGACCAAAGTACAGGTTCAAGCACTCACACAGGCCCTGCACGCCACTTATCTTCTGGGGGCATGTACAGCTGGAAATTTATCTAAAACACCTGGTTTCAGATAGGCAAGGGCTTTTCATTCCTAAAGGCACCCTCCAGGATCAACATCAGCCTAGTTAAAATAAAAAAAAAAGGCAAATATGCCAGTGTTTGTCTTGAAAACCCTCCAGAAAAACAAAATCTCTGTGGCCTAAATCTCAGCTGCAGCTGCAGTGCACATGTCTGGGTAGTGTGGGGTCTTCAGCATCATTTACTAATTGATTAAATGCTCTTGCAGGGGCTGCCCAAGGAGGGCAGGGATGCAAACCTCCCCCTGTGTTAATGGTTTGGCATGGATTTGTGACTGGCTGTGACTTGATCTGTGCAGCCTGGCAACCAGAGGAGGCTGGAGTCTGTATTTATCCCGGAGTCCAGCAGCAGCACAGGAAGGAACACACTGACTCAGAGCACTTCCACTCACAGCTGTGGGAGTTACAGGTGGGATCTGATGCCTTGGCCACCGTCCCCTCCCGGATGGCAGCCCCACTCCAACCACCCCCAGCAGAGGTGCTGAGCTGGAGGCCCCTGGCAGATGGAGGCATCCAAAGAGCCACTATTCCCATGGGGAAAGCAGAAGATGAACCTCTGAGCTCAGCTGTGGGCATCAGGCCTGCCCTACCTGCTCTCCCCTCACAGGGAATGGTTGTTCAGGCAGGAAATATCCATCCCAGCAGAAAAACCCTCCCCTTTTTCCATGTCTCTCCACAGTCCTGGCAGATGCTCTGTCCATGCAGCCTCCTGGAACGCACACCCTGCTGCTCCTGCTACCACAGGACACCAGAGAAGCCCTCCTGCACTCAGGGAAGGTCCCCCAGGGTCCCCAGCTCGCAGCTTCTGGGGCTGCACCACACCAAGATGGTTATTTAATTCCCCAGCCTCTGGAGAGCTCAAGCATGGAAAGGAGAAGGCGTTCAGATTTAGGAACCCTGCAATGTTTCCTGGCTTTTCTTCCCTGAAATTCCCCACATTGAACCTGCCTGCTCTTAAAGAGCAGAGTGTGGTTATTAAACACTGGCCTGGCACATTGGCAGCCCAAGTGGATGAAACAGCAAGGTGGGGGCAAGAGACTGGAAAGGGAACTTTCTAATAGCAAAGGGCTTCAGAAGAAATAGGGAGAAAAGAGGAGAGAGTTAAAATTAACAGCAAAAGTTAATCACCTCACCTTTCCATGGTCTTCAAAGCAAAGAGCTATAAAGCAAACAAAGTGATAAAAAATAAAGCAAGAAATCCCAAGCATGTGATGAGCAGCTGGAAAACAATCACCTTTGGATGCCACGGTGCAATGAGTTGGGCACCATGTTCCACAAAATAAATCATGGTGTGAGAACAAGGCTTGTGACTCGCTGGATAAAACAGGAGTTTTATAAAACTCACTTTCTTGAGTGACTCAACCCAGAGCAAGCCACTCAAATTCCCTGAAATCAGGGCTCTGCTGCCCTGTCCCCGGGGCAGTGTCACTGCGATGAGCTACTCAGAACTGCTCTGAAAATAAACATCTGTCGAGATGTTTTGCTCTTCACGTCCAAGGCAACAGTTAAGGGGTGAGAGGAGATGAATTCACGGTTTGGGTGTTTTAATAAGCTTTTTCTTTCATGTTCTTTTGCAATTAAATTGATGGAGACGTACATGTGTTCCTCCTCTGCCTGGGATATCATTCAGCCCATTTGAACTCTGCCCTGCAGCTCCTTTTTTTTTCCTCCTCAACACGAGAGTAGTTTTTAGGCAAAAAAACCCTAAGCCTCTTTCCTCAGGGCTGACATCTGATCCTGCGGGTTTGTTGCTCCTCTTTAAATAAATTTAAATAAGCCCGCATCATTTGCACACATAAGCCCTGCACAAACACAAGCGAGCCGGCAGAAGTCACAGCTCCGCGAGCCGGGGCTGCCACACCGCACGGACTCCTGGAGACGCTGCTGCGAGCCCAGGCGGGCGACAAAGCTGAGACACTTGCCCTGAGAAAGGCAGTTTCAGCACCGGGGGCTCATTCTCCCCTGAGCACCTGCGAGGGCACCCGAGGGGAAATTCGGCGGCGGCGCGCAGGGCTCCCAGCGCCTGCCGCCCAGCGATGCGCGGGGCTGCGGGGCCACAGAGCCACGCAGGCGGTCCCCCTGCCAGGGCAGGGCCGTGCCCGCGGCTCTGGGCTCCGTGCGAGCCTGCCCGCAGCACACTGCCCCGTCTGTGTCCTGCTGGCCGCCGGGAAAAGCCGCTCGGCGGGCGGAGGGAGCGCGCCGCGGAAATGCCGCAGGTGCGCCGGGAGCGAGCCGCTCTCCGCCGAGAGCTCAAAGCGGCCCCGAGCCCTGAAAGCCACGCTGTGCGAGAGCCACACAATGAACAAGGGCAGCCCCGCGGCCGCAGCGCCCTCGCGGCCAGCCCTGCGCGGGGCGCTTGCTGCTCACAGCCGGGGTTTGCCACGGAGGCACACAGGAGCGCTGTGTGAGGAACAGCAAAGGCTTTGAGGGTACAGAGAGTCCTTCTCCCCAAAAAGTCCGTCCTGAAATCGGCCAGAAAGAAATGCTTTCTGTCAGCGAGGGCTGGGAACAGGAGGATTTCGTGACTCCCGCAGTGCCATGAGCAGAAATGAGGAGAGCACAAAGCGCTCCCCTATTAACCGGCCAAAAAAGAGATTCCTGCACACCTCTGGTCACACAAGGCAGAATTAAGGTGCCACGGTTATTTTTAAGGACAACCCGTGCAGAAGAAAACAACAACAAAAAAATTAAATTTTCTTCTTTACACCTCACCAAAAGCTTCAATTAATAAATGGGTTTGCAGTTAAAGCATCCTCAAACCTGCCTCAAACTCCAGAGAGCATTCAGGCTGAATTTAGGATTTAGATCCTGGGCTTCTAGTTATTCAATTTGCAAAATGAGGAGCACTGTCAAGTAACACAGTGGTCCATCTCACAACGGCTGGCACTGCTGTGCCTCTCCAAAACTGACAGCTGATCAACATCACCTGCAAAACCCAGCTCTGACATCCCCTCGGCCAGTGAATAAAGCTGGTAACATCCAGCCTCACAAAACCTGGTCCGTGGAACAAAGATTAACACACCACCCACATCATGAAACTGTGAAAAAACTGAGGTTGGATTAGCAACAAGGACTTTTAGCAGCAATAAGGATTCGTGTTCCTGAAGAATGAATAACGGGGATTAAGAAGGGGGTAACAGAAGGACGATCCCACTGCTGTACCAATAGGGATCTCAATAGGACAAACTGTTGTGTCTTCATTTTAAAATGGAACACCTTTGGCTGTTGCAGCTACAAAAGGTCACGAAAAATCGTCTGTGTGCACAAAAAAAAGGTCAAAGAACCCCGAACAAAGTGAAATTCCTTATCCTGTGCCTTTGACATAAACACTGGAGATGGTTGCAACCAAGAAGCTGCTGAGGTTGCAGTTCAGAGAGAGAACTTCCTTTACTCTCTGTGCAACCACATCTCCCTGGCAAGGGACGTGAAGATCACTAATGGGACATCACCGTTTCACCATCACTCCCCAAACCTCTTGTAATTAGCCAAATCACGCCTTTTCTCACTCCATCAGATACCTGGCAGATAAGCACACAAAAAATCCGCCTACAGCTGTCAAACTGATAGCATCTGTTTTGACAGCCACGGCACAAAGGTCAGCCGCAAACTTGCTTATAAAGGTCATTTTTGCAGCCCAGGGTGGAGGCAAAGGAGAGGGATTATTCTGGAAGTTCAGTAATGCCTCTCTCCTGTCACAGCACTAAACAGAACTCCCATACACAGCTCAGTGCTCGCACCTCCCCTGCCTGAAATAATCCCGAAACCACAGGTTTTTGCGTTTCCAAGAACAGCCCGCCGCACAGGAGCGCTTTGTTCCGCGTGGTTTTGGGTGCATTCCTCCCCGGACAGATTACCACTGTGTCCAAAATGCATCAAATCCATCGGAAAAGTTTATGGCAAACTAAAAAAGAAATCAAATCGACCAGCGAAAGACTTACGTCAAGATTTCTTCTGGTTCCGATTTAAAAACCTGGAAACCGTACGCGCAGCCAGAGGGACCCAGAGCTCCCATCCCACATCCAAGGAGTAGGGGAGGGCAGCTGGCAAGCGGAACGCGATGTCTGGCTGCGGCTGTGATTTGCAATTTTAATTTCTAACTGAGCTGCGCCCTGGCTAGGATCGCCTTGCTTTGCTGTGCGCGTTCCGAAGCGCTGCCTGCGCGGCGATGCTGAGAGCCTGGCGGAGGTGCTGACCGGCTCACCGACCCGCCTGGGACCGGGGCGCACCCAAAAAGCCGCGAGCGAGGCGGGCGCCCGGAGCGACCCGCGGGGGCGAAGCGCGCACGGCGGGACAGGTGCGGGCTGCGGCCGAGCGCCNCCCGGGGGAAGCGGGCAGGGCGCTGCGGGCCGGGGGGAGCGGCCCGGAGCCCCCGAAGGAGCGGGCGCAGCGAGCCCCGGCGGAGCCGCCCCGGGAAAAGGGCCCTGGAACGAAGCTCTCGGAGCTCTCCTGCGGCCGGGCTCGGGGAGAGGCAGGAGGAACAGCAGCTCGCACAACGCTGCTGGGCGAAAAAGCACCTCCCGAGGAGGAGGAGGGTGATGAAAATGGTGTTTAAAGCCAAGCAGTGCTGGAGGGTGGGCCCTGAGGGTTTGGCCAAAATATTAAAAAAAAGTTGAAAAGAAACGCAGAGGAGCCTCCCAGCAAACAAAGCGCAGCAGGTGAGGGCAAGAGTAACCCCGTGACCGACAGCTTTGCCCCAAATCCTCGGTTTTCCACTGCTGGAAGAGCTCAGATCCCAGAACGCTGCAGAAACAGAGGAAAGGACAGGCAGTGTCCTGGTGGAGGGAAACCGCGGTACAACCTTGGGATGGCCCGTGAGCCAGAGACAGAGGAGGGAAGATCCTGGCAGGTGGGTAATTCTACACCTGGGGGGAACGGTCCCATCCAGCAGGGCATTTGTCCTCCTGCACCACTGCCTCGTGCTCCATACCCACCCATCCATGGATCCAGCCCAGGGCTACAAGCAGGGCTGTGCCAAGTGTGCTGCCTCTCCTCTAGGAGGAGATACCTCACTTCTCATCGTGCCCAGAAGAGCAAGTGTTCCCTCCAGGTCCAACATGCTGATCCTAATTTGGGCAGCTCCTGGGACCTGTTCAGCACAGGATCACCAGCAGTCCATAAAATCCTCCTGTTTCATCTCTGTCCTTCATTCCAGTAGAGTTTCAAATCATTGATCCCCTGACTGAAGCCCCTCGATGGAAAAAGGAAAAAATGGTGTGATTTTGCAAAGCTCCCCAAGGCTCATTCTCCTGATGAACTCTTAAAACAGAAAATGGGAAACCCCAAAGGAAAAATGGGGTTCCTCAGGTGAGGTATTGCTGCAGGAAGAACAGGGCCCACTGTGGGAAAACGTGGAGATGAAGGAATGGGGCTGGAAGGAGGCAACAGCACCTGCTCAACCAACTCCTGAAGCCAGGCAGCTATTAGAGTGTGATCAGCTATCAGCTGAACTAATCCCCAGTGTAATTCCAGTTAAACCCGTGGCATTACATTCAGGATTAACTCAGCCAAATAATAATACCAGGGTCTCCTTTTAGCATCACTCATTCTGTGCTTTTCCTCATATTGTTTTCCTCAGTTAAAGGCAGATTAAATTTCTGCCATAGAAACAACACAGTGAGGTTGGGAGAACAGGGAAAGAAGCCTGAATATAACATCCCTTGGAAAAGTCCATCCTGGTATATTTAAACTCACATCTTGACTCCTTCTCCTTGTTGCCTTGCCTTTTTGTACCTCCAGTAAAGCAGAAGGGTGGAAAAGGTGCCCAACAGAGCGAGGCAAGCAGGGAAACACATTTACTGAACAACAAGGAGCAGCACAAAGGGGTTTGTGAGGAAGAAGAGGCACGAAGAGGGGCTTCTGCAAAAACACACCACTCTAAACCATCCTGGCCTGACACACAACTGGTTCTAGAGAGGACATCTTTGAAGGAAAACAATTTTTTGCATTAAAAGTGAGTTGTAGAAAGGAAAGGGGAAAGACCCCAAACTAGTCTCACAATGAAACAGAAAAATTAGCATCCAGAGCATGTGACACCTCCAGGTTTTCCCTAGATGCCTATCAGTGAGACACAAAATGAGTCAACATTATCTCCATTTGTTGCATCATTCTTCTCTCCTAACTTCATCAGTTACTTCCCTTCTAGGAATTAAACTGACTGCTCATAACCTGCCTGAGAATTCAAGCAAATAATATTTTTTTTGAAAAATCCAAGGGTTTTTCACCTATTTTTCCCTATCACAATGCAAAGAACGGCGTGAATTTTTGTTACATTAAGCTATAATAACTAAATATATTTGGCTATTGCCACAGGTTTTAATTTGTGTGGGGCTTCTCAACGAAATAACTGATGAAACAATCAGAAACAAAGCAAGAAAAAACACCCCACAACAATCTAGTTGCTAACCTCAAGAGACACTCAAATTAGTGACACTCAATTTTCATTGAAGAACTTCTGGGGCTATTGAACAAGCCTCAAGCAGCCAGGGAAAACAGCAGCATCCCAGCAAAGCAGGCAAGGGCTGCCCCTGGACCCCTGGAAGTGTCCAAGGCCAGGCTGGATGGGGCCTGGAGCAACCTGGGACAGTGGGAGGTGTCCCTGCCCATGGCAGGGGGTGGAATTGGATGGGCTTTAAGGTCCCTTTCCACTCAAACCATTCTGTGATTTTATGATTACAGGCAGTATTTTTATTTGTGGGGATTCTCACTCTGCTTACAGGAAGTTTTTGTTCCTCTCCTTACTGGGAAGGAGATCTTTTGACCTGCTCCTGTGCACTTGGATTCAGCATTTTCCTGCAAGTCTGTACCTCCCTGACACCCCAATCTCAGAGCCGATAAATCCCTAGAGAAAAAGCTCTCATTGTGCAACCTGTTACACTAACAGAGAGCAGAATCTGTATCTAACTCCCCCAAACAGGCCCAGCAAGCAGCTGCTTGTGAGGCATTTGCTCCATCCATCTCCTCCATTCCCAATCACCTTCTTAGTCAAAATTCCTGTCCCAGCACTGCCCAAGGAATTACCCTGAAGCACCAACGCTCACATCAGTGTTCACAAGCTGGCCATGGCCTGTGTGATAGGTTCTCCAACACCTTTTGCCACCTACGAGGTGGCAGAGGTGGAAATGAAGAGGCCACATCCTTTCTGCTCAGAGGTGTCAGCCCCAGGAGTGCTGCAGCCTCTGGGCAGTGCTGTGGGAGGAGAGGGCTGTGCCTTGCAGAGTTCTCCTGCAGGGAACAGAAAGGGCTCACTGTCCCTGACTTGGCACAGCTATACTCCTAAATCCTTGCAGAATTCCCCTGTGGAAAAGCACTCCACTACTCAAAACTACCCCACTGCTGCTGCCTCTGCTCTTGTTAATTTGCTTTCCTGGTGCTGGGGAACCTGCAGATGAAGGCTCAGTGCCTTGCTTAGTTTGTCAAGTGATGGAGAGATGGTGGTTCCCTTCAGCACCATTATGTCTCAGATTCTCTGGCTTTGTTTTTCCCAAGTGCCAGGGGAAGCTGCCACCCAGTTAATGGAGCATCCTCCAGTCCCTGGGAGTGTGACAAATTCCGCTCATCCTGTCCCCAGTGCATTAGGATCGGTACCTTTGAAATTTGAATATTCCCTAATGGAACACAGTAACACGTCTGCCATCAGCCTGCAGGGATACCAGAGATACTGAACTGCCCCAACAAGCACTTCCAGCTTATCCACCTCACCCTTCACCCTTTGCACAAAGGGGGTTGAATTCTGTGTGTAAGTCAAGGGTGGGTCTGCAGCCCTAAAGCCTCCCTTGTGAGATGTCAGATCAGAAATAAGCTATGAAAGCAAAGCACAGATTGCTGGAAGCACCAGAGATCTGGGGTAGGGCATTACCTCCTGGAGTCAGCAATCAGGACTTGAATGAGAACAGGAAACGTTTTTTCCTTTCTTTGTTCTATAATTCAAACAGACAGGATCATCCCCAACTTTCAGAAAGCTGTTTGAGAGAACAAGAGCTCCAGAAGTGACAAGAAATCAGCCATGGAAGCCTCCAGCACTGGCAACACCCACTGCTGTTAGGGACTGCTACAGCCAGAAACCAAGTTCAAAACCAGTTTGCCAGGATTTCACAATGGGAGAGAGCAGCCTGAGCCCAGAACAAGCTCTGCCCCTGCTTGGGTCTTCTCACAGTGCTGCAGAGCTCACTTTCAACAACCATTGCCAGGCTGGGTTTTCAATGGCCCAGGGACACAACCACTCCTGCTCCCCCCAGCAGGATCCTGTTTTCCCACACCCCCTCCGGGCTGCACTGACACTTCTGAAGGTTCCCAGTGCAACTGGTCCAGCCTTGGGGATGGCATCCCACACATACCAAATCCCCACGGTCGTTAGGGAAATGGGAAAAGTGCAAAAGATACAATCCCACAGCTGCTTCTGGCACTGGCACTTTTAGAGGGGGTACAAACGTGTCCTGTCCTCTGAGCACAGCTCAGCACAGGATCCCAGGGTGGCTCAGGCTGAAGGGAGCACAGGGGGCACCCGGTGCCCCCTCCGTGCTGCAGCAGGGCCATCCCAGAGCCCAGGGCACAGCACTGTGTGCCCAGAGCTCTGCCAGAGCCCCAGGGAGGGGAGCCCAGAGCCCCTGTGGCCAATGTGTGCAGGGCTGGGCACTGCCCAGGGCAGAAGTTGTGCCTCCTGTGCAGGTGGAATCAGCTTCTGCCCACCAGATCCTTAAACTAAGTTCTGACAGGGGTCCTTGATTTCTCTCACTCACCTCTTTATTCTTATTTCTCTTTTTTTGTATTCGTATTTCTCTTCTCCCCTTTGCCTGTCTATAAAGACACTGCACTTTCCCTTGCAGTGCCTTCAAGGTTTCCCTGCCAGTCCCACAGAGCCCAGAGCAATCCCAGCTCCCACTTGCAGACAGACCTCATGCTCTCCTTCTGTTGGCACACCACAGCTCCAAGATATAAAATACATAATATATAAAATACATATCCCTACTAGGGCCTGAATAACACTCTACAAGGAAGGGAATATTGACTTCACAAAAATCGTTCTTTGGCAGCAAAATAAGGATTCACATCCTTTTGTGGTGTGTCATATTGCAGTAAAGATATTTATTTATTGAGTGTAATTATCTACTACAGGTATGTTGCCTTTGCCCTGTGTGATTTCTTATCCCTATCACAGACTTTGACCCATATCCCTATGTTGTTCCTTTTACAATACCAGAATAAAGATCTCAGCTCCTG
Organism: Notiomystis cincta; assembly: GCA_013398075.1. NCBI lineage: Eukaryota > Metazoa > Chordata > Aves > Passeriformes > Notiomystidae > Notiomystis > Notiomystis cincta. The sequence continues at coordinate 193,183 of VZRX01021873.1, forward strand.
ACATTTTTTTCAGACTCACTTTCCCTATAGTAATCTGGGAATTCAGGAAGCCAGATTAGAAGCCATATATATCTTCTTCCAAAAGCAGGCTGGCAGAAAAAAAGCCAAAATATCTACAAAGATACCAGGCTGGCTAAAGCTGCCACCAGGGCAGTTGTGATTGAAGGAAAGGGAAGGGCCAAGTTAAAATCCAGCCTCTCCAGGCCAGGCAGTGCTAGAGCTGGGACAAGCACAGGCAGGCAGGGAAGTCAGCTCCTATCACATTTTGAAGTCTAATTTCATCCTGATCCTTTTCCAAAGCAGCCAGCTGTGTGGGACAGCAGCTCCTACCTGTCACTCTCCCCATCTCCAGACACCTGTGAGCAGCAGCATCAAGCAGTTTTCCAGCCAGCACAGGGAAAAACCCACAGTCCCCACCTGTTTTCACCTGTCTTCACTCCTGCTCAGGAACAGATTTAGGATCTGCAATACACTACTGGATTTTAGCACTTTCCCCCCTGTGCCATTTGCTAGTGGGATTTGTCACACAGATTTCCAGAGAAGCTGTCAACCATGACAGATGTGTGCTGCCACCAACTAAGAAAAGTGACTGTTCTCACAGGAAACCATGTGAAGGGAAACTTTTCCTGGTTTGCTAAACTCAATAGCAATTCTGCTATTTTTAGAACAATCCAGAGAAGCCTTTTTAACACTCTCATAGAAAAGCCATTCTTAGGCAGAGGCGATAAGCTTTAAAAAATCAGGGTGATATTTTCTAATTGTGACAGGTGTTGGGTGCTGTATTTAAATACTGATTTTCATGGAATGGCCTGGGTGGGAAGGGACCTTAAAGCCCATCCAGTCCCACCCCTGCCATGGGCAAGGACACTTTCCACTACCCCAGGATGCTCCAAGCCCCAATGTCCAGCCTGGCCTTGAACATTTCCAGGGATCCAGGGGCAGCCACAGCTGCTCTGGACAAAGCAGCCCAATAACCATGATGGAGTTCAAAACTCCTGAAAGCTCTCCATTGCCACACAGGATGGAAACAATTCCACATTTACCAGCAGAGCTGTGTCCTCCAGCTCAGGTCTCTGCTCTGCAGGCTGTGTGTGAGAGCTTAAGAAGTAGGTCACATGAACCTCTGCTATTCCTTGTCTTGCCTCATCCAGCTGGAAACTCCAAGCACACCCCCAGATTTGGCTTTGACACTCAACTCCAGCCCTGTGCCCAAAGCTGGGTTGATCAACACATGCAGCACCTCTTGGGGGAAAAGAAAAAGAAAGAAAAGAACCCGAACCTATCAAGAACCTCTTTGAGTCACCACCTCTTCCCTGCCTGAGCAGGGACATGGGAGCACAGGGGCACAGGACAGCCAGGCCATGGCAGGCTGGGAGCAGCATTTGCTCCCAACTGTGCTTGGAAAGGATGGAGATGGAAACAGGAGATCAGAGGATCCATCTCACCTGACCTCAAATCCAGGAGAAGAAATGAAAAGGGGGAACCTCCCAGTTATCCCCAGGGATAATCAACCCCTGTAAACCCAAATATCCTCATGAGTGGGTTCAGGGCAGAGACTGCATTCCTGACAGGGAAGATGTGCTGTCCTTTGCCACACCAAGGCCCACGAGGGCTGAAGGACAGCCTGGTAATTCTGGGTTATGGGAGATGAAATCAGAACCCCAAAGGCTTTCCTGCAAAGCCAAGTCCCAGCAGGACTTTGTGTATGCTTCATGCTTGAGAGGTCTGGGAGCACGAGGCCCTGGGGAAGCAGGTCCTGGATAATAAAAGCAGCAGGCATGCAGGCAAATAGAGAAATGCAGGATATACTTAGCAACACTTTATATTGCAAAAACCAAAATTTGTTCTACGCAAATCTACGTGCAAGAAATGACCCGTGGCATCCAGTGAGAAAGTTCTGCAGCAGAAGATGGGAACTAGAACACAAAACCTCCACAGGGCCACAGAAAACAGCCCTTGATCAACCAAATAAATATAAAACCCCACTGGCCTAATGATTAACCTTCCCAAGAAAAAAAGGTGGGGAGATCTCCCTGCCAGCAGCGAGCTGCTTGTTAGACTGCATCTGGAAAGCCAAGTACAATGGTGGTCATTTAAGTGCAAAAGAACTGAAGTGAAACAAGCCAGCACACACAAAATAAACCAGGTGAGGAGGGCAGAAGAAGAGTGACCATCTTATCAGGTCTAGCAAAGCACAGATTGAAATGAGATGCAAGTGGCATCTCCAAAGGGATCAGGCAGTTCAGTGACTGTGTCAGACCCAGAGTGGGGAGACAGAGGGTGAGTATAACATTACAGGCTGAAAATCAAACCCTAAAGCATTTCAAATCTCTCTTCTGGCACATAAACCAGGAACTGGAGCTTAGAGGGTTGGGTTTCTTACACTGATAGGTGGGTGAGAGGCTGGGCACAACGTGGCAGCCAGAAAGCCAACTCTCTCTTAGCTGATGTAGCACAAAGGTGGGATCGCAGAGGATCAAGAGTCACCTCCCTGTGCTTTGGACAGAACTACCTGATTGTCTGAAAATATTCCCTCTACCTCATCCCTTGTATATTTATTCTAATGAACCAATTATTCATTTCAAACTACCATAATGAAAATTACGGGATATTGTACATTGATAAATATTAGAAAATTGTTCCAATTTTTAGAAGTATTTTTAGGCAACCAAAACCCTCAGAGAGCAGCAAATAGCAGTAATAGCAAGAAGGAGCAATATATCATTCACAGAGGGCATCTTTGGGATGCAATTTTGTGTGGGGGAAGTGTGAAATAAAAACCTAGAAAAGTTCACAAGAATTATCATTTCACTCCTTTTCAAGTCAACAGCACAGCCTCACCTTGAACAGCGTGTGCAAGTGTGGCCCAGGAAATGTATTTATAGGCACAGGGTAACACCAAGCCAAAAATCTAAGTAGCAATAAGAAGAACAGAATAACTTTATCATAGGATGGAAGGAATAAATAAGGAAGATGAGCCCCTCTCATGGGGGGAAAAGAAAATCAAAGCCACAAGTAACACAAGTGGGATGCAAAGAGGTCAAGTGTTTAACTCCTCTCCCAATAAAAGTGCTCCAAGGAATGGGATGAATTGCTGGTGTGGAGGAAAACAACACTGAAACAAGATCTGTATCACAAGAACTGCTCCAGAACACATGCCAAGCTTCACCATTTGCATATGGTAACTAAGTCTGTAACTGAGAATGCTGGAAGCTCTCACTGTTTTCAAATCACAGCTCCTGGAAACGTGGCTGAAATTCCAGTCTAGCAGCAGAGGAGCTGGAGCTTCCCAAAGCTCCAGCTGAGCTCCAGCATCCACCACATCCCACTGCAAAGCAAGTCAGGGAGTCACAGAAAGGTTTGTGAAGGGACCTCAAAGCCCACCCAGTGCCACCCTCTGCCATGGCAGGGACACCTCCCACTGTCCCAGGCTGATCCAAGCCCTGTCCAGCCTGGCCTTGGACACTGCCAGGGATCCAGGGGCAGCCACAGCTTTTCTGGGCACCCTGTTCCCACCCTCTCAGGGAACAATTCCTTCCCAATATCTCATCTACCCCTGCCCTCTGGCACTGAGAACCCATTCTCCCTTGTCCTGATACTCCAGGTCCTTGTCCATAACCTCTCTCCATCTCTCTTGCAGCTCCTTCAGGCCCTGGAAGGCCACAATTTGGTCTCCCCAAAGCTTCTCCTCTCCAGGCTGGACAATCCCAGCTGTCCCAGCCCTTCCTCCCAGCAGAGCTGCTCCATCCCTCTGATCCTCCTGGAGCCTCCTCTGGGCTCTCTGCAGCAGCTCCAGGTCCCTGCTGTGCTGGGCCCCAGGGCTGGGGCAGCTCTGCAGGTGGGGTCTCACCTGAGCACAGGGGCAGAATCCTTTGGCTTAGGGAAGCACCAGGAGAGCCGTGTAAGGAGAAATTCCTGAAGAGAAATATATAAAGCTAACCACAAATCCACTGTCCTTAGCTCAAAAAACCCCTCTAGCCACAATCAGGAGTGCATGGGGAACATTTGCTCTGTCCCTGTGCTCAAGGCACCACATCCCATCAAAAGCCAGACATCAGCAGGACCTTCTGCCTGATCTCAGCTGGATCCTCTTTCTGGAGTGGTTCCCAGGATCCTTCTGTTTCTCTAAGAGGTTCAGGATCTGTTATCACAGCCAGGGAAGCATTTGAGAGCTACAGGTCACTAACTGTGGACAAGCCTGCAGAGCTCTTCTGACCCCTAAATGATACAAAATTCACCTCACTCCCTCCATACTATTCCTTCCACAATAATCCCTTCCCTGAAGACAAGGGATTTGTTTCTGTTAACTGAACACAGTAAGGTGTGCTCTAACCTTTCAGCAGAATGTCACAAAAACAATGCTCCCTTTAAACTCAAAGGCATTGTTAAATAAATAAATAAATAAATGTATCCACCATCATAAACCCCACATGCTGTTAAGCCTGAACCTCCTCAGTCTTGACTTTATGTATTGAAAGAAACTGGAGGAAAAAAAAAATAACTGTAAATGCAGTTATCCATAGATAATCTTCATTTTCCACTTCTGGGAGCAAACAAGGGAGGGAATAAAGTCACAGGCCTTTACAAACATGTACCTGTATCAGATCTGGAAGCAGCACCCAGCTCTGGCCTGGCATATGCTCCACAGCCAGCAAAAACTCTCTTCAAAAACATGATCAGCATCAGAAACAGAGCAATTTAGAAATAGTTTTCTACTTACTGGACCACAAATGCTGAGAATTCAAGCAGAAAAGCAGCTGAACTGGATACAAAGGAGTTGCTAAGTCTTCATGAAGATGAATTTGAAGGTGGCAGCGTGTCAAAGCCAAAATTCACCCACACCCCCAGCAGGCAAAGCAACAAAACACAGGCAGGAGTTTAAAACAAAGCAACCCCCTGCACACAAAGCCAAGGGCAGCCTCCCCAGCTCCTGGCAGAGCAGGTGATGGAAGTGCAGCTGGCCCTGACACAGCACACTCAGGGCAGCAGGAAGGGTGGCAAGGAAAGGCCTCCCCAGAGCTCAGAGTGTTCTGACTCTCCCTGGGCACACCAAGGCACTGGCACGTGGGTGTGACTCTTCTTCTCATGGTCCTGCCTTTGGAGGGCACGAGACCTTCCCTCCAGGCCAGTCAGGTCAGAAGGAAATTTGGAATTTAAAGCCCAGGAAAGCAAGAATTTAACATTTTGAAGATAAGCCATGATTCCTGCCTCAGCAGCACCTGATACTACTGCCTTCCTTTTCAAAAGTTAGACAACAAATGACTCCTTAATGTGTTACAGACCCAAAAAACAGGGAGAGAGGGAGATGGATGGTGGTGATCATGTTCCTCCCCCAAAGTTTCTATGTGGTGTCTTAATTCGAGAGGCATTTTACTCCTTCACCTGTGACTGTACAGTTTGGGGAGCTTTTCCCTGTTTTAAACAAAACATCTATTGTTCTCCATTTCCAGCTGTCTTACAGACCAATACATCTTCACAGAAAATGCAGAAACAGCCCTTATTGAACATGAAGCCACTCCAGCCACCACACCCTTTTTGCATGTGCAAAAACTTTGTCAGGAAATTGTTGCTGCTTTTTATACCAGAGTTCCTAGAAACAAGAGTAAAAGCTTTAGTCCCTTCAAAATGTGATAGTAAAAACCTAATTGAGGCATTTTCTATTAATCACAAAGAAATCTGATGACTTAAAATAATCAGACACACCAACACAAGTACCAGCAACCTCCTAACTGTATTTTGAAGGAAAACACAACCATGATTCCAAAGATCGTGTCATTACTGCTGCTCAGAAAACAGATGAAGAAATTGTGCAGTTTTATTTCACAGCACTACAAATCCACAAGCTCTCCAAATTCATCATCCAGTTAGTACCAGATCATCACAAATCTGCATTTGACAGCTCCACACTAACTGTAACAACAGCAGCTCTTAATTAGATGGAGAAAATTCACTCGCCAGGAAGATTAAACATTTAAACAAATTAAAATGTATTTCACATGTATCAAAGGCCAGCATCCAGGAACACTGTTGGTATTTGCCATCAGTGAAAGCTTCCAGTTTCAGAAAGGTTGCAAAGAGAGTCCTTGACAGATGACTGAGATGAGGCCCCCAGAGCCACAGGAAGGAGCAGAAAGCATCATTTGTCTCGCAGGACTTTTGCAGGATCTGGGAATGTGCACTGCCAGGAGATGTGGCAGCCTGACCAAACACTGCATACTGAGCTGGTGCCCAACTCTGGAGGAGCATTTTGAGCCATTTCAGTTTTCTTCTTCTAAGTATCTAAACAAATGTCTATGTTTATTAGATAAAAGGATCAGAGTGAAGTCACCTCCTCAGTGCTAAGAACCAGAATGAGTGCCTGGAGTATTTACATGTCCCAACAGTTCTGTAGTGCCACAGTGGTGCAAAGTTTCCACACTGAGCCTCTAACTCTGCTAAAGGAGTGAGTCAGAGCATCCTCTAAACACAGATCAGAGCCCCACAGCACATTTTCCTTTCCAGTTAGTGGCTGACAGCCACTGAAGAGAGATCTGTTACACTGGGGGTATGAGGGACCCATGCTCCAAGGTGAAACAGGGAACAGCTTCTGAGGAATCACCCACAGAATTTAAACATACAATCACCCTGCTAATGCACAGAGGGTACTCCACAACAGAAGGACTTTTGGCTCCTGTACCTCATCTGGCACACAACCAAAAAAGCAGTCAAGTACAATATATTCCTCCCTCCATAAGGAAGAAGGATGTATCTTTTAACAAATGTGATGTCTTAAAATCAGTCTTGCTGAACTGACAATAGAATCCTCCATTCATCTCCCATAGTCAGGCTTTCATCCCTTCTGTTCATGAATCATCACTGACTCACAGAAAAAAATATTTGTTCAAAGGTAGATTTTCTCAGTCTCGTATCTGCTCTTTCCAAACTTAACTGCCTTTAAACAAAGGCTCATTTCTTTGTAGCCTGACTTAAATGTTGCAATAAAGTTCCTAACTGGGATCTGTCACAACCGTTTCCATCACTTGACTAAGTCTCAAGGTCGGATCATGTGGAAAAGGAGGCATGCAAAGGTGATTGAGCAGTAGTCAGATGCAGGGGCTGACAATTATCCTGACCTATATTCCTCTGGTTGTTGCAGCACTGAACTCCTCCCTAACCATTTCCCCAGCTTCAGAAAGAGCTGTGGATTTAACATAGGCAGATGCTGAAATATTTGAATCAGTATTTTCAGTGATCTCTTGGTCTCTGCAGCAAGTGGTGCACTAATGAAACACAGGTAGGGAAATGCCCTTAACTCAGAATAACAGCAAAAACCAGGTGTTCAATTGCTCCTTAACTTATGTAAACATGAAGTGCTTTTATACAAGGCATATTAAGAAGAAAAAAAAAGTGACAAAAGGCTGAGGCCTCAGGAAAATTTTTTAAAAAGTATCATACACAGCCTTGGAGTTTGGCTTTCTTTTTTCTGTTTTTCTTTCTGCAGCAGTTAAGTTCCCAGTTCTGGGGGTGAACCTACAAAGAAGAATTCTCAGGTGCACTAATAGGTGCAAAATAGATATTTATACTCTCAACTGCTGCAGGCTATGCTGTGGTAATCACTTCTTCCAACCCTACACCTCCTGCTCAGGAAACACAGCAAAATAAACCCCACTGTACAAGATAAGCTCTGAACACTCATTAGATGGTGAGAGTGCACACTTCAAGAGCTACCAGCACCATAAATCCATACCCTCCTTTTCTTTGGGGCAACTTGGTCAAGCAGCAATTCCTTTGCAGGTGATGAAGGAATTTTTATCTGACTTAATTCAGTTATTTCTTATCAGTTATCTTCATTTTCCCTTTTACTGTCGCAGTGCTGAGCTCTAAAATACTTTCCAGATTTCAGGTATAAGAGAACCTACTTAAAGTGCAGTTGCTTTAAAATATCACCAGTCTTTCTATGCCATTCACCTCTTTAAAACCAGCTGCATTTCAATAGCAAGGTGACACATCAAGTGTGTAAGGCCTACATAACTGGCAGCTTGTTTGGTGCCAGAAGTTAGCAAAAGTCAAGTCTCAGCCCAATCTTTACACAGTTCAAAAACCTGGATTCAGAGTTAGCAACAATTCCATTTCAAGCAGGAAGCTGGAGACACCAGCAGTGCTTTCCAGCCAGAGCTGGTAGAGGAAAACTCTCAGCACCTGGCCAGGACCAAGAGATTCAGAGCCATGGCACAGCCTAACCTGAATGCCCTGGCCCAAGTAACACTACAAGTGGATGGTGTTAGTGAAAGGACATTCCAGAGTATTTAGAGAACAACTGCTGCACGTCCCAGAGCACCTTAAAGGAAGAGTGGTTACTTTCCACTCCCTTTTTTTCCTACTTCTTTTTAAAGGTACTTTACTTACTCTGGAGACTAACTTGCTATGCAGATGGGTTGATGATGACTTCAAGACTTTTAATTCCATGCCTCTTTTCAAGCAGGTGATGCATGCAGGAACTCCTCCTGCTTTAAAATGCTGAAAATAGAAATGGTGCTGTCCAGGCAGAAGTTGCGCAGCTGTGGAGAAGAACTATGTACCCTCTCCCTTCTAGAAGCTTGGGAAAGGATCAAAAAAAGTTTGAAGTATTTCATGCATGGCACAGGAAAACAGCAGCTAGAAAGACAGACAGCACAAAGCAATACTGAATCAGTCCAACCACCTTCAGATCCAATAAAATAGATGCTGCCCTAGCTCTTAAATCCATCTATGGCCCATTCATAAAAGCAGTGACCAATGAAATCAGCTTATTTGCACATACAAACACACAGGTACCTGTGTCTTGCATCACACATTTGTTACAATTCCCCTGTGACAGCAGTTGGTTTTGCAGTTCTGCTTATGCAACAGAGAACCAGTGCACTGAGCTGAGACAACCCCCCACATCTGCAAGGTTAGGAAGTCAACACAGCAGCAGCAAATCATCCAAAGTGCTTGTTCCCAACACTTGTGGAACTCAACCCAGAGCAATCTGAAGAAGGCCAGCCCTGTTTCCTTCCCTCAGAGCTCATCAACAGCAGTGACGTTGACTTTGGGCAATTCGCACTCCTCTTTGAAGTGGCAGTTTTCCAGGATGTCCTTGTAGTAGTCCTTGAGGTCTGCATAGGTGGAGCTGGTCTCGTTGGAGTGATGGAAGGACAGCAGCTTCTCGTTGAGCAGCAGCTGCACCTGGTACTCCTCCTGGGAGGCGTTCACGTGGTCGCAGTGGTAGAGCACGAACACCAGGTTGGCCGCGTAAGGCACGATGCGGCCGCTGCGGAATTTCCGCTGCGCCTGCTGGGCGTAGTTGCTGGCCAGGAGAGGCTCATCATCTTTGAAGTAACCCATCAGGGCAAGCAGGGGCTGGAGGGTCTCTGCATGCCCAACTTGGACAATCAGAGGTGAAGAGATGGGTTTGGAGCTACAAAAGAAAAGAAGCAGAAGGGGTGAGCAAGAGCCTGTGCTTTACAATAAAACACCAACGCACGGCAGGGCTGCCAGTGACCACAGCTGAGGGACACCTTGAACTTGTGTCACTCCTGAGAAAAACCTGTTTGGGAATTTCTGCCTGTTACAGACATTTTAAATGCAGCTTCCTGAACTCTGCCCAAGCATTAATCTGAGGCCAACATAGTGAGGTTCAGCAAGGCCAAGTGTCAGCTCCTGCCCTGGGGTCCCCCCAAGCCCTGCAGCTCCAGGCTGGGGCACAGGGGCTGCACAGGGCCCGTCGGGAAAGGCCCTGGGGGTGCTGGTGCCAGCGGCTGGACAGGAGCCCAGGGGGGCCCAGGGGGCACGAGGCCAATGGCCCCTGAGCTGTACCAGCCATGGGGTGGCCACAGGCCCAGGGCAGGGCCCGTCCCCTGGGCTGGCCCTGCTGAGGGAACTCCAGGGCTGTGTCCAGTTCTGGGCACTGCCGGGCAGAGAGCCCTGGAGGGGCTGGAGCGTGGCCAGGGCAGGGAACAGAGCAGACACAGTCAAGCCCTTTCCTGGACGTGAGAGAGTCTCCTTCAAAGCATCAGCAGCATTTACCAAATTTAGTCTGAAGACAGTGATCCAGTGATGCAGGAGAACAGTTGTCCCTCCCCAGTTTACCAGCCCAAACGACCAGCAGGAACACTGCCATTACTAATTCCACAGGACACCGAGCAGTCCAGAAGGAGATGATGCTCCCTTAGGAACAGGTCAGCAAATCGAGCAAATCACTGACTCTCACCATGACTGAGGACAGTTTATGTAACAAAAGGTTACTCTGCTCAGCCAAAGGGGAGATAAGAGCTGGCTTGCTGTGCCAGGAAGCACCAGCCAAGAGGAAAAACCGACCCTTGCTCCAGAGAAGGATGATGGCTTTTGGGGACTGTTTCCAAGTGGCCCAGGTCACTTGATCCAGCACAGGTAAATACAGGTTTAGCTTTCAGGAGCCACATCTTGATTGGTCTGAAAAAGAGGTGTTTCTGCTGCTCCAACCCAAAGCAATGAAAAATGGTTAACTGGGAGACTTGCCTGTGGATTGGAACTTTGATCAGCTCAGTAAGAATTCAGTGCTAGGCCAGGATGGGCCCTACCAGCCCAGTGTAGTCATGGAGTTTGTGCAGGCTGACACACACCTTGTACCATGCTCCTGGTGAGCCCGAGCCCTTCTGACACCACTCCCCAGACTCTCCCTTTAGACAAAACATACCTTAAAAAATATATCCAAAACCTGCCTGTTTTCCATTCAAAAGAATCAGCCTTCAAACCACAGAAAGGTTTGAAAATCAGAAATAACCTCTGTGGAGGATATTGCATTTTTTTCCACCTTCTGCCTTTGTTGCACCAAGAGCTCTACATTCACTCTTCCAGCTCCTCCAAAATCAGTGCTCCTGCTCATGTTCTCTCCTCGCTATTTATGACCTCCCTTACCCATTTTAAAATTGTAAAGCTTTTAGACCCTTGAATTCCTTCCCTCTCTTGTCCACTTGACCAGTTCATGTGTATCCTTCCCATCCACACACACCTGCAGGGGAGGATTTTTAGGTTTTAGGACATGCTCACATCCCTCCTGTCATAGCAACAAGGCACAGATGTCTATGGAAGGAGACAGAAGGCCATTCCTTTGATCTCCTGAAATTTCCAGCTCAGAAGTCTCCTGGGCCAGAGGCGACTTCTAGGTAATGAATTGTTCCTGGCCAAATCTCTCCTTCAATCCATGTGCATTTCTAGCACACAGAACATCCTGTGGCAAGGAGCTGCACAGTTTCAGGCACTGCTCTTAGTTTTTTGTATCTGTATATGCCATGTCTCATTTAATCTGTTCTACTCACAGCTTTGCAATTGTGTTCAAGTTGACAAACCCTACCTTAGTCCTTCCACAATTTTCCACATGAGCTGTGTCCCTTTAGATCAGAGTATCAGAACAATACTCAAGAACCATAAGCTACATCAGAAATCCATGCTACACCCATGAGCTCTCTGTTTAATTCCTGATATCCAACATGGAATGGTTTGGATTGGAAGGGACCTTAAAGAACATCTCATTCCAATCCCCTGCCATGTCAGGGACACCTTCCATAGACCAGGCTGCTCCAAACCCCATCTATCTGAAGTTTGAGATATCTCCAGACAGCTACAATGATTGCATAACTCAGCCCCTGTGCAATAAGCTCTCCCAAATTCTATTCAACAGGTGAAAACAAGGTAATTTTTCCCCATGTGGATTATTTGACAGCTCTGCAGTTTTCCAGCCCAGTCAGTCTCACCAAGTCCTTTCACAATCTTTCCTAGTAGAAACACTTCATCTTATTTATCTTGAATAAAACTGCCACATTTGCAATGCCACTGAACTTGTCACCTCTTTTTCCTGGGTCATTTACAACATTCCAAGCAGGTCAGATCTTTCCAGCTCTATCTCTGCTACGAAAAAAATCAATCAGCAGTCCCTACCCTCCATTTCTTGGAATTTTATCAATTTTTTGCCCTGTGTTAAGGACCTTTCCCTTTAACCTCATATGAAAACCTGTTCAGAAAGATGTTTGGAAATCATGACTGTGGCTATCAGATCACATTATTTTATATTTGCTGATCCCTTCCAAGAGCTCCAAGAGGAATGTTTTCCTTTTAAAGAGCCATCCTAACACTTCTCAGGTGTATCAGATTCATCAAGGTGCTCAGCAGTATTAGTCTGAAGCATTATTTCCACAAGACCGGCCTGGAATTCTGACTGCTTTTTAAATTTTTCCCTTATTTAATTATTTGTATTTTCATGTCATCCCAGCTGCATGGTGCTCTTTGTACTGTTAACTAAGAAGGAAGTTGGGAATGTAAATAGACTGCTAAAATCTCCCAAACAACCTCACACAGGCATTACTGACTCCACAGGGAATGGGTTTCCCATCCCACCACTCAAAAAAGGCTTTAGAAATGCTAAGACAAAAAAAACCCCCCAAAACAGTCTAGCTATCAATGCTGGCTTTCAGCAAAGTTTGACTTTACTTTGCAGCTGATGCTAAGCAGGAATGTTGAAATGGAAGTCATAGAAAAAATACAGCAAAAAAAAAATCATAAAAAACCCCAGCAAGGCATATGTTTGCCAAGTAGGAAACAAATTATAGCACAGACAAGCTTTTACAGAAAGTTTTCAAGAACAAGGGAAGAAGTGGCAAAAGAAGGACTAAAGGTGCTCATTCTCAGTCTGACTTGAGTTTTTCCTTCACCTTCTTTAGTCTCATGAAACCCTCATGCCAACAGGCCAAACAGCCTTGGGAGGCAAAGCAAACCTCTCCCACTCAGAGCTATCCCACTGGATTAGTTTAATGAGGATTAAGACTGTTTCCTGACACGACACAATTCTGAGCTCTCCACAGCCTCTTTAACACAGCATGCCTGGTCTTTCACCAGTACTGGTGATTTCCCAGACTGCTCCAGCACTCCCAGTCTCCAAGGGCAGGATTCCAGCTCAGTTGTGGTTTCCTATCACCCAGCAATGACAATCAAAACAGCCATCAATGTTATACAGCAGTATTTTTAATTGTGGGGAAATGATGACACACCAGCTCTTCAGAGAATACACACAGGCAAAGGTTACAACTGGCCCTGCATTTCTGATAAAGAAACAAGCAACAAAACACTGATAAACAGTAGCACAGGCTAATAAAATATTAAATGTCAGGCCTGATGTTTCCAGGCTCAATTTGCCTCACAATCTATCAATGACTCAACATCTTGTTGAAAGCATCAAAGTTCTCAATATCATACTGTGGCAATTGCTAATGATATTTCAATGCACTTTTCCCCTCCCTTTTATTTACTAGCACATGGCTCACTGAGTAAATCTCATCCCCACCTTTGGAGAGAGATGAAGGGACTGTGCATAAAATCCTGCCATAATATATTAGGAGCTTGTTTGAAAGTGATTGGTTTCACATTCATTTCATGGGGCACTTCCAAATGAGCAGAAGGGGCTCTCAGGAGGCAGAGCACAAGGAGGGTTCATTGGAGAGATGGTGCCTGAACTGCTCCTGAACTGTCCACACTGGGGTTTCATGGGTTTTTTTTTAACCTTTTAAGTAAATCTGGCTACAGATGAAAATGAAGAAAACACTGAACAATTCAGCAGCACAACCCCAAAAGCCAAGTCTCACCACGGGGTTAAAAAAAAGCATTGTGGAGAAGCACAGATGTGGGATTTATCATCCAGGCAAATTCCAGTTCTCCTGGATCTCAGCAGGTTTGGGTTTAACCCTGAATCTTCTGCATCAGCCCACCCATCCCCATGAGCAGATCCTTCCTACTCTTCCCAAGACTACTGATAGTTCATTTTCCACATGGGAAAAAGTGAACTTGCTTTTAACCAAAGTTTATTTCCTAAGCAATGGTGGGACTTTCAATTAGAAATAACTGAACCCCCAGGAAACACTGGGATAAGAAGAAACATTTCCTGCTGCAAAACTCAACTGGCCAACCTTCAAACCTCATGTAAAAATCCCTCCCACAACTGTAAAGAAGATAAGTTTTAACACCTGTTTAACAAGCAAGCTTAGACTTCATCTGTCCCTTTTCTCCCTAATAAAAAACCAGGTCAAAGGACTCCAAAACCTGCTTTCAACCATGGGATGAACTCTTCATTCTTCTCACTTCACCCTGTGATTTATTTCAGGGAAAAAAAAAAAAGCTGGACAAACCCTAAACATACCAGGAAGCAGCAGAGATCAGCAGGGAATGCAATGGTAGGAGTCAGAGGGCAGCAGAAATATTTCATAGTGGTGATGCTCAGAGGGTTATAACCAGTGGGAAGAAGAATAAAACAAGTTAAAAAAATACCTGTCAAATAGTATTAAGTCCTCAGATGTCAAAACTTCCACCATAAATAGTAGAAGACAGCCAATCATTCCCAGAATCAGCACCAACACAACAAAAATGCCACCAGTAATACTCACAAGATAAAATTCTTCTTCTGTTGCAACAGGGAACAAGCTCACTCATGACAAAAGCAAACTTGAAAAGCTGACTGGACTACACAAAACTCATTAAAAAGCCTGATTAAAAGGCTCTTATCTAGTCCTGCAACACTTAATCACTCAGAGCTAATTAGGCTTCCCTGTGTTTCACTGCAGAGCTGCTGCACTTTCAAAGGCTCTTGCCTGGCTGATCCCACCTCTCCCATTGTTTCAAACCTCAGAGGTGAAAGGCATTACTGCAGCAGCACCACGATGCTCAGCCTTGATCCATCATGAGCCAAAAGCAAACCAAGAGGCTGATGGCACCTGTCAAACCCTTCCAGCCCAGGGTGGACACTGGGCAGACCCACTCATTTGTCTGTTACTTGCTTAAGTACTGTTTCATTTGGGTTTTTCATTCTTACACAACACCTCTATAAAAGCTGCTCAGACACTTTTTCAGATCAATCCCAAGCAAGCAGGTATTAGGTAATTAATGTGAGATTAAGGACATGCTGGGGAGTCTGAAAGGCACAAGAACCTTTAAATCTCTAATTCTGGGCAGAGAGATGAACAGCCACTTTCTCAGGAGAGATCCCCTGTGCTGCCCAGCTCTCAGAGAAGTCAGCAAACACACTTCAGAAATGCAGACACATAGATGCTGCTGGAGGTGCCATGAGGCTCTGTGGAGAATTTCACACCTCTAGCTTCCCCAAAAGCTCTCTTTAGTCAGAAGCCCCACCTTTGAAAGATGGAGCAATCAAAGTCAACCATTCACTATGATACAGAGCTGCTGACTGAGACATCAACTGTTTATAATTAAAATATCTGATTGAACATTTCGAACCTGAGCAAAAGGGGACTTTCCATCTAATTATTTCATTGCTACTGCATACGTGGAAGCTTTTTGCTCAGTTCCTTTTGTACACAATATAAAAAGAGTTTGGAATTGTGGTTTTAGATCATCCATTATATTCCTTTGGACTGAGTCATAGATTTGGAAGGAACAATTAGGGCACAGCAGTAAATGGTTCCTGAAAGGTCACCAATTGTGTTGGGAAGTGACCTACAAAGAGAAAGGCAAATTACATGCAACAATAAAAAATACCACTAAATTGCCAAATTAATCTGTTTACTGTACAGCTTTGTGGTATAACTCACAATGATCACCTTCACTTGATCTTGAACCATATTCAAATTAGTCTTTTTTTTTTTTAATACCTTGGACTAATTTACTCTCTTAGAGGAAGCCACCACCAAATATTTTGCAATTCATATGTGCAGCTAGGCTGGTATTATCAATACACACTGTAAATACTGATATGGCTGCACAAAGCATCCTCCCAATTTCCAGAGCCTTATGGTAATCCATTTGGACAGTACAAGGAACAGCAGGTATTCCATATTCTTTCACTAGCAGGAAATATTAATGTTAAATATTTGGAGCTAGAAGGAAAAAAAAAAGTCTAAAACAGCTTTAGTGAATAGCTGATCTGCTTAAAGTGTGCCACAACTGATTTGCAAATCCACCTCTGCCCAAGTGTGCAGCTGCAAAGGTTTTAAAAATCAGATGAGCAGCTTCATATTGCAGTAAGTACCAAAATACCTGGATTTCTCACCAACACACTGAGCTGCTGTGGGCAGAATATTGTTCATTTAACTGCTGGGAAAACCAGCAGTGAGAGGTAATTCTTCACTAGCTTCTCTGGCTATTTTCTATCCCTAGCAGGCAGACCTGGGAAAACCACAATTCTTAGTCCATAAAGCACTTTATAATTGTGACAACATGAGACAACTGCCCAACTCTGCCATTTCAGTCCAGCAAATCACACAGGTTTGTTGTGGAACAAGTGAAACTTTTAACCAAAGTCTATTTCCGAAGTGGCAATGGTTTCATTTTATATACATTTCTTGTGATACATTTCATTGTATTTTGTAACTAAGAAAATCTGTATGGAAGCAAGAGAGTCCTGGCCCCCAACCAATCCCTTTCACAACTTTTAACACCATCTTGCTGTACAGCAAGAGCTGCACAGAAGAGACTATTGCTAGTTTAAACCCAGAGTTATACTGGAATTCACGTGATGGAAGAGCCTAAAAACAGCTGAAAACTTTTGCACTTCAAATTGAAGGTGGGACTAATGAGCATTAAGTATTTGTTACCACCTTCATCATATCCTTAAGGATACACTAACCAGCAGGAGAGGTTTTCCACCAAAGAAATAAAGGCAAGCTTTGATAAGGCAAATGAATTTGGTGAGCAGATTGCAAGGGCAACAATCACTTCATGGAAGAAACAGGTTTTCTCTTTTTAATTTCACTGTAACTGAGAATGAAAACAGAACAAAGCTTTTGAACATAAATGCATAAAGTGTGCTACAAAAATACAGCTCTGCCAACACCGTTCTCCACTGCCAAGTCTGGAACAGAAGAGACAATCCAGATCCCTCAGCTTCTCCCCAGAACATAAACACTTCATTTTCTACTTCTGAATAGTCCCAACTGAAGCTTTCCAAAAAGAAAAGTGACCTTGGAGCAAAGATAATGCCCTGGAAGTAAATTTCTCGTTTTTAAATTTTTAGAGCAAGCAGCCAGTTACAAATCAGTGCTAAACACCACTAAATTGAAACAATATTCCAATGAAAGGCATTCCATCACCACAAAAGTTCATTTTCTGAAAATGCTGCAAAAATATTTAACCTGTTGCTTTGAAGATGACCACCACCATAAAAAGAAAGGCTGGTATATCTTTTTATGTGTATGTTTTCCTTGTACTCTCAGACTACCACAGGGTGTCTCTCTCCATAGATGAAAAGAGATTAATCTCTCTCCCTAAATAAAACAGGATTAGCTGCACCTCTGCTCCCTAGACTCCAAGAGAGACAAGCTGTTCCAATGGAGCAGCCCTGGGAGATTCCCACATCCTCTCCAGGGCTACCCAACCCGGTTTATTCCCAGGTCTCCAGTGCTTTACGACTGCCACCTTCCGTTGTGGAAGGGAGTAACACATTCCTCCGGCACGCGGTTACCTCGGCTTTCCAGGTCCTGTTTAGGACGAGGCTCATCCTGAAGACTGCCCACCCAGCTTGGAATTTTGCAAGGTTTAGGGTCCTGATCCTTTACACTCACTGCCTGCTTCCCTCTGGGATGTCAAAACAACAGGAGAGCCCCAGGTGCGGCAACTGAACTGTTACAACCAATGCTGAAAGACACAAAGTTACCACGGTCCTTGGGAGCTCTGCCTCAGACACCCGCTCTGGCCACCTCCCAATTTAGCTACTGCTCATTCAGCTCCGAATAAATCAGAAATCTCCATCTGTACCTCTTTTTTCCAACTACAGCTTTTGGGGTTTTTCAACTGTTATTATTAAACTTACAGGGATGTTTTATATACCGTTGAGACACACAGCTGCAACTAGTGCATGTAAGGATTGAAAGGCTCTCATTACTCCAAGAGGAAATGACACTAAAAAGGAACAAAATTGATCACTCTTCTTCCATTATACAATCTTATGGCCCTATCCTTGACAATCTGTACTTTTATAAAATTTCCATACTAATTTGCTAATGTATTAACTCATGTGACTGATTATTAACTATGATTATTAACTATGAATTTTTAGTTGTTCAGTCTACAGAAGAACATGCATGCAGGTTGTAAATTAACACGAGCAACAAATTATTTTTAACAAGGACATTTTTAACAAAAAAAGCTTTTTTTTTTTAAGTCAGTGTCTCCTCTCAAACTGCAGGAAGAGAACACCACCACCAGACAGCAGCTGGCTGTCCCCTGAAGGCCTGTGTGGATCAGCAAGTTAAAAGATGAAAAAGATATAATTAAAAAATATATACCCTTCAAAGTAATACTGCTCCAGTAAAAAATGTATGCTTGCTGTTAAAATTCTCCTAGCTCCAGGTCTCCTGATATTGCCATGTTTGGAAATAAAGTACTGAACTTCCTTTCACATGAAACCCAGCTCAGGATTGACCACAGAAAGCTCCCACCCACAGCACTGAAGTGCTTGATTTACCTTTTGCTCTCTTCCACTGCTTTGTCCAAGTGCTGGAAGATATCTTGGAATAAAATGCAGCTGGAACGACTGTTGATGTCATAGCCATATCCTCTCTTCCAGTACTGCTTCAGGTCATTCAGGTACTCCAGCACCTAAAGGTAAAGCCCACAGGTTTTTATTACTGCACAAAGGGAAAACAAAAAGCTCACAGCCTGCAGCAGCGACACAAAGCCAACCCCAAACATCAAGGGTCCAGTTGAAACCACTTCAGCACAAAACCAGACAACAGATCAGACCAAAGAGCCACCAAATTCAGCATCTGGCAACAGTCACAGCCAGGTGAGCTGCTGCATATAACGAGACAACCACAATCCACTGCTTTTTTAGCACTTCTGATTTTGCCTTTGGCTCATCATTCTTCCCATAGAATCCATCCCACACCTTCAGCTCAGCTTGTCTGTTTTCCCATTCCAGAGACACACACACATCTCAAGTAGACAGAACTGTGCCTTGGAATTATGCAAGTGGTGCTCTCCTTGTTCTCTGTTCCTTTCCTGAAAATTCCTGGCATCAAAGTCGTTTCCCACCTCCCTGCTGAGTTATTTATAACTGGACCGAACAGGGCAGGTCTCAGCAGAAGCCCATGGGGACCCTAATCCTCAGAAAGGAGATCCCTCATTCCTAACTGCCCACCTTTTAGCTAAACACCTACCTATGCAAAGGTCTCCTCTTTTCCCAGGAGTGTAAATTCCCTTAAGAGCCTCGAGGCAGGGGGGGAGAGCCTTACTGAACATCAAAAGAGTTGCATCAAACAACTTTGAAAAAAGAGGAGCAAACATTTGCCCCATTTGTGTGGGGTCTGCTGGGTTTTATCAACAGGCATTTATTTGGTTTAGAGATCTGATAGTCCCCAAATAGAGAGTCTTAGAAGCCCTAGAAGACCTCATTTGATGTACCCTGGAGCGAATTTTATCCCATGATTCTCTCACGTGAAAAACACACATTACAGAATGGTTTGGGATGGAAGGCCATTTAAGATCATCTCATTCCAAACCCT
>VZRX01021874.1:0-49627 GCA_013398075.1 Notiomystis cincta
ATGGACAAGGGCTGTGAGCTCAGCCTCACAGGCTGCACAGGCTGTCATTGCCCACTGGCTCAGGAGGAAGAAAAGGTCAGCTTCTCCTCTCATGGCTTGGGCCTTTTCCAGATGCCTCTCTGAGGACACACCACGAGCTGCCAAGAGCTGCCCTGGAAGGATGAGCAGCCTCAGCTGGGAGGGACGGCCAGCAGCCCACCCCAGGCACTGTTTGCACTGATGTCAACCGTTTCCTCTCCTTGGCCAAGGCAGGCAGGGCCAGCAAACATCTGCTTGACACGAGAATCAGCAGGGCCCAGCCCACAGTTGTGCCTTTTTACTTTAGTTACGTGGTTTTAAATACGTGAAACATCAGTGCAACAAACGATTTTAATGCACTCGCCTCATTTCTCTCCCTCAGATGGGTTCCATGATTCACCTCGTTATGTGGAGACTGGATTTGTCAGACAGGGGGCAGGGGCCTGTCCTTGCAGCATTCTGAGAGTTCTTTTCAACTTTATACGCTCTTATAGCCTTTTCCAGCACTCCAAGAGGATGCAAGAGCCAGGGAATTTGGTTGTTGGCTGCATGTCAAAGAAGCATTAAAACTCCAAGTTCTTAAATGATACTTACTGACAGAAAGCCTTCACTGAAGCACTGATATAAATTTAATGCCCTTTTACTGTTTGTTGAATACTTACATCTGAAAGAGCAGCCAGAGAAGGATAAGTTCTGAGAAACTATGTAAAACCACAGGCTGCATTTTTGCATCTAATAATTACCTATAATTAAAAATTAAATTTATTAGAAGATGGAAATATAGAGCAATGTAGGATTTTTATTTCTTCTGCATCTTGCTTCAAACGTGACAATAAAAGAGCTGAAGTTATTTTCCTGAAGCGTAAAATTACAAATCTGAGCATCTGTTTTATCACCTTTTGTACAACTTGATCTCTTGAGATCCCATGATGTAAACCAAGTGAATCTGGTGCCTTTCAAACACCTTCTTTTTCACTTGTAGTCTGCAGAGATTTGCATTTATTAGCACAGAGCCACTTTATTTCTCTTTTTATTTATCTGCTTGGATAGCCATGTGTGTTAGAGGTTGTATTTCCTGTTTTGAGATGTTCTATTCTACAAAACTCCAAATGGGATCTTCTATTAAAATTTAACTTAATGAACACAAACTTGCTGACTACTTGTGCTACCTCGTATACAGAATCAAATTCCCCTCTGGATTAAGTAAATGACACTGCTGTTAAATGTACAGACATCTTCAGAAAGGAAGAAGTAAAAGAAGTGTTGATAATTGTTCTCATAATTATTAATGCATATTAATATTATTGACAGTTCTAAGTCAGAGATTCACATCAGCTTAAGGACATTCGAGGATGTTAATCTGAAATTTACCTAAACCTTTTATAAATTAAGTTTTCCTGGACATCCCACTTGTCTCCAATCTCGCAAGAGCGAATAGAGCTGCACTTTTCACAATAATATAATCCCACCAGCACTCTAAATTGCCTAATTTATGTATTGTGCATTGTTCAGTTTTCCTAAGAGCCTCTATCCTGCACCAGTTTTGGCTGGTACGTAACAAAGACAGAACTAAACAGAATATTTTGCATAGCGTGGTGGTTTCAGTGTAACTAATTTACTGTTCTGGTGGAGCCTCAAAGGAAGTACAATGGGGTTCATGTCACAACTTAGGAAAAAAAAGCTCTACCTCACAAGATTTTTTGCACTTTGTTTAAACTCACATGGGGCCTTTTTAATGGGACCTGTTCAATCTTGCGTTTATTACACAGAAGGGAAGAGAAACCTTATTGATTCCCTCTGAACTTAGAGGTATAAGGTGAAATTTATCTTAATTATAATTCTTAAAATCCACTTAAGACTCTAAAAATATGAAAGAAAAAAAAGTCACAATTCATACCTGAAAACAGAGCAAATAAAATACACCAACATCCACCACCTCCTTTTTCACTGACAGATTGTGAAGCCCCTGACACACAGAAATGAATCCAGGTAACTCTGTTGAATAAAGAGTTCCATTTCCTACAGAAGCAATTCCAGGACAATCCAGCAGGTACATCCCATATATCAGACTTCCAAGAGCTGTAGCTTTCTGAATTTGGACAGGCTAAAGTGAAGCCTACATTTAAAGCATCCTATCTGTAAATTGCAAGCAAAAATGTCTTTCCTTTTAGGGGTACACAACCCCTCTTTTAAGGTACATGAGGCTAATGGCCAGTTTGAAGCAGATTATAGGCAGAAGAAATAAGATTATAAAGTTAGAAGAAGTAAAAACAGGGTCCAGAACCTTCTGGTCCTTGACCATCCACCTGTTAATGACTCAGTCACTGAAGAAAACAAAAAATGAAGTGTTCTGCTTCCCAGATAATCCTCCGACTCTCTCCACTCGAGAGAGGAAACTGATCATTCTGGCACTGGTACGGATGGAACACTCCCAGCACTCTAAGTTTTTTAGAGAATTACCTCACAAAGCATAATCTGAGTATAAAGCTTCCCTTTTATAGTGACTGTCATGACTTGCAACTGCCAAAAGAACCTTATTCTCAAGAGCTAACAGCACAGACTTAGTTTTTTTGTGTTTTGTTTTTTNTTTTTTGGTTGGTGCTGGTTTGGGTTTTGGGTTTGGTTTGGGGGTTTTTTTTGTTTGTTTTGTTTTGGGTTTTTTTGACAAGGTTTGGGGGATTTTTTTTTTTTTTTTTTTTTTTTAATAGTATTCATTAGGAAAGGGGAGGAAGGAGGAGGCAAAGCTTTGCTTTCCCGTTGAGCTGCAGTTGGAGTCCAGGTGGCTGGAGTGAAGTGGGGAGCACAGCTGTGCTCCCAGAGCCAGAGGGATGTGCTTGGGCAAGAGAGCCTGGAGCTCCAGGTCCAGGAGGGAGCCCAGCTTTGGTCGGGCATCGCTCTGGGGAGAGGAAAGCTGTACACTCCCAGTGCAGGATTAGCACCACGAAATACTTTCAGTCCCACTTGCAGGAGGAGCAAACAGCACCCTGTGCAGGAGATGGTGCCTGCAGTGGAAAGCAGTTGTGAGAAAGAGGAGAAAGCACCACATCTGTGCAGGTTCTTTGGGCAGGGAGAGGCCTGCAGGGCTCAGCTGGAAACACAGATGTCGCTGCAGTGTCTGCACAGGGCTGTGAGGCTGCACTGCAGCTCGGGGCCTTTTTTACTGACAAATACCCTGATACTTTCTTTCAGAGGATTTCTGAGATGAGAACTTGTCTCGAGGCATTGACGCTGCTAGAGATACCCTGAATGACTTCTGTAATTATTTTTGAATCTCCATTTCCTGTACAGTATGCAATTACTAGAAGGGTGGAAACTCCTGAACTCCCTGGGAGAGTTTGCTGTGTCTCTCATTTCAGCTTAATAAAATATAATCTGAATTGCAGCATCTGCAAGACAGAGTTGTTCCTTATCCAGCTGTTCTAACTCGGGTTATTCACAGGATGATGAAGAAAGGAGATTTGCTGGAGGGATGCTGGATTTATTTGATATGAATAGCACATCTAAGTCTTTTATTTTAGTATTTTAGAAAGTTTCCCCTTGTCAAAGCAGTTAAATTAGAAGGATTTGCCACTATTGTGCTGATCCAATTTATCTTTCTTAGACCGTCTGCATTTTTACCTGAATTATGACTTTTCACTGATATTGTCTCTGTGTTCATTGTTCTTTCAGGTACCTCAGGACTCTCGTGTTCCTGGAAGGAGGGTGGTTTTCTGGAGCAGAACAATCACCAGTCAAGGCAGTAGCACAGCTTATTGCCAGAAAGCAAAGAGGGACAGTGCACTCTTCCTCTTGCCTGCACTGACCCCATCTACCTCTTAAAAAGAGGGAAGCTTCTCATACAGACTAACCAGAAAAAATCTGTCCAGGTAATTAACAGGTTCACTTAATTAGACCTTTTAATGTGAAAGGAAGGGCAAAACCAGGGACATGAAAGTCGGGAAATCAGAGAAAGTTTGAACAAAGTGATTGTTCATCTCAGAGTTTTTCTTCTGCCACTTAACTCCCAGGGATGATTTGTTGTGGATTACTGACCTGAAGGAAGCTGATCTAGCCCTGCACAGAGACACTCCAAGATTAGTCCATTGTGAAGAGCTGAAGTTCAGCTGCAAGACTTTTTAAAGGATAAATTCCAGAATTTATCCTTTATCTCCCTATCAGATAGCTTAAACCACAGCTGAATAGACACTTTGGTTTTTTTTCTTAGAGTGAAACTCTAGAGGTATCTTCCTTTTTGGCTAACAGCTCCACAAAAGGGAAGTGAAACCTTACTGATTCCCTCTGAACTTAGAAGTATACAGTGAAATTTCTCTTAATTCTCATCCTTAAAAGAAAAATCCACTGAAGAAAAAAGAAAAAAGAAAAAAAGAAAAAAAGAAAAAAGAAAAAAGAAAAAAGAAAAAAGAAAAAAGAAAAAAGAAAAAAGAAAAAAGAAAAAAGAAAAAAGAAAAAAAAAAAGAAAGAAAAAGAAAAGAAAGAAAAAAAGAGAGGAACTAAACCCAGCATGACAGATTTCCTCAGGGATGTATTTGACCAAAGAGATTTTCCTGGGAGTTACTCTAATAAGTGTGGAGCCAAACTCTGATGAATTAGAGTGCAAATGACTAATCAAACCTTGCCTCTGTTCAACATTTGCTTTTTAAAAGTGCTTTGGTAAGCTACATATATTCACTTTGCCTACAATGAATACAAATTAATTAATATTCATCTGGCACACAATATATTCTCAGGACAAAATACATGATGGGATAGGAGAGAGTTATGTATTTGCATATCTGAAAATCTGCTCCTAGGAAACAGCTTCTTCACTGCTGATCATTCACTTCTGCCTAAATCAGAGTTAACACTGGGATAACACAGCGTTTATGAGTTTCCTTTACACTCACTGACATCTTTAGCCTTCTGCACCCCCAGCTTTCCCAGCTGCAGATGAAACGCGCTCCCGCAGTGCCACAGCGAGCTCCATTTCCCTGCTGCTTCAGACTGCTACAAGCGCATCGGGATTTCTTGCGCTCAGGAAATGTCTCTCAACTGCACAGGGTAAAAGAAAGGTCTTCAGGCAACAGAAAAATGGCCGTGGGCTTGGAGACAGTGACTCCTTTCTTTGTTTCCTGCTGCACACTTCCTAAAGGCATTTGCTGACAAGGAATGTGCAAATCTCGTCTTGTTAAGGGCTGTAATGCTGCTCGGTATTACTCAGATACAATCACCCGTGTACCTGTCCAAATACAGCTTAGCTGCTGCCAGGGGAGCTGAGAGCTCTCCTCTGCCTTTCTCAGCGATCAAATATCCCCGTTTGCCTGCGCTGACCTTCTGCCCAGAATCCTTGCAGATGTTGCCCGCCCCCTCCTCCCGAAGGTTGTCCTGGAGGGAACACCAAGTTCGAGGCTGACTCACAGGCACCACTCTCCCTCCCTCCCGCACTCACTCGAGTATTCCCTTGAGGGCACGGCCCCGCAGATAATGCCCCGTGTCCCTGCCAGCTGTGCCAGGCTCCTCTCCTGCCTGGGCAGGCCCGGCCGGGCAGGCGAGCTCCGCGGGCGAAGGACAGAGCCCAGCGGGGAGGACAGAGCCTGTTTCTGCACGGCACCTCTCATTCCAGGCATTCACAAGTGTTCAGTGATTTCTACCCCGCAAAGATCTCCAGCCCCTGCTCCCCGGCGTGGCTGACATTTGTTCTTTTGCTTATTTAACATCAAAAATCTTAACCCTCCCAAAACTTCACATATCTCGCACAATTTGAGAACACAGGTGAGTGCAGAGAACACTCGAGCTCCCCTGGCTGAGGAGATTCATCACCAAAATGATAACCTAGATTTTAACACAGCTTTAAATGATTTGGAAATTAGAGGTGGGAGTTCCCAATGCTGCAGTCCACTGAGAAGTGCAGTCTGACCCTACTTCTCAGGGGATAAAATGCAAATCCAGGGAATGTAAAGGCCACTAAGGGATGGAGGAAACAGCCAGCAAGCCCTGAAACTCCTGTGCTCCTAAAACCAGAAATAACACAGAAGAGGGAAATTCCAAGAGCAAGGGAGAAGAGGGAATTGGGCAGTATGGTGGCAAGCCTGGTGAAGGAGAATTTGAGGTGTCTGCACAAGAGCTCTTCTGGGCAGAGAGGTGCAGTGTCTCCTGTGCAAAGGAACAGGGCAACAAAGCCGGGGTGGATCTCACTGCTGGGACTGGGAAACACCCCATGTGAGGCCAACACATCCAGCAGATTCATACTTTTTGGGGGGGCTTGATTGTCTGCAAAAACGAGGTAGAAAATGCAAGAGTACGTTTGAATCAACTGCTGAGAAATACTCCTGAAATTTCCAGGAGGGACTTGGCATCAAGGGTCCTGTAAGAGCCACGCTGGTGTCCTCAGGGCAGGGAAGGACAGGACATCCAGCCCTGCAAGCAGGCAGTTCTCTGAGGATGACTTTATAGAAGTCACAGAAGAACAGCTAATATTGGTGGAAGTTATCAGATAACTCTAAAATAAAGCAGAAAATATAATAAAAAATGTGATTTGCTGAGAATTTTGCCTTTGCCTATACCCAGAGTGCTGTGAGATCCAGAGTCACTCACAAAAAGTCAGGCCTAGAAGGATTCCTTTCTCAAGGTAAACCTGCCACAGCAGTGCTGGCAATGCAGGCTCCTGGCCTCCCACCTCTGTGTTTGCAGCCAGAGGTGCAAGAGCTGCACCTGGTTGTTGTTCAGACAACTGAGTACAGTGTTTGAAGACACCTGAAAAATAAAGCAGCAATTCTTTTCTAAGCCTAGAAGCGTTAATTTCCCAATAAGCTTGTTTGATTAACTGAGCAAACCCAGAGGACACGCTGACTTTGTCTCCTTTCCCTTCCCCCCAAGCACATTTTTACAAAACTCCAGCGGAGTCTTAACCAAAACAATGTGCTGATAGGAGAAGCTGTCTGCATTCCTCTTTTGCAATTCACCTTACACTCTACATGTTGCTCGAAGATAAGCTCTCCTAGATGCCAAAAATCTCCAGCAAGAGGTGAAGGCTCCCGGCAGCGGGCAGAGCGCTGCACGCTTTTCTCAAGTTATTCACTGCATTCTTGCTTGTGGATCCCCACCCTGAGCGAAATCCCTGCAGTCACTCCCCTTCCAAGTGACCCCAGCAACACTCAGGGGTGGGAAGAGCCTATTTCAAGCTTGATTATCAGCTAATCAATCTCAGGCACTGTTTTAATTTCTTTATATTCACACTCATCGCTCTGGATGGAAAGCAGGACTCTATTTAACGAGGGGCCTGCTCCTCTTCTCCTGCAGGAAGGAATATCCGTGGGGCTGGACTCATTTCCAGTGAAGGACCTTCACATTCCGGGATTTTTTGAGTGGACAAGGAAGTGGGAGGAATGATACTTGTATTTGTGTTATTCCAGATGGACATAGAGAGGCGCTCTGTGTAAAGAGCAAATAAAAATATTTTAAGGAGAGTGGAAGAGAAATGGTCTTTCCTGCACACATTTATACACACACACCCCCTCAAAGAAACACAGAGATGCACTGAAATTTGCACTTCCAAATAGGTGCAAAAATGCAACAAATGCGGTAAACTCCTAAAGGTGAGATGAAAATAGAGATAAATTTCTGACATAATTCAACCTTCCCTTTTGGTGTGCACATTTTATGACTTTTTTACATAGAAGGCAGGATCCCATCATCTCCCTGTTTTCAGAGCTGCTGATATAACAAACCAGAATTCAGCTGTCAGCTCGAATCCTCAGAATCAGGAGTCGCAGAAGAGAAGAAACCAATGCATCTCAAATCATTAGGAGGACAACTTAAAATTAATCCTAAAGCATCTCTTGGATATCCCTGAAAGAAGTTCCCCTGGAATCTGGGTGAAGATGAAAAATGCAGTTAACTTAGGCCCTTCTGGAATTCCCAATGTTGTGAGTTTCTAAGGGAAAGATGACAACATGTAAATGTGGCAACATGCACATCCAGCAGACAGCAGGATCCTGAGCCTTTTCTGGAGAGTACTGCAGTGTTATTAATAAATATGTCTGGTGGAATTAACTGTTCTTCTCCCAAGGTCCCCTGACCTGAGGAACAGACCCTGTGTTCTGTACTCAGAAAAGCAACCAGCAAAAGGAACAGACCTGAGGAGGAAGGCAAAGATGAGGTAAAAACACATCAGTGGATGAATGCAGAGTGAAGAATTGGATGGCCAAGACTGTGCTGTGAAATTCAAGTCCTTTGAATGCTAATATGAAATGGAATAATATTCTATTGCTTCTGCCTTTTTTAATGAACTCACATAACTGACATGGCATGGAGGTCACTTCCAAAGGCACCATATGATTCTGAATTATAATCTGCTGCAAACACTTATCTGAGGAAGATCAGAGTCATTAACTGATAATTAACTTGTGCAAACTTCCAGGCATGTGAAAATAGAAAAGTAAATACGGAAAGTACATTCAATTAAGTGTTAAAGCTCTTTAAATCTATTATTTCTTCTACTCACTTCAAACCAACAGGAATTCATAAAAAGAGCCCTGCCACCAAAAGCCAACCTTTTCTGCAGTGGAATCTAAAAGCTGCTAAGAAAACAAACCAAGACTGCAAATCAAGGTTTTTTAATAGCACTGATTTTTTAATCTACTTATTCAGTTGTTTTCTCTGGGAAAAGACTAAAATTTCCCCAAACCACTTTAATATTGGAAAACAACAGTAAATTGAATGATTTCTTTTAGGTCAGTTCAAGGGCTGCTCCAGGAGAGCTGGGCAGCAGAGTCTGAATTTACTCATTTCCTCCTTTATTAACTCATGAAGTCAGCTTGAAAATATTACAAGTTCTGTGTTAGCAGAGTTTCATATCCCCTCCTTTTCACATAAGCATGTGTTCCAAGAGTGTACAGAGCTTCTCATTAATAAATATTTAAGAATCTATGCTACATAAGAGGAATATATCTATATGTCTGAAAGTTATGCTGGACAAGCTAACATTTTCCCTGTGTTACTTGGGAACGTAGAGCTGTTGAAAGCAGTGTAACTGAAGTCCCAAGGATAAAAAATGGAAATATTTACTAGGTAAAGAGCCTGTATACCACATTTTTTTAATGCAAGAAGCAATGTGACATTGCTCATTTAATCTGGGCTCTGCTAATTGGTCTATTACACAAGGAAAAAAAAAATCTTTGGGAGTCCTTCTGGGAATGTCTCACATCATTCCCTATCAGCTGTTGACATACAAATACTCTGGTAATGAAAATATTTTCATTCCTTCATAACAGCATTCCCTGTCCTGTTTAATCTTATTTTCTCCCTTTCTAAAAACAAGCTTCTGTGTGGGGTTTCTGAACTAACAGACCCGATGCCATATATCAAAAATATCCCATGCTTCTGTCAAACTTGCTAGGACTCCACCCAAAAGAGAGCAAAAGGGGAAAAAACCCCAAGGATTTATAGCAATAACATAGGATTTCAAGCATCATTTGAAATTCATCTCCATTCTGCATCCTTTCAAAGGACTGTGAGTGCATCTGGACTAGAACTCAGCAGCTGGAGCTGCCACCACTGGCATGGAACACCCAGCACAGGATCCAGGGGTGTGCTGGAAGGGAGCAGGTTCACAAACTTCCAAAAGCATTGCAAAGCAGAACATTTTAGCCATTTGTCACAATTCTATCACTGTAATGACAAAGGCCACTGAGAGGGACAAAGAGCTGCAAAACGAGGGTGCTCTATTGGCCTCCAACCAGGCTCTTCTGAAGCCTTGGTTCAGGCCCACTGCCCATGAGAACTTCAGGGACCTGGTACTGGAGATGGATAAAGCAGTGCTGAAAAAACTTCCAGCAACCCCAGGGGGGTATCAGTACCTCCACCCCTCTGCAGGGGCTGCACTGTTCTCCAGTCTCACAGCAAATCCTGCCTGGGACAGTTTTCACTCTCAATATCCTACTCCTGACCATTTAGACCCCCACTCTGTGCTCAGGCAGTTAGCCTGGGAGATAAGGTCACATTCTGCTGTGCATGAAATCCTTGCAGCAGAGTCAGTGCTGTGGTCTCACAGCAATTACCTTTGGAAATTAAGTTATTTCAAAAGTTGCTGCATTCACATCGTGCAGGTCAATACCTCTCTTCCCCAGTAAACACCATACCTAGAAACTACACTCAAATTATTTCTCTTCACTAGACCAAATTCTTCCAAATTCAAGGTCTGAAACATGATACAAGCTCCTGCTTCTTCCTCCCCCATCCCACTCCCCTCCTGGGACTCAAGCCTCCACCCACATCCTGCTGCCCAGGTTGTAACATTCCTTTCTGCACCCTATCAGTGTCACACTCCCTCCTGAGAACAGGTGTGAGGAGATTAAAAACCCACTCATTCAGCTGGGATTTTCATCTGTTTGCACCTTCCTCTCTGGCACTCCTGTGTGTCAACATCTCGTGAGTGCACGGTGGTGGGAAGGCGCTAGCTCTGCCAGTTCTCACTGCTGTTTACTGGGAGAAGCAGGAGTTTCCTTCTCAGGGACAGCTATATCAGGACACAGGAGAAAACTTAAGATACAAAAGCTTTGCTGCAACTAGGTTGGTATTTTTTCCCTTAAAAAACACAGATGTTTTGTTAAAACCTAAGGTTAACTGGACCTGAGAAGGTTGTTTTAATGATTTTTTGAAAAATACATGAATTCTATGTTATCCTTTTTAATTCCTAAATTGTTCATGATATGAGGATTGAAATACTGTACCATTTTTCATTTTAGTCGTTAAATCATTTATGTCAAGCTGTCATTGCAACACAAACAAAAGAGTTTGACCTAGAAGAGAGATCATTCCATGCAATTGGTAACTGCACTTAATATTGTAAAAACAAAGATAGTGCAGTGATTGAAACCTTCTTCCACACTGGTTCTGTATCACTGCAGCTGATGTCAGGAAGCAGTGATACAATCTTTGCATTGCGTTTGAAAAAATCCAGAAACGTTTCCACAGACATGTTTTTTTCCTAAAAGTCCCTAAAATCGAGGAATGTTTTATGTCCTGGCTGTGTGTCATTATTCTCTGCCCTCCCTTTCTATGCTGAATTAAAGCAGCCTAGATCCTCCCATCCATATTTGAATTAATGAGGTCTGCCACAGAGTTTCTGGTTTGGTTGGGTTTTTTGGTTGGTTGTTTTTTTGTTGTGTTTTTTTTTTTTTTTCCATGCAGTAATCNGCACCCACATTCTTTGCACTTGTGGTACAGAAGTATTCACCTTTTTGGGAACTCTGTTTTCTGTGCCGCAGGAGCTCTCTGGAATACCGTGGGGAGGAGAGGCCTCACAGGATAAGGACCTGCAGATATTCCCAGGAGAGCCGCCTACCTTTAGCTCCCACAGCGGGCTCCAGCAGCAGAGGCGCTCCTGCGGCAGACCCGCAGGTGCGAAGTCCTTCAGTGCCAAGGTCGCATCCCCACACCAGTTAAACCTGGGACAGCCGCTGGTTCCCCTCTCTTTCCTAGCAAAGCGCGGGCTGCAGAAATGCAACCGCGTGGAACGGAGCCCCGGGGCGGCGGCGGGGTCTGGGTCGCGGTCCCAGCCCCGTAAGCTCCTGATCTCTCCGGCGGCAGCCGCCGAGCGCCCCCCGAGCGGGGACCCTTCCCTCGCTGCCTGCCGCAGCACGGGCTGCCCGGGGGAGTGCGCTCCCGTGGCACCTCAAAGGGCTTGTGCTGGAGAGGAGAGGGAGCAAGAGACCAGCCACCATTTCCCGAAGATTTTTTTTTTTTATTATTATTTTTTTTTGTAAGGAGGAACTGATTTCTGATGTGATACTTGGGCTAAAAATGTGCGTGTGGCCACGGAGCTGAAAACTGAAAGCCAACTGTGTTTTCTAGAGATTTTTGGTCACATACACACCAAGATTTCTAGTGGATGAAATCATTCCCACCCCCTTCCTTCGATGCATCCACAGGGTTCCTACCTGCAGAAGAGGCAAATGGCCAATGTTGAACGAGTCAACCCAACAGCGGTAGGGCTCGTTCCCCCAGCACACCCCGCGGGGTCAAACCCCACTCATTGTCCCGTGCCGGGGGAAGATTTTCCCGTGATATGAGGCGAGGAGGGCAGAAGGGGGCATCAGTGAAACGGCGAGCGATGGAGACAGCGAGGAGAGCAGGGATCGCCGATCCCAGCATCAGCGAGGTGTGGGCGAGGCGCTGCTGCAGGAGCCTGAGCATTCCCGGGACTTCCCAAGGAACTTCCAGGCCATAAAAAATAAAAAGGGAAAGCGCCAAGAAAATGCGTAACAGAGGTATAGCAGTTTCTCTCCCAAGTAGGGCAAGGATCTAGAAAAATAGCATGCAACAGAAGGAAATAATACACTCATAATGTTTAGAAAGGTTTGGCATGGCTGTATATATGAATATATGAATGTAGCCAGAGATTTGTGGAAAGGTGTATATTATTTTCCTTGTCTTATCTCATATGCCAGGAAAAAAAAAATTAAATTTCTAGTTAAAAAAAAAAATTATTATTTCAAGATTTAGCCTTTCAAAAGTAAGCCAAGAAATTTGGGAAGTGTCAAATATTGATCCTAGCAGATATCAATGCACGAGAAATTCTGGTTTTGTGAGATAGGAGAGGGTGAGCAAACACAACAGATGGGTGTCCACTGCACGTGCACACATTAAAAATAACATTGTTATCAACAATCCAGTGATGCTTTCAGATGAGTTAATTCAAAGTCTCCAAAGCCACTCTTGATGTTTCTTAAACACAGCGGGGCAAACACCAAGTCAAGGAAAAGCTGCAGTGCTGCTACATTCCCAGTCCTTGGTGTGGAGCACTGCAGTAAGGGAATATTTTCAAAGACTAGTGTTGGCAAACATTTGTTGTCCTCCTTGCCTTAGGTACTGCTGGCACGGCCAGGAGGTGCTGACCATGTCCTTGCTCTCTGAAGACCCTTAGCTCACAGCGTCTGCTTTGAAATTTCAGAGTGTTTCAGATCTGGCCATAAGGCAATAACTCTCCTCTGCCACTTGCCCTCTCCTCAAGCACTTCAGGTGCTTCCTTCAAATGTAAAAAATTCAGTAAGAACACCATGCAAGGTGACTGTGAGCAGGACAGCACGGAATGACCCCCAGGCTCCTGCTGCTCCTGATCGAGGGGCAATGGCACCTCAGGAGGCTGCTGGTGCTGGAACAGGAGCACACCACCACTGTCACATCAATTCCTGCCTCAGCTTTTGTCTTGTGTGCCTGAGTTTGGCTCCTCCTTTCTGCTCTCTGCATTGAAAAGCCCTACACCAGCACATATTGCCTGCTCTAAAGAAGATTTCCACCTGCAGCCTCATGTTCCATCTGCTCACATCCCTCAGCTTCAGCATGAGCAAAACACAGCCCTCGCCCCAGCCCAGGAGCCAGCACAAGGGCATCCGTGTGTCACTATCTCAGGCACTATGAAACAGGAGAGATTTCCCTTTTTCTCATGCACAGGGGCCTTAATTAGTTTATTAACTCTGTGTTACAGCAGAGCTACCTGTGTCCTCAGAAGCTTTGAGGAGATCAGGTAGTACTTTAGGATGTAAAATCACAATAGATTTTGGTAAAAGGTGTGTGTCACTCAGAATTCCACCATCTGAAAATCTACTCCTGCTTAAAATATCACATTTTTCCTTTAAAGGAAAGAGGAAAAAAAATGCTTGCCCTTCACAATCCTTAGATATTTTTACTGATCTTTTGTTGACCATTTTGTGAACTCAGAAGTCTGATGTCAGTTACTCTATAGAAAGGATACAGGCTGTTCTGCCATATCTGGAATTATTTTTAAACACTTCCCCCTCCCAAACTAAATCCTTGGAGGTTAAGGGTGAAGGCAGGCCAACGGGTTTATACTGAGAAGAGAATATCTTACAAGGGTTTAGTTCAGGAAAAAATAAGGAAAGTGTGGTGAAAAAAACCCACAGGTTGTACAAATTTGTGGCAGAGGTATTTTGACATTGTCATGGGATAAAATCAACAACTTATTCCTGGATGCAAAAGCTCAGCTCAGACATTTCAATCAATGGGCACATGTGTATATTTGTGTCCCAGGCAAACTACTGGCAGATCAATACAGCCTCATTATCAATAATTATGTCTCTGACAGAATTTCCACAGCTATTGGAAATAACCACTCCAACCCTTACCAGCAGAAGTTTCACCCCAAAAGTTTTCCTTTGCTTTGAAATTCCAGACAGATCATCTCAGGAAGAAAACAAAATAAAAACAAGCCAACAAATCTTCCCCTGCTTGAGTAGCTCAGCAATACCAAATAACAGGGGAGAAAATGTACTAGAATGACTGGGGAAAAATCATAAAGGATACACAATCTGTAACTTCTGAACAGAATATACATGGAAGCCCATAAATCCAAAATAACAGAAACAGGCTTGATAAGATTTACTTTTAATTGAAAAATGTTGATTTTTTTTTCCAGCTGCTTTCCCTCTCGACTTGCAGATTTTAATTTCAAATATTTTTCAACATCTTGCATTGAGATGAGAGGGCACCACAGACCTGTCTATGGGAGCTACTGGGAGGAACAGCTGAAACTGAGCAGAATTTATGATCACTGATAACAATACCAGAAACAACAAAAGATCATTACTGTCTTTTAACTCACTTTCAAAACAGCCATAAGGAAAACACAATAACAAACCACACTGCCCAGTATTTGCAATCAGCTGTGTTCTCAGCTGCAGGTATTTAATAGTAAAGAGGTGTTAGATATTCCCTCTCTTGTCTCCTCTGCAGCTCTCCCAGGGGCAGTGACCTGGAATTGCTTGTCACAGCACCGATGGCCAAGCAGGGCTCCTGCAGCACCCATGTGCACGCTACACCCTCTTTTCCAGCTCCCACTGCCAGCTTACTGCAAGAATTGCCTCACAGTTCCAATCTTACTAAGGAATACTAGTCTGAACTAGTGAACCAAACACTAATTTTTTCTTTGTTTTTTACAGTTTCTGGTACTTTTGAGAAAGTCTGCTCTTGGAGCCACAGAAGCCTGCAATTTCTATGTTGCAAACAATCAATTATTTCACTTAAAGGTGAGGCTCTTGGTAGAAGTAGAAAATGAAAAAAAAAAGTAGTAAAATATATTGCACTGAGATGCATTTTAGGTAAATGTCATGATTTTGGGAACTTTTAAATAAAATGGTGGGTAATTACAGAATAGAAATGCAGATGTGCAAGACTACAACAATAAACACACCTATCATGGAAAGCAGAAAGAGAGCAAAATGTTACAATACATGCCACACTCTGGCCAAACAAACTTCTCTTTCAGATTTTAAAGAGCACAAATTTGTAATCCCTCAGTGCTCTCGAGCAAAATTCATATACAACCTTAGTGCTGCCCACTGCAGCACAAAGTAGTGAACTCCCAGTAGACACCAAGTTGCACGCTCGTGATTTTAATCAAGTCATCTGAAATTTGTTAAAGACCTCAATAAAAGCAAACTCATCACTGTACCTGACAGGGGCCCTGGGTCACTGGAACCAGGCCATCCACCAGATGTCACATCTTGCAGAACTTTGTCACATCCTTCCTCAGGACCCTTCTGAAATGTTGTGCTTTCGCAGAGGTCTCTCGGCAGTGCGGAGGATATCTGCTCCAGAAACAAACACACACGTCTTTCAGAAAACAAATGTCAGGTCTTCAGCAAATGATTTGTCTTCAGTTATTGAATAATACTATTTATGTAATTGGAAGCACAGTAGAGCTCATGTTTCTTTCCCTTAACAGCGCAGATTTAGCCAGTACCACTTTTAATAAGAAATCCTATCTAGTGAGTGTTTTTTTAAATATTCTACACTTTTTGTGCAAATCTGCAGTAGGATTGTTCACGTATTAAAAGCTTTAAATTTACCATGGGCTTTTGACAAAATTTATGTTTCCCATTCGTCCACTCAGATCAATGAAATGACATTTTTACACAACTTCAAACAAGCACGCATGTTCTTTAGTGAACTCATAAGTGAATTTCAAATTTACTGGTATTGAGAATAAGACCTAAAAACAGCCCTGGAGATAACCACTCCAAAAGCATTGGTGAGATATGTGTGACTGCATTTTAGCCATGTCCAGAGCAGAATCTGGGCTACCTGGCCTCCCTCTCCGGGGTGTGTGGGTGCAGACCAGCTCGAAGCAGGGGCTGCCCAGCTGCTGGCACCGAGCACGAGGAAGTTATGCAGGTTTTCATTGCCTGAAACTGAACTCGGGCATGCACTGCTCAGTCCCTGGCACTCACACACGGAGTGAGTGAATTTCTTGGCATTTGTCTCCATGTCTTCAGGATTAAAAGGAATTAAGGCCTTGCATTCACGGACCAAAGTAATAAAGTTAAGCATTGATACTGAACGGTGTAAGACAAGACAAAGATACATCAATCTCCATTACAGCTTTTGTATGCATTGCAAAATGGGCTTCACTTGAGCTTAGTTTGTCATTGAGTGTCTGCGAGGTTCCAAATGGTCCTGAGGTTCTGATGCAGTCCCTCTGCACAGAAAGCACTTCCATCACATTTACATGCAACTGCGAGGAAACGCTCAACCTAATCACCCTTTTAAAGAAATGAGAGCTTTTAGGGGTCCAGCTGAGAGGAAGGTGAAAGCCAGTCCAGTTAGATCTCCAGCCAGAGGAACATGCCTGGGGACACTGAGGCTGCTGGTCTGGCCCACTGAACTGTCCTCTCTTTTTAGTTTAAGAATTATAGAGGGACTAACTAGAACAGGAAACTTCTCCCACCCCCCAGCTTATTAACTGATTTCCTGCCCGTCCTTAGAAAAAGCAACTCGTTGCTCAGAGCCTTAAGAAGTGGTGAGTGGCTCACACCCAGACTGGGAACAACAGGAAAGGAAGGATAAGCGGAGCTAATTGGCCTTTTTACACTTTGCCAGGCTAGCCAGCATGTTGCAGATAAGCTTTCCTCACCAGTGATACCCCGTCAGGCCCTTCCCCTCTTTCGGTTTGCTTTGCCTTTAAACGTGACCGTGTCGGATGTGATCCTGGCCAACACCCACGGGTGACTTCATGACCTTCTCTGCATACCAGCATTCAGGGAAGCCACGTTTCAATCTGCTCGCTGCACCCTTTCCCATGCACAAGAGAAACGAGCCATGTTCCCTGTGGCGTCAAACACATAATTGAAAAAACCAGACCAGCACCTAAGAGTAAGATCACCTAATGTAGTTTTCTTAAAAGACACACTTCTCAAAGTTATCTTGGTAAAACTATGCTGAGTGTTTATAAATTTGTGCTGAAACAAGTATCAGCAGCAGTTCGGTAGGACAACCTCACAGAGCAAACAGTTTGGCATCTAGACCTCAGAGAAGCTGGTGCCATACATTAGGTCCCAGCCAGGGTGTGTCCTCACAGCCTCGAAGCTTAGGCACATTTTTTCGGCAACTGGCCCTAAATGATCCTTCAAAGAATTAAGGACAGTCAGTCCCTTGACCTCAGCTGCACAGCAGCAAATATTCCTTTCTGTTTCCAAGTTCTGCTGCCAGCACACAAGCATAAAAAAGTGCATAAATTATATTAACTGATTTACTATTAAACCTGCATGTTTAAAATGCTAGATGAAACCCACTTTAAAAAAAAAACCCTCACTTTGATCAGATTCTAGGAATTATTTAATGACCATTGTTACAGTGGCTTAGGTCTTGAGTGACACCTCCAGACCTCCAAACATCCTCAGCACTGGACCTTCCCCATTGGTGCTCATGCTCTGTGCAGTGCCAAGCCCAGGACAGGACACCCCACACCTGCTTGCTTTCCAGCAGTGCAGGGGTGAGGTCCCCAGGCTCACCAGTGAGGTCCTGATTTTCCAGTGGGGCTCAGGCCTGCCTTTTCACAGTGGGACTGAGCCAGGGTGTGCTCACCGAGACCTGGTTCTCAGTGAGCCGCTGAGCACTGCTTCTCTCACAACACATTACTCCTGGTCAGGGTGCTGCCCCACACTCATCCTTCTTCACCAGAGCCCTGCCATCTGCAGGTTTAAACCACACTTTCATCTTCCAATCAGTGTTTCTGATGCCAGAATGTCTGAAATCCCACCCAATGCATCCATCCATCCATTTGAAGGTGAATTGCTGATAACTGCCCAGACAGGTTTCCCGCTGGGCTCCTCACACATGTGCTTTGGCAGTTCCATAAAGATCTGAATTTGCTAGAATTTCTAACCTAGAAAAACTCTCTGAGTATATTTTAAAAATTGAGAAAAAAATTACCTTTTTCTTCTATTGAGTTGGCCTCTTGCTTTTTCTCATGGAAGGAACAAGGCCAACCTGGGCAGCAAAATTGAAGATCTCATTGCAACTCACACGCTTTCCGTCACTTTTACTTGGATTGAGCATTTATACTTCCTGCTCTGCACTACACTTAGGGCAAAAGTGGATGGTATATCCTGGAAATACGTACTCTTGGAGGTGTTGAAAACATTGCCATCATTTATGGTAAATAAAAAGATCTCAGTAGAACTTTAAAATTCCTTCCATTACTTTTACAGTCAGAGTATAAAAATAAAGATGAACATGCTGATTTTACCTTTTTTTTTTATCTTTGACACATCCCACTTTTGTCTAGTTATTTTAAAAACATAGTTGTTTTCCACCCTGAAGAAACATGAAGAAACACTCTGCGCAACACGTACAACTGGAAGGAGAAGAAGGTAACAAAAAGAAAAATCTACATTTTTTCTATTGATAATCAAACTTTTCAAGTAAAATGGTCCAATGGTTATATTTCATCTAACAGTTAAAGATGTTTCATTCTGCATAAAAGAGAGGCACTTGTTTTTTGTCTCCTAAAATATGTTTCTAATTTAAGTTCGAAAAAATATTTCCATTGTGCCATATATGCGGTAACTCAAAACCAAAATGAAAGGATTAAAATCAGGGCTGCACAGAATGGTTTAAATTAAATTCAGGTAGTGGGGAAGACTGCCGTATCTGGCAAACTCCCACTCCCTGAGCTTTCTGGCCAAGAGGCAAGATGAAGCATAACAACCCTTACCTGCCAAGTCTACAGCAATTTGGAGGGTTTTATTCATCTCTCAAAATAAAATGTTCATGCTCTTGGAAGTTTGCCTAGCCATACAGTAGATCTCACCTGTCTTTTCCTTATCCTCACACGAATGTACCGTGGGACACTTTGGTAAAGACTGAAAATATTTTCAATCCTTTTTTTTTTTCCCCTTTTTCTGAACACGAGATATTGAAACTCATCGCCCATCACACCTCAGGGGAAGAGGTGACTGAAGCCTGCAACTGTTTTGAAAATCTCAGTTAATACGTTACAAACAGTTTATGAAAAGCTGAAATCTGCACTGTGGAATGCCCTCTTCTGCTCTTTCACACCTCTGAAACCTCTGCTGCACCCCCAACCTGATTAAATCTGCCCCCCGCCAAGTGGTTCTACTTATGATAAATTAGTTTGCGCTATTTATGATCCGTATTATTACTACAGCCGCAAGGAGACAAGCCCCAAGGCTTCCCCAAATACAGCTAGGGCCCTCAGTAGATTACTCTTGGTGAAGCAAAGAAAGGATAATCAGAGCTCT
Source organism: Notiomystis cincta (assembly GCA_013398075.1). NCBI lineage: Eukaryota > Metazoa > Chordata > Aves > Passeriformes > Notiomystidae > Notiomystis > Notiomystis cincta. Next base: position 19,554 of record VZRX01021874.1, read on the forward strand.
GCCTTTCAGAAAAGGCAGCAAAGTTGAAGAATTAAAGTTTTCAAAGGCTTCTTAGGAGGTTATCCCAAACAGGAATATTACACATTATTTTTACAGTCATTTGGGAAGAAATGAAAATACATGAAGAACCTGTAAGATCTCTCTGGAGCTTTCCCCCAGCCTTGCATGAGTTTTAAAGGCTTTCAGATGGCACCAGTAACAAAACAATTTAGTACCAGCCTGGCCTGCTAAGGCCACAGTTAATCTGCACAGACCATCTACCTTCAGGGGATTCTTTATTCCAAGCCAGGGAGTTCCCAAACTTTTTTCTGCTGTGTGTACAACCATCAGTAACTGCAAACATCTCCACTGGCAGCATCAGTCCTGTTTGTTTGCTGGGCTCTGGGCCATTTTGAGGTGGTTTATGCCCCTCCCAGCACTACATTCATCACATTGCCCAAGCCATTGCCTTGCACAGCAATATCTAGAAGTCATTATTTGCTGGAAAACCCAAAAATTTGCAGCAACTGCACACCAAGTCACAGACACAGCTGATTTGAGAAACTGCTACCAAATCCAGTGTTTTGACAGTATTTTTCCATCTCCTTCGAGAAGATTTTTTAGGGTACCTTGACTTGGAAATTTTGACAAACTTTGTCAAAAACCAGGTTTCTCATGTTCCTTTTTGGGACCAGGGGCATGGTAACACATCAAGCCCAAAAGAATTATTTTTTTGCATGTCAAGATCATGTCTTATGAAGAGCTGTGAGTTCTGAGCACCTTGGGGTGGACTGGCAGCAAGTGGGGGAACTACTCCTCGCACTTTGCGTTCTGCAAAACAGAAATTAAAGGGAAAGAAAGTCGTAGAATCATTTGGGCTGGAAAAGACATTAAAGATCTTCGAGTCAATTTTGTTCTTCATAATTTGTCAGGGAAAAAAAAGAAAGGCATGACTAAGCAAGGCTGTAATAAAGGCTGGTTTCATTAATTTCTTCTTTCTTGAAGCACATTTCGTGAAATGGGTTAGTAATTCTTGGAAAAGAACACACACCACTTGCCACTGAAATCCAAGTGGGTGAGAGTGCCTCCAGGGAAAGAGGAGGTGTCCCGTTTGACCTTCTGCAGGCTGCTCTCAGAGTGATGAGACCCGAAGTGTGCCGAGCTCCCTGCTGAAGTCCTGCAGAGCCCCATTCACTCTGCAGAACTGAGGAGTTAATTCAAAACTTGGCAGCTCTGAGCAGGGCTGAGAGACCAGGGAAAGAAAACTGCACTGTCAAACAGGAGGTAACTTTTCAGTTCTGCTTAAACTCATGTCCCAAGTGACTTATTTCATGGTGATTTCAACTGCCACATCAGTGACCTCTGTGTTCAGAATGCGTTTCCAGTACTGGCGCATGCAGAAAAGCTTTCTTCTTAAATTACAGAGTTCAAAAAAGTATAATCCTAAATGGGATCTCGACTTCAGAACAGAACCAGAGTCACCCGTGCCATTATCAGATCATCTTCTCAGACAACCCGAGGTCAGGCCAACCTAGGCAATTATTTATAGTCATTTGTGTGGAACTCATGGCATTTGAAAGCCTCGTGAAAGCTCATCAGGCTGCACAAACTCCAGAGGTCCTTTCTGTTCCTTCTCATTACACCAGCCCTTAGCAGGGAGTGGATTACAAAACCCCCTTCAATTCTAGAAGCCAATATTTGGCCTGTTAAGGAAAACCAAAGTACCGGAGCCTACTCTGAGGAGGAGATTGAGACTCGAGAATCTGACACCCAGCGTGCACAGCCCTGGCTGGACCTGCTCTGGAAGACCTGCTCAAGAGCCAGGACATTGCACTGCTGTTCTCCCTCTTGTGTTTTCCCAGACCTTGCTCTGGTTTGTAAGCAAAGCCACAGAAATCAGATAAGGACAATCGTTTGGGAAGTCTATAGACCCCACCTCCCATTTACCAAAATACCACTAATTATTCTGAAACAAAGATACCAAAAGACATCCACGGAAGCAAAAGATACCCTTCCAAACAGAACAGATATCCTAACAGATTCCTAATAGAAAAGATATCCTTGCCTAACAGAGGCAAAAGTACTGTCTAACTCTACAAAAAAGAAATTTAGGGAATTTAAGCAATCTCCTCTTTTAGTAAGTACCCTGAACTGGATGCAGTGGCTTTTTTCCCCTGTTGGCAAGAAAAAAATTAATTAAAGCCCAAGCTTTACTATTGCCAGGTGGCTGGCACTCCCCAGCTCAGCAAGGAGACACAGCCCTTGGACTCAAACTCCGTTCTGACCGCTGCAGCAGGAGAGCTCCGACTGGGCAGAGCCCATGGCCGGGCAGGGACTGAGGACGAGAGCAGGGAGCGCTAGCAGAGCACAGTGCAAAGTCCACAGGAGCACGGGGAGCTCATCCCACCCCGTGTCCAGCGTCCAAGCTGATTTGGACTTGTCACAGGAAATGAAATGCCATCCTCTCCCCATCCTCTCACATGTAGGTGTTTAATGTTTACATCAAAACAATGTGACGAAGAGCTCCTGCTTGGCAGCCACCTTTCTACTGCCCTTATCCGGGTGCCGGGAGCCATCCTCCACTGCTGAACAGGCTTCAGTTTTCATTTCACTCACTTCCCTGAAAATTATTCCCTTAGTTTTTGTGTGTGTGTGTTTGTTCTGTCTGGCTACTGCTCTTAATAATTACATTGGTGCTGTGTAAAAGAAAAAATAATCAGCATTTTCCCTCCGCTTTCCCTCGCCCCAAACTTAGAGATATCAATATTAACTTTTGTTTATACAGCTAAGCCTCTGACAGTGGAGTTGCTGCTTTATCATTTTCATTTTGGGATATCTCTTAGAAACCAATTGTTGCATTCCTGCTCTAATATTGTTTTGCTTGAGCATTTACCAATACACTAAAAGAAAAATATTAGAGTAGGACAGTGTGCACAGCTAAAACAACATGTGCAACATGACACGTTTACACTAGAATTCATTATACAGGTAAAGAAGAAGTAGCAAAAAATTCTACCTGAGCTGATTTATTATTGTTCTACTTTGCATGTGCACTGCCCTGACAAGCACAGTGTATAAAATGTGGTGGCTGTCCTTGTCAAAGAGCATAAGAGCCTGGAGATGTCATGGGTTGAAAGTCTTCTCCTAGTGCAGGTGGTGTAGAAAGGAATTGATTTCCCCAAAGTACAGAGAGCAATATATGAAAAGAATAAAAATATTATTTAGAAATTCTAAAAATATTTTACTGGGCCTAAAGAAATCTATTCATGTCCAAGGGAGCATTTTCTATCTAACACTACCACTGATTTTCAGCATAATTTTCCCCATGGCAAAGCATGCAATCTGCAGCCTTTGTTTAGATCTTCCCCATCCTACTGACAAGTTCCCTTTATGCCCTGAATTTATTGGTGTTTGAACTGAAGTCTCATTTGGCCTACCAGATGAGAAGAGCTTTTCCTCTCCAGGGGCTGTCCGTTCTGTTTCTGGAGTAGGAAACAGCGGGGGCTTTCCCTGCTCAGGAGCAATGTCTGTGTTGGATTGCCACCATCTCCACAAGCAACTCACTGAGGCTGCACCTGGTAGAGCACCCAGTGCAGAACTCCTATCAGGATGCACAGGGGGGCTGCTTCACCCTGCATCCTTATTCCGCTGTCCCAGCACAGAGCGTCTTCCCACAGCAGCCTCAGGGGACATTTGGAGCCCTCTGCCAGTAACAACCTGCCCTGACAGCTGTCACTCTTCTTGGGTGGACGGCTCACATCCATGTTTTGGAGTAGGAGGTTTTAGCCTCCTCCAAGGCATGAGCAGCACACTGATAGGTAAGGATTGGCAGCAGAAAACCGGCCTGGGGCTTCCAAATAAATCCACACAGGGCTGTGGCATGGAGACACTAACAAAAATTGTCACTCTCTCAGGTGATGGGTGAACTGGTAGTGAGAGATCAAATTACACACAGAGGAAAGGAACCAATGGTCATACCACTGAATCCATCTACCTGCAGAGTTCACTGCTCCACAACATCAATGCACCAGCAGCTGGACTGGTATATCACAGCTGGCTCTTTTTAGGATCCCAAAAGAATGGTCACAGCTTCCCTTCTCTCTGTCTGCGACTGTGAGCTGTGAAGGTGACCTCACAAGTTTCCCTATGATCCACAAGTCCATCTCAGGAAAGAAGACACTGCTGGGGTGTGTTCCTCACCCTAAGAAACAAAGGGGGTGAGTGCGCCTGCAGCGAGGTGGAGAAATGACTCCTTCACACACAGCTCAGGTTTTGAAACCAACTGGAGAGGGCAACGCCACATGGAAATGATCCATTAATAAACAAACACGCATCAGAGAATGGTCTTCCCAGGGCTGGAGCCTGGGAAAATAGAAGGTAAGGGATAATTAGAAATTTGTGATGCGGTTCAACTCAACACAGAGGCAGAGGTTTGGCTGGAGCTCAGCCAGGGAGCTGGGGGAACTGGGAAAGAGAGATGGCCACAGAGCCCCTTTCCTGCCACACACAGAACATGCAGAGCCTGCAGAGCTGCTGGCAGAGCAGCACCCCTTCCCTCAGTGTGTCAGGCAGGAGTTCAGAGCCCTTGCAGGAGTAACTTTTTTGAAAAATGCTGAAGCCATGTGCCTTTAAACCCAGCTGTCTGCTATTAGGATTTCATTATTGCACACTGCTCATGATTTTGGCAAGACTCTGTGACAATTAACATGAATTCTTCTGGGAGGGATGCAGCACATGACATCATGTAGTAAATTTTCTGTTATTAGAACCTTTCATTTGTGCCCTACTGTACTTGTTAGGGTAACAAATTCAAAATGAAAAATGTAATTACCCAACAGAGCTTTCAATTTTATCATATATTAATTTCTAATACTTGAAGTATTCATTCTCAAATCCAAATCTGGCACAAAACACTTTGGAAGATGAAACTTGGCAGATCTAATCAGGCACTAATCCGATTCTTTGACAGACACTGATTTAAGAGCATTTCATAATGGGAAACCTCAAGTAAGATAATAGCAACACTGGAGAACAATCACCCTGGTCTGCCCTAGTGCTGGACTTAACTCACATGCCAACAAATGCTGAGCAAAATGCACAACCAAATAAAACTCTTGTAACAAGCAGCATTTTGCAGATAAATATTTCTGGGAACAGCTTTCTGAAAATGTTAATAATATTGGGAACCAGTGGTTTTAAAATGTTAATTTGTGCTCAAAAGCCCCCTTGGATAAAACGATTCCAAGTTTACAGGTAAGTAGTTCAGACAAAGATTAATAACTTGTTTTTCAAGAATAATCACCAGATATCTAAAAGGGCAGGATAGGATAGAGACTGTAACCCGATCAATGAGATAAAAGTGAACACATCCAGTATTTACAGATCTTTATGACAAACTCCACCTTAATCCTCTCTCTGCTCTATTGGTGCAGCGAATTACTTGACAGGAAAAATAAACTAGTTTCCTGTACTTTTAGGCTAAGTTACCATGTTTTAGGACTTCATGTGTTTTCACCAGAAGACTCGTCATAGCAGAAGATCTAAACAACCACAGGCCAGGCCTCCCCACCAGTCTGAATCACATTGGTGTTAACCACCCCTCCTTTTGTGATCTCTGACTTCTGGCTAACTGAGTAAACAAGACTGCTCATGTCCAGTTTTTATTCCCTCCTCAGCCTTTAGATGAATTACCGTAGCTAGAGCAGGTCCCAGGGGCAGACTCTTGTGTGTTTAAGAAGGACAGTGTTCATTCTGAAAGCTCTGACACTCTCTCACTACAAAAATTGGCTTCCCTTCCGAGATGCACTTTCCTCAGATATCAGGCAAGACCATAACCCCACAGCATTCCAAAGATTTCCTTTTCTGGATAATTAAAGGGGAATATCCAAAACTTCGAGAGAAAAACTGGGCACTGCTGGTATGAATTGTTCAAGCTTCAATAATTTCAAGAGCATGAAGTCTGACTACATCCTCAGAGAGCCTAGCACAAAACCCTTACCAGAATCCTGAGGCAATACTATTTTCTTTTCTAGGCAAAGGTACAAATTTTCAAAGCAAATTTGAGACCTGTAGTCTTCTAATGTTAAGGCACTTTTCTTTCCTTGAAAATTTATTCTACTTATTAATATACAGTACAACACAGAACGAGCAGCAATGAGAAAAATTGAAAGCATACTTACTTTTTCTTTGTTAATTAAATCAACAGAAGCCAAAGCTGTTTTAAAGACGTTCAGCCCTGTGAACAATTTCACCATGAGTTTGCAACAAAAGCAGAAAATGACTGGAATTTCCATGAAGGCTGAGAGTGCGTCTTGTTTTAACCTTTCTGTATTCTGCCAACATTATCTCTACCATCACAGGAGGATAAAAGCCAAAAAGACCCAAACAACCTACATAAAATATTGAAAGTAAAGCTGTAAAACAGATCAAGGTGACTCCAAGGTATCTCAACCGCAGAAGTGAAACTTCAGAATATGGTGTAGAATTATAAAGAAGGAGGCCTCAGAATGCTCAGAGCATTGTATTTGTGGTATTATACTCAGCCCACAAGATTTGACTAAATGATCTTCTGTATCTCTTTCATTTTCCCTCCTAACCTCATGTTTTACTTTCCAGTCTTTTCTGCTGCCCTCGTTTGGTTGGTTTCCTCAGAGCACACGCATCTTCCAGCTCCAAGGCAGGAATAAATGAGATCTCTGTCAGTGCTTGTCTCCCGAGTTATCTTTTGATACTCGCCTCAAAACACCCTCATCCTAAAGCCAAGGAGATGGCTGATTGCCCGGGATAACTTCTGACAAGTGAAAGCAGTAAATAGCAATTCCAATCTCCTGCATATCTTGCAATAGAGCTCTTTTGTCAATAGCAGGCTACACCTTTAAAAACCCCCTTTATTTACATCTAAAACAACACTTACTCGAGCTGCCTATAAATATCTAATATTCAAAACTCTGTGTTCTGATTATTAAAAACTTCTCCAAAAAATTTTTGCTTCCCAGCATTTTACATTACCGTCACAGTCAACATTAGCTAGAGGCCTTCACTCTCTAAGATTCAAGTGCTCTTTAATTACTTTCATCAACATAGCCTGAACTGTGTTATATAGTTTTATATATATATATATAAAGCCAATATTCTTCAGGTGAAGGGGTTCACAGCCTGAGCTACAGCAGGAAACAGATGTTCCTCAGGTGTCCAGAGGGGCACATCCAATTCCCAGGACTGGATTGCATCGTGTATCCTGCAAAGCTTCTGCAGTGGAAATAAATCCAAGTCTCCACATGGTAAATGCAGAAAGCACCTGGACAAGGATGCCTGAACTGATGAGGCTTAGCCAGTGTCATTTAATAGAAAGGGGAGTAACACTCATTTTGAATGAAGGGCAGAAATTGTGCTCCACACATCTGGCTTAGGGACTGGTCACACATGACACCAAGGACCCCAGCCCAGGACATTAAGACAAATGTCCTCCACACACTGCAGTGAGGAAAACGTTTTGCTTTGCAGCACAACTCTCCTGAAGGTGCCTTAAAGCAGCACTGGTTGTAGCAGTCAACCTTTAAGGTTCCAATTCTGGACGTTTTATTCCTCATTCTCTCCCTCCAGGGAGAAACTGAGATCAAGCCTCTGAAATTATCTCCCTGTCCACACTACTTTAACAGCTAGGATAATTTTCCTACCAAGTGTTCTTCACAAGCAGGAAGGCCATAAAAGCTAAGTTTAAATAAAAATAAAGTTTTCATTAGAATATTATAGGATTAACAGCTGCACCATTAATTTCCTCCCTCTAGCTACAGAAAGGTACTAGAGAATTTCCAGAACAGGCTACTGCAAGCTTATTCCTCTTTCACAGACTGGAAGAGCTGCTTCTATAGCAAACCAGGAGAATAAACTCTTCATTTTAATTTCTGAGACAGCTGTTGATAAAGAGGCAAGTTATGAAAAAACTCACACTTCTTTGGGGTTAACTCTCCACCCCGTGGCCCTCTGTTCAGGAAAATCAAATAACTGCTGGGGTGCTGTGGTATTGTGTGACCTGAGCTCCTTCCAGGCATTCTCTACCTCCCGACATCAATTCCCTCAGCCTTCCAAACTTTATTCAAGGACCAGCTCCTTCTCTCTCCAGTACCTTCTGCCCTACTAGTTTACACTTTCAACCAAAAGGTTTAAAGTATCTCTTACAAGACTCAAGCTCTGGAGTCTCAAGTGTACCTATGGGTGGTTAAACACTCTTAAACCTGTGTACAGGTGATCACTCAGTGCTTCTGTCCATCTGAACAAGCTTTTAATGCTGTCTGTCCCTTGTAGGGTGAGCTGTCAGCTGAAACACAGCATCACACAGAGATCTTAGCTTCGGTGAAAACCACAAAATTCCACGCTTTTCTTTCTGGGGGGCTTAGCACCCTCCAAGTGCATCTGGGTTACTACTACAGCCTCTGATCTCTGCCCTTCCCAGCAGTGGGAGTTTGCTCTGAGCTCTCCTGTTCACACAGAAATTGCCCACCCGTGAATCCTCTGGATCCAAGGTGGCCACTTCGGCACAGATTTATGTTGGCAATACCACAATGTGCCCCACCATTGGTAAAGCAAAGTGTAAGAGAAAAACATGTTCTACAGCAGCAAATGTACGTGAATTTTGAAAATGTCCTGAAGCTGATAGTGAAGTAGTGACTTTCTGTCTCCCTTCCCAGCAAAAGTCAATGGAATGCACTGAGTGAATCAGGAAATTTTGCAGACCAACTCGGTGGGCGATTGTGACATTGAAGACTTCCATGATATGCAAACAGAGGCACTAGAATTCAGGTTACATGAGCCATTTGGAATGTGAACACTTTGCTGTAATGCCTTTGCATTTCCTGTTACCCTTGAGCTCTATCTGCCCTTGCAAGACTTGCTGAACAATAGGAACAGGTCTGCAGGGTGAGGAAGCTGATGCAGAGGCACTGTCAACACCACTCTCTGTCTGAGGGTGGTCCTTTAGCAATCTGGGCCCCACAGCTGAACACTCAATTATGACTGCAGCATTTTAATTGCATTTCTGAAGCACATTTTTCTATGTTTGTGAGCTCTGAGACTGGCCTTGAATTGAATGCAGAGTGAGATGGAAACCTGACTTCAAGCAATGCATTTCTGATCCCACTGAACTGTGTGCACAGTTCCTTTTGTGCTCAGCAGACCAGCTCTGTGCAGGAGTATCCCCCAGCCACAGGCAAAAGACATCTGGGGGGAGATGCTACTCAACATTTGCGGAGAATGTGGCTTCCTGTTGGGATTGCTCCCTGAAAACTGCACTACTGGGGGAGACACTAAACTTCAGTACTGGATTGAGTCAGGCCATGGAACTGCTGCAGGATGAGTTCTGAGACATGGAAGGAGCAGGTATATATCTGTTATGGGAGATTTTTTTAATAGGAAGAATGTCATAAACAAATTAAATTAGGGAACTTTATTTAAAATTAAGTATATGTAGCCCTACAGCTTCTGAAATATTTTAAGAGTAACATGCCTAACATGAGGTTTGGTTTATACATCTTGTCATAATGGTTGCTATCTGGAATTATTGTACTATGAACCAATTGTTTTTTATGTTACTGCTGGATACAAGGATTTTGTTAGTGGAATTTAGCTTCCAGATTCATTTAATAATCCCCATGCCTATTACTTAAAGAGAAGAAAAAAAGCACAAAACAAGATGATATTCTAAAAAAAAAAAAAAAAAAAAGAGCCTAGGCTGGTCTTGTAGGAACATCTAAATCCTTTCCCATATTAAATACCTTATCTCAGCAGCAGTGCACCAGCCATTTAGGAAAATTAAAGAGGGAGATAGCAAAAAAAGAGACAACAGATGCTAAAGCAGAGTAGTTTCTAGTCACATAGATAACGAAGGGACTCGGCACAGGGCCTTTCAGTTTATCCCTGCTTCAGTTTATCCTTATCTGCTTAAATTCAAATGGATCAGTCATTATTAAAACGATTTTGAAATTAGCTGCTCCAGTTTCATGTGACTTTTTGGTGTATGCTCTAAAACGTAGTAACTCTTTGGGAAGACAGGTGATGTACATTTTTGCCATTTTAATTCAGTTTGGAACATGATTTCTAAGCAGCAACTGGTAGCTAATGCTTAAATAAAATTGAATTTTACTCGCTAATGCACACTTATGAGCCTTTTATCCCTTCCAGTGAGTTGTCACACAAAAAAATATAGGCCTCTCTGCTGAAAAACACCAAATATTTTGGTGCTGTGGGCTTGCAATTTAAGAGCTACCGGACCTGTGAAAGCTTATTTTTGGCTCATTTTCTTTATGACTGGATAAATATTCTTCTGCCACCCTTGGAACCTGCTACTTGCTAATTCTAAGAACCACTACGAGTAAGTGAAGCAATGGTCAGGCACCCTGGCAAACATTTCAAACTCCCTTCAAAGGCCTGCTGGACTCCTGCAGCTCCAGGCAGTGCCCAGCCTCACGCTGGCATCTTCTGGCACTGCCCCAAGCCACGTGCATGGCATGGCTCCCCAGGGACAGGAGCATAAGTCACTGAGAACTCTGCATCCCCACTGATTTCCACGGGAACAAATGAACACTTTAATGGCAAATACCACGTGTTGGCACACACAGAGCGATTCCTCACGCTGTTTTCCGGGGCAGTTCATAAGCTTTATGCCATCCTCAAATATTCCACCAGCCAAATTCCCTCTGGCCATTCCATCCTTGTGCCCCTTCCTCCTACCCAATTTAAAATCTGGCAATGGGGACCATTTCAATTCCTGCTGATCTCAAGCTTGAGAAAACCACTTGACAGTTTTTACCTTCAACATAGCACTGCTGCAATTCTCCTTTCGTGCCTCCTGGAATATTAGGAGCAGTCACATCCAGCATGAACACATCACGCTGAAGCAGCTGACTGCTACCAACTCCTATCAGAAGGTGCCTTATGACTTCCCTGCCTTTTGGCTGTCAGTAGTTCCTTAATGAGCAACAGCTCCCAAATGAGCTGTTCTGCAATTAACCCCACTGCCATATGCTTCCACCTTGCTGTGCTCTGGTGACATGATCCACAAGAACCAAGGTTCTTGAAATACATTATGCCTTGAAAGTCCTGCCATCGATGTCAATGACACAGTTCTGCATCATTAATTTTTAAAACAAAACCATGTTCCTTCAGTTTAAAAAGGCTTAGAGACTACAGAGCATACATGAAGAGAATAGGAGTCTTAAAATCCTTAGAGGTTGATTGGGGAAAATAAATTAACACATCTCCACCATGCAGATTGTAAAAATACTTGCATCAATTAGCTTTGCAGCCGAGTTACTCAAGTGCAGCTTTGCCTTTCATCAGCCAGAGCACCTCTTTGTTATTCTTTGCACCATTATGAAATGGATAGCTTAAACATCAAAACAACATTCAAGCCTTACATTCTGCTTATACACCTCTAACAATGCTTCATCCCACCTGTAGGTCACCAGTTCAGAGGTGAACAGGTCACTTCTGTCAGTTCTTCAAATCTAAGACTAGAAATCCTGGGTGCTTAAAGGGTTTTAAGATCAGCTTCTTTGAGCCAGAGTTCTCCACCACAGGTGCATGCCTCTATTGTCACTAATTGCTCTGAAGACACGGATTTTTTCTTCAAGTGACATCTTTTGAAGTTGGCTCAGGCACTTTCCTGCTACCTTCCTGCAAGTGTATTCTGAGGATTACACAGTGACAACAGTGCTCCAGTGAATTCTCTGTATCAATTGATCTGGCAGAAGTCACTGGGAATAATCACTGCCTAAAGCACTCCACAATAAAAATGAAATTTCAGGATTTGTCTGCTTTTGAAGGAAAAAAAACTATGAAGGACATTAGTCCCTCATTAATTAGAAATGTCAGAAAGCTTTTTTTAATTTCTGCATAGTCCTAAGATGAACAATTTTTTTTCAGGTATTTGATTAGTATAGGAGGCGTTACCTTACTGAGGGTTATAAAAGGTCCAAAGCTGCTCTGCTGCAGGCTGACACTGAGCACTTTTGCTCAGCCTTGAGTAAGGGGTGGTACCTAGCTGCTGGAGCCCTGAGGAGCCTTGGGAAAGAGCTGTGGCTCTGCTTATCCTTCCTGGTTTCCAGGGAAAGTGAGATGAAGCCACTGCCGGCTGATGTAACAGGACAGTGGTGAGACCAAGCTTTGCCACAAGGACCTTCATCTGGGATTGCCCAAGAGTGGCTGCTACGAATTATTCGTTTAAATAGGAGAGTATTTGCCTGTTCTTCTTTCCTGTTTTCTCTCCAGCGAAACTGTCAGCAAGTACAGTAAATACACTTCAATACTCCAGCTCCTCGAAGAGTTAAGAGCCAGTGTTCGCACGTCTGGCCCTCACCACCAGCTAGGAGACATTGTCTCCAGATTTACCAGCCAAAGGTCCAGACCTGACGGACCCCGAGACATTTTTAGTGACACCATCACCTCCCCATCCAGCCCGTGCTGCTTTCTGTGGAGGCTTGGTGCCCTCATCACAGTACAAATGACTTCACAGGCATCACTTCAGCTGAATGGGACTGTATTGCATTACTGCCCAAACAATGTTCCTTGCAGATAGAGTGATAGCAAAATGGAATATTACCTTCAAAAATGCGTTTCAGAATTAGTGAGTCTAGGTCAGACCCTGCCACCTTTCTGTTGTCTGTTTCTCTAGGGTGTTCCAAGCCTTTCAAAAGGAGCTATCTCAGGAGCCCAGTATTTATAAAAAGCAGTTATTATTTGTGTAACAGCTGTACCTTCAGTACTGAATCAGAGGGAGCTTTAACGTGTCTAGACACTCATTAGTGGGCTCCAGCTATGATAGCTCTCCCCAGTAGCTTGTGACATTGCCTTGCACAGCAAGCTGAGCTCTGGCAACACCAGCGATGTTGGCTCTTATCAGCAGAGGACGTGTTCCCATCTCTTTAAATCAAGCAGTCATATTGCTGTTATTCTTCCTCTGACACTTTCAAGACTGTAGTTTGAGATGCTATCAGCTCTCCTAAGCGCTGCAATTAACTCCTTAAGTTGTATGCTAATGCGAGCGTGATCCTTATCTACCCTCTGGACACAGGCTCCACTTCTCCCTGGCAGAGGAGCAGCTTGAGCACTTGGTATCCACTTTCCCCACTGCAAAGGACAGGCTTTACGTGCTCAGCCTTTAGGATTGATGCACAGGACACCAGATGGATTTTTTTTTGCTCCCAAAGACAAGAGTTTAAAAATTAAGTATTATAAAAATTAAGTGTTATTATATACCCAGAAAAATCTCCTCGGCGCTTCAACCTGTCTGTGTTTGAAGCACAACTCTCAGTAAAATTCTCAGTACCGGTACTAAGAACTCTGAATGTACAAGTTATGCCGTGTTACCGTCTTCACTGTCTTTGAACTTTTATACAACACAATGTAAGTCAAAATTTTGGTTCTAAGCAGCTGAAAAAAAAATTGAATTTCAATCTCATAAATAAATTCCTAAGAAGGTTGGAATGAATTCTGAAAAATATTTTCCTCATTTGTAACCTAGTTATGGAATAGCTTGATTCCACAATGTTGAAATCATAATCCATGCTTCTAACACCTACACAAGCACAAAAAGTGGAATACCTCTTCACTGTGCCAGCCCACTAAGCAGCACACGTAAGAGAAGGGAGAGCAAACAGCAGCTCCTGCTGTACAAAACCTGAGTGAACAAAATATGAATTCTTCATAACTCAAACACTCATCTGAATATTTAAAGTCGATAAAAATGATTGAAAAGCCAAAGCAAGTATTGCAGAAACAAACACACTTGGATGTAAATCTGTCTTCAAAACAATTCCTCATCCTACATCTTGTAGTGACTCAGCCCAACGCTGCCAATTTTTAGGAAATGTGAAGCCATTAATTGCCTTATCTGATGAACTGGAGTCATGCTAATGACTTATCAATTATCACAAGGCTTATCTTTCAGCTTCTTATTAACCAAAGATGTTCTGGAACAGACTATCCTTGGAATTGCTTAACATACGGAGACCAGACTACCATGGGGGAAACAAAACATTTTGTTTTTGTTCAAAACACCCAAATGCCAGAGCATTAACATTCCAGGGAGTGTAAAAGAAAAAAAAAGCAAAAATAAAAAGCCAAAGTGGGTATTTTTTAGCCACTTCAGAACCACTTTTGTACTTCATTCTGCATATCACCTTCACTTTTGGGATAACTGCTGATAAGTGTGATTTGATAGAGGGAAACAGGCTGGATTTGTAGGAAAGGATGGTCCCTTGTTGGCTCAGCCAACACCTCTGGAACAAAGTGAGTGGCTCAGTAAATGCAGACCCCTCTCCAGCAAAAGCTTCAAAGGAAAATTTGTGCTCACTTGTGGAGCAGGGCAGGGGCAGATGCTTTGGAACATCTCAGATTTGACATTAGGTGGTTACTACCTCACAACAAGGAAGGCAGGAGTGTTGGAATATTGGTTTCACTCACAAGCATGTGCAAGAAGAGACTCCATCGGGTGAATGGACAGGCAATTCATGCAGCTGTGAGGTAACACCTAAAACTGCTTTGAGGAAGGATAAGATAACATATGGAGAGAAAAGAATAACTCTAAAAGAAAGTTTTGACATTAAATCTTGGCTATATCACACCAAGCCCTGGTAAATTAGACACCAAAAAAGGTTCATGCCCTGTCAGGAAAATCAGCTGGCTGTTAGAGCAATTAAAACATCTGAAATCCCTGGCTTTGCCCACTGCTAAGGCAGGCACTAGGAAAACTCTGTGGCCACCAAGAGAGACTTCAGCACTTTGTGCTGCTGTTTCCACCAAGAGGACTGCATAGATGAGTAGATGCACAGACAAGATTGACAGTAACATAAGGCCTTACTAGATTTTTGAAATTTAAGGTATTCATAAATTAATCTCTAATTCAGTAAATTATTGAGCACATAGCTGTACTTATTTAAACCTTATGGTCATCAGGAAGTATTTCAAGACACTCAGAAGACCTTTACCTATTCTGGGTGGCCCATATCAATTCCTATTCCTCACAAGTCCTTTCTCTCTGCTAAAAACCCCCACCCTGTAAAATTCCAGACCACCGTTGATGGGGACTACAGT
Source organism: Notiomystis cincta (assembly GCA_013398075.1). Lineage (NCBI taxonomy): Eukaryota > Metazoa > Chordata > Aves > Passeriformes > Notiomystidae > Notiomystis > Notiomystis cincta. Next base: position 34,620 of record VZRX01021874.1, read on the forward strand.
TGTGATCTTTCAGATGGCAGTCGATAGCTACGTAAAAAATCAGAAATCCTTTGTCAAAGCTCTTCTTGCGCCCTCACTAATCCTGTGACATTTAATCTAAACCAAAGGCAAACTCTGAGCTGGGGATATTTTCCCTAGCCAGTGCTCTGAATGTAATAATGGTTTTCAGAGTGTGCCGGTCTGGCTCACTTCAAGTGGTTTTGCTCCTTCCTTGACTCCAGCTGCAAACTGCTAAACACATACTTTTTTAGGTCATTATGGCCTAATGTCTGTGGCATTACATTATTTCAGTGACATATCTTTGAACATACCGTAATTCCAAAAACTGCAGGTCATCTCCTGGGCTAACTGGAGAGCAGGATTTTATATTAACTCCATCCTTTGTCTCTGTCTCCCCTTTTAAAAAAGGCAAACAACAACAACAAAAAAAAAAGTCCCACTGAAACTTCCTTTCCCGTTATTCCCTTCATGGTAATGAGCCTTATAAACTTGCCCTATTAGGAAAAACCATTGCTAGTGGCAAAAAGCACACCACCACTGGGAACATCCTCCATCCTGATAAATCCTGGCCCAGAACCAGGCACCAGGATAACTAAAGCACAACATTCATAATCAGAGATTCTTAGACAAAGAAACCCTGCCAAAGATGATTTCTACTCCTCCCCTTAAAAAACAAACAGAAAACTCCACACATGCACCCAGGCCAATAAAAGATGACAGCTGTCTTCAGAATGGTGCTTTTTATGGTCTTTTTCAAAAGGAATCAAGGAACCATTTTTTCCACTTTATATCCTCAGGTTAATCCACTGTCCTTAGACACACATTCATCTGCTTAAACTCTAATTAGCTATCAAATAAATTTTATCTGGGTGGTTTCTGTTTGAAGAAGGAATTCTCAGAAGAGCAAAACTTCTCTAAATGGGGTGCAGATCGTGTCGTGGCTTCAACAGAACTCCATCAGCTGTCAGACTCACCATCCCAGCTCAAAGTGACAAATCCAATGACAGTGCACACACTCAGACACCACTCCAGGCATGACCTCCAAGTTAAGGCATGTCAGTTGTTCCACTGGGCCAGTTTCACCTCCATGGAAAATGGGAATTCAGACATTTTGTCAACAAAAGCCCTATGAGGTACTATTTCCTATGAGCTGAGCTCTGTCACCAGCACAAAATCACTGGTATTTTGCACTGGCAGTAGAATAAAGCATCATTTGAACTATACGAGCACAAGACACTGAAGGATTAATTCTCTTTATTTTGTATTCCTCCTGCAGTAAGGATTTTTTCCAGCAGAAAGCAAGCAAGCATAACACGAGGAGTTTTGTCTCCACATCAGTTTTTCATACCTCCTGGTTTTCACCATGCTCCACCATAGCCAGATTCTTCCAGACACAAAACTGAAGCGTCCTAATTTTAGTAAGGGGAAGGACTTCAGTCCTTCTCACATCCTCAAGTACCCAGAAAGGAGACAAGGCAGAGTCGTCGAACAGATTAGGGAAAACCCTAATCTGAGCAGGATTGGAGGGTAAATAAAATCCCAGAGTTCATTCCCCACCAGCCCTGTTCCATATCCCCGTGCACATACACACATCTGAAAGGAAACCGAGGGAAAACACCCGAAAAATCGCTGTGTTGCTCCAAAAGGGAAACTTCTGTACGGCCACCAAAGCCCAAAGTTCCACGGGAGCCTCCGGGCACAGGAGAGCCAGGGCTGCAGCAGGACAGGAGGACGCGTTGGAGGCGGCCAGTGGTCGGCCGGGGCCTCCCAGGTGGAAGCAGGGTCAGTGTCAAGCTCTTCTCTTCACACTGGCCTTGTGGGAGCTCTTCCCAAAAGACCCTTGTTCCAAAAAGCCTCTGCAGCCACCCCCAGCCCCTCTTTCCTTCTCCAGCAGCCTGGCTGCTCTGGCATTTTTGGCTCCCCGGCACTGGGTGGGCCTGGCAGGACTGCTCATTGCTCAGCAAGGCCTTGGTGCAGGCTGAGGAGCCGGAGCAAAGCACGCAGGCTCTGGATGCGTATCCAAATCAAACCCAAACATCTTGAGATTCTTCCTTCCCTAACTCCAAACACATTTGATATGCTCAGACGTGTATTGTATTCTGTCAGGAACCAAGTGACTATTTGTCTGTTCCAAATAATCAGATCTATTTCGCTGGATGATTAACAGAAATATTGCTCACCCAAAGCAATCAAACTTTCATTTACATGTTGGAGAGCCTGATCTACAGGCCCTGGAGTCTCTGGGACTATTTCCAGTCACTTTGACAGACCTTGGATCTGGCTTGAAGCAATTTTTTCCCCTAGATATATTCATCCATTGAAGACTGAGCTCAGCACTGATTTTTTCACACTGTAGCTAAAGAATGAGTGCACTTCAGGCTTCTCCTAAGGCCGGATATCACTAAGTAAATTGAACACAGAGGCTTGTTTTCCTTACATTTGGTTTTGATGTTCTGTTCACTGAGCCTATGACTGCAAAGGTTATAGATGATGCAATTTATTTTCCTTCTGCTCTTTACCAGTAGAATACTGCTCCTCTCCCTAGATTAAACACAGGCTTTATTGCACATTTATCTCAAAATATATGTCTTTGAAAGGCCCCAAACCTAACAGCATGTTTCACTTTTGCTAGTAGTCTCATTTGTAAGCTGGTTTTCTAAGGAGTCTTGCCTCTCTCATGTCAATGGTGTGTTAATCCAGACTTCCACAGAACAAAATGCTGATCTCAAAACCTTTGGAAGGATTCTATTCCTCCAATTAGCACCACAGACATCACCATTCCAGAACAAACATGAAATTAAAGACAAGGCAGCTACATAAGATAATAAAACCCTCTCAGCTCAAAGTTGATTTTACTTTGTCTCTATTCAAACTGAAGTTATGTGTACGGGTCCTTTCCAGTGGTTTATTTTATAACTACCTAGGTGCACAAAGCTGCTCATTTTCTACTGAGAATACTGCAGAATGCTGATCACAATATTATGTGCTGATTACAATAATAATATTATTATATTATTATTGTGAATGCTTGATTACAGGAGCATCATCCTAAAAACACAGTCTCACTGCTCCCTGAGTGTATTGGGCAACACGTAGCCACACAAACTGCTCATCTTCATCCTCACAGTGTTTTTTGTGCCTTTCCTTGCTACAAACACAAAACTGAAATCCAGCTCATGCTGAGAATACCTGGGTAACCAGCAGTTTGCCCATGGGTTTTGTAAACCAGACTTTTTTAGGTTTATGTTCACCAAATAGTTTCCTTTCAAAAAGAGCCAATTAAACCCCATTTACTTTTTTTCAGGGAAACTGAGATCTAGCCAGAAACAGCCAAGTTTATATCATTTTGACAATAAAATGCAGTAGGATCTGCTTCAGGATACCTAATTGACACTGCTTTTACCTCAGAAGCTTTCCAGGTGCATGATTTGACCTCAATTAGTGTCCAAAACTGAAGGTAGAGCTTCTTGTTGATGGGTGTCATGTTGCAAGTCTGTTTTACAGTACTGCTCTGACACCAGTCAATTACATGGACTAATTGAGAGCAAAACATTGCTCCAGTGCTCCTGTGTCAGCCAGCTCCTCAATGTTTTCCAGAGGTCTATTCTGTGCCTGTATGCTACACCTAGCCCACAGGCTTTTAGCCAATTATCTTCCTCTTAATTGGCCACAGTTAGATGTTGAGCTAATTATAAGTAAAATTATAATTTTATACCTAATTATAAGTAAAAATTTAACTTGTCTATCCGGCATTTATTTATTAAATTTTTCACTTTTTTTATCAGGGATTAAAATTAATTGTGAGCAATGCAACAACCTAAACAAGTGGTAAACTTCCAAATAATGGAAGGGTGACACTTTTGTTCTAAGTGCTGTTCATCCAATGTGTAGGACACCATAGCTAGAACAGGGTTTTTTTCTGGAGAAAAAAAAAAGAGGAAAATAAGGGTAGGCAGTGCCATTTTCAAATTTCAGTATTTGGAAGTCCTTTAGGTTCAAAGGAAGGGAAAACACAGGCTATGGGCTGGTTCAGTTCCTAAAGAAAGTGATGGAAAGGCTCTCCTGAACCTAAGAGTCCCTCAGAAACCCCTGAACTGCTGTCCAGCACTGCACAGAAACATTTAAACCTCTAGTAATGGGCAAAGTAATCGAGAGTTAACAAAACACTAAAATAACACCAGTTTTTATGACACTGAAAATTGAAATTAATAAATATGCCTGAAATCTATTATTCCTGTTTATCAAGGAAGCAAAAGAATGGAAGTCTTAAACTGCTGAAGCATTTAGATGTGCTCTCAAAGCCATCAGGTTAAGGACAATGGGCAGTATCAGATCCTATGCAAGATGCAGTACATCCATCACTTCACTTCTCCCACTGAGCACAGGTCAGACCTTGCTTCAGGATTATTTTCACAAGCAGAGAGAGATACAAATTCAGCCAAATCACCTTGAAAAATTCAGAATACCTAAAGCTTAGGAAAATTCAGATCCTTAAGGTGCTTTCCATAGAAGGTTGATAAGTACCCACATTTTACTCCCAATACTTTTGAAACACCCTCAAATTTTTCTAGGAAGGAGAATCACCAGCAGTAACCTTTCAAGGAGTCACTGTAATGTGTCAACAGCGTATAATGAAGGTCGATTTAGCTCTCGGTGAGTTTATTGATTATCATCTGCTTTCCTCTGCAGCTGATTAGCAAAGGATCTACTCCTCACGATGGGAGTAAAAGACACCACTTGTTCTCTGGGGAGGAGGGAAATAAAAGAGGCTGCTCTGAGACCACTCAGAGGCCCTCCCTCCCATGCTGACAAGGGACCAATTCCAGAGTAACCAAAACATTCAGTTGCTTTCTTTCCCCACTGCTCTCTTAGTAAATATTATCCCAAGTAGCTCTTTAGTAAACACTGCTGTAAAATAGCCACCTGTTCACCGCAGTGACACTGAAAAGGCCAAGCTAACCTCCTTCAGGGGAGTTTATACCATCCTCAAACCAGTTAAAATAGGCTTGACTCAATCTGCTTCAGCAAAGCTGCCTTGGCTAAAACACGGATTCATTAAGTGCTAGACCCAAATAAAATTTACCCCCTAATCACCATTGAAGTTGCATTTTGTTAAATGCCTTTCTACATCTCACTCCTGCATTTAGGCATGTCTGGGTTTTGGGTTTTTTGGGTGTATTTGTCCAAGAGGAGGACAGAGATGTCACTAAGGCCAATCCTGACAAGAAGAGCAGCCAAAAGTCCCTGCAAGCCTCGAGGTCTGTGCTCTGTAAGGAAACATTCCAGGTTTAAGTTTTATATTTAAGTTTATATTTAAGTTTATATTTTATGGCAAAGAGCACAAGGTGCCTTCTGTCCTACACAATTCATCTCAATTAAGTGAAAACACCAAGACAGGGACTCAGTGGTACAAAAATGAGCTAATGCATTTAGCAAGCTGTGAGAAAAATGATTTATTACAAACTGCAGACTAACACCACCATCCAGCCAGTAACCACACCCAACACGTGAACAGCCTCTCCTTTTCAGGAGAGAAAAAGGGGAATGTATGGTTTCAGAGGGAGGCTCTCAGACAAAGCCCAGCAGCATGGCTCCCTTACCACAAGCATCTCCCTGGGCAGTGCAAACACTGCAGTGCCTCCAGGCACTGGAGAGATTACTTGATGAAAGAGGCTACTGCTTCCTACAGCAGCTTCCAGGGAATCCCCAGAGCAACCCTTACTGAGGGAACATCCAGGTGTTGCTGAGCTTGAACAGGAGAAGGGGCTGGGAATGAGAGGAATTCTGCTCCCCTGCCCACCCCTTCTGTTTCTCTGCTTTTCTCTCGGCCACAACCACATCCCATTTCTGAAGAAGTGACAGACAGCTCCCAAAACTCGACCACCTGGCCTTTATCAGTAGGCATAACCATAAAGCCCCCAGGACCCGGGCCAGATGGAAAGAAATATTCAGCAACGTTAGCAAACAAAGGCACTCACACGCTAAAACCTTGGTTTTTTGGTGAAGTTTAGCGTTGTTTATTGACAGGTCAGCACTAAGAGTAAATCATGTCCTCTAGGAATTGGCGTCAGCGCTTGTCTGAGCACTGCTAATTGTTACTCTGTAATTATGTCGCTTACAGACACCACCACAGCCGGTAAATGACTTCACCTTCCCGCACAAAGCAGCACCTGAAGCCAAGCTCGGTGTGCTCGCCCTGCGTTTCAGCAGCTCACACAACGTGCTGCTCACAAGCCAGCCTGAAAACATTCAGATAAAACTCTATTCACTTCATGATAAAGTAACAACAAAGTCTGGGGAGCTTTTCTGTTTGCTTTTACATCTCAACCATCTCAGTGTTTCCCATGAGGGGAAACATTCACAACACTAAAACGTTTCTACTGAATTTTGTCACTTTTCATTTGCTGGTCTCCCGAGTCACAAAGATCTCCTTTTTACCAAATGCTGCTTACAGCTTTTGGACTATATGATGACAACTATTAAACGCTGCTTGCTTTGTTTTGTTGGAAAGGGGACCTGCAAATCAATTTTCAAAGCCCCTAAGAGGAACAGAGCTCCAGGGCATTGCAGGGGACCTGGGAGTAGGATGGCAGATGGAAAGAAGTCCAGGGAGAGCCCTTCATGTTAGTGCTTGTTCATGAAATACAACAAAAGTACACAAATGTGAAATTCATAGGTTCCATCATCTCTGAGAGGGATGGCCTCGTTCCACAGAAATAGGAAATGCTCTTCTTTACTTCAAAAGCTTTAAAATATCAGTGGGAGATATTTTATTTTAATCGAGCCCAGGAAATTCAGGTTCTAATTCTAAGCTAGCACACACTTCTGTCCCTAATTTTTGCAGGTTTTTTTTAATTAAAAAAAATAAGGAAGGCCTAAGGAAGAATATTTTGCGCTTAAAATTGAGCTAATGTGTAACTGTTTAATTAGCATAGGAATCACATGAATCTTACAAATAAATATTTGCAGAATGTATAAATTAACTGTTATAACACTTGTGCTTCAGAAATCAAAACGAAATTAGAACACATCCTTTAAAAGTGTTGATGCTCACTAATCAGACAGGTAATCTTTATGCTGCACGTAATTTCAGACCCCAAAAATATTCCTCAATAACAAAGGGCTGATTTAGACGTTATTAATGTGGTTTCAGTGGGACTTTCACAAGGCCAAAGAGAGAAAAGTGGATCCTGTAAAAGCACTCAAACATTGTTAATCCCCAGCACTGAAGATACCAATCTAGCCTTGCTAACTCTCCAAAATGTGATGATACCTCCAAAAGAATCCAAACCAACTTTGTGTGAAACTGGCTTCTTATTTCTCACCACGCAGGTTGGAATTCCATTGCTGGAAGCTTTTGTTTTTCACTATGAAACCTCACAAATAACTAATAACTATGAAGTTATTGGTCCCGAGATTCTCTTGTAGGACCAGTAAACTTCACTTTAAAGAGGAGGCAAAAGGACAATAAATCACAGGCTTAGCATGAATCCAGTAGTTGATGGGACCGTATTAGAACCCCTTAAACTGGGACAGAGAGGGGCCAAACAAATCCTGGTAGGGCACCCAGCCTAGACAGCTTTTCTGCCTTCATTCTATTGCCCCTCCTTTAGAAAACAAAGGCACACTCCTCAGAACCTTGAGACTCTTTGGTGGAGTTGTACTTGTGACTACAGAGGCCACAAAGTGTTCACCAACTCTCTGACCACGCCTTTGTCTGTCTGTCCCTCTGGACAGCACCTTCGGAGACAGGAATCCTGCAGCAGCTTTGCATGGTGTGGAGAGGCTCTTTGGGAGCAGATTTGCTGCTTGTGTATTAAATAATATGAATAATGGCCATAGAGGCATGGATGATTCCTAGACATGGAGGACAGAACCCTGTGGCAGCAGTATAACAGAAACTCACTGAAATACCTTCTTAAAAACAGGCAAAAAGCACATACAAGAATAGATCCTCACTTCATTAGCTATTGCTCCTAACACCTTATAAAGTGAATTAATGCTTTTTGTGGTGTGCTAGATTAGAAGCAACTCACTGCAATAATCAAACCTAGTTCTCAGGTTCTTGCTGCCTTTCCTCCCTGACTGGGCCTATGATCACAAATTCCCTTCCTGGTCCTCAGGCACAATGGACAAAGGGCTAGAAGGAAGACGAGCTATTTCATGTTGCACTGCCAGGAATTAAATCTGTTTCATCACCAGTTTGAAAAGCTGCATTAAACACTAATTTGAACTTTGTGTAGTAGCAGGAACGTTAGTGTAAAACTGACACTCACTACAAACACTGTGATCATTTTAAGTTGTTGTAAAACGATTTCCACATTTCTGTAACACTCAGCCCATCTGAAATTTGTTTTTTTGAGATCATCATAGGTAACAATTGCCAACTTTAGACAGATACAATGATGTGAGAGCCTCTTTTGTTTCCATTGTTTCCAAATATAGCACTTCTACTTACATTACGGTGAAAGAAGTAAACCTTCCCTATTACCTGAAAAACAAGTGTTATGAACACATAGAATTTTGCTAGTGTACTAAGGGTAACCACAGTAATAAAATAACCACAACAATAAAATAACTCTACATACCTGAGAAGGTATCTTGGATGCTTACTAGTACTGTTTCCACATTAGAGGGTGGGAAAACTCCCCAAATTATTTTTGTATTTTAGAATTTTCTCAGTTTGACAAGGGATAAATATTCTGATACGTAAACAGGACTAACTCTAGAAACTAAAAGATCACCCTAAAACTTTAGTTCATGCATTATAAGCTAAACATTAACTGTTAACTAAGAACCTCCCAGCTCCCAGCTAGCCAGACTAGGAAACGAAACCATTCCTCAGGCAAGACACGCTTACATCAGCCTTGGGTGGGGGCTGTGATTACACTAATTGGCCTTAATAGCCCTCACTCGCCTCACCTGGTACCCCTCCCACTCCTGCTGTAAACTCAGGCTGAAAGATGGGAGGCTGCTCTGGTGTTCCTGAGGGCCTGGAGGATGCTGTGGGTCCCAGGAGAAAATTGGATTTTTTTTAGCTGCCGAGTAAGAGCCTCACTTTCTCCTGCCAGTCAGGGATGCTGGTGAATTCTGGAATTGATCCTGCTGTGTGCATAGGAACTCTGCCTCATCCCAAAATCCAGGCTTTGCCCCCGTGCGTTTTGACAAAAGCGTTTTCCCCTCCACGGTCTGGGATACTGAAGGTGCCGCTGCCTCTCCTCTGCCTCCACCTCCCTGCTCCCCGGAGACATCGTGCAGCTCAAGAGGTTTTTACTTCAGTTCACAAGTTCTATTTCTACTTTTCCTTTTACTCCTGTGTCAAGTTAAATGTGTTCCACGTTGAAAGACACTGATAACACTGACAGAGTGTGCTCTGCTGCTCTACCCAGCTCAAGCTTTGTCTTGAAATGAACCTTCCCCTCAGCAGACAGAAGTGAAGGGCACTCATAGCAAATGAAAACATGGAGCACTGTTTATTAGGGCTGTTGGTTTGAATGCCAAGTTCTCGCTGCAGGATTAAGTGCATTTTGTATGCAGCTGGAATATGTCATAGATACATTTAGGTCTTTGAATTTTAACATTCCCAGGTGATTTTTTTTTCCTTCTGTCTTAACCTTTAGTAGAGAAAGAACTCTGGATACATTTTAAGTTCTCCCATTGTGAAAAAAATATTGTGATTAAAATTGATGCAATATTTTTTAAAATAACAGGTATTTTCAAATGGAATTATTATGAAGCAATGTAAGCAAAAGAAATGCTAAAAATTTCAGATTTTATATATGTTTTTGAATGAAAGAATTTTGTCTTTAACATCTCTTTATCTATTCCCAATACGATATTTGGTCTTGTGACTACTTAAAGCTGAAGTTTACAAATTATTTTACTCATATATGCCCAGTTTCTCATAAGTAAAATGAGCAGGAAACTTCACCACTGCTTTAGAGCTTTGCAAATGTTCTAAACAAAGAGGCCAGGAGGCAGCCATCTCCTTCCACATGCTTTTGAAACAATGCATTTGTTCCACACAAGAAAAGCAGAGTTTCTGCCTGCTGTAAGGATATGTTATATAGACTATGCTGCCCACTTGTTGCCTGATATAAATCCTAGTGAATAATCAAAATATTCCCATTGATTTCTGGGGACTCTGGGTGTAGTCCTTAGGTGAAATAATTTCTTACTGTTTTGTTAAAGTAGCCTTTCGGGAATCATGAGGTTCTGCCTGTTGTCATCAAGGGTTCTTTTAAATGTATACTGATTAGCCTGGTTTCAGCTTTGTTTATTAAAGAATATGAAGAATGGCCATGCAGGAATTTCTTCCAAGTGGTGAAATTAAGAGATATATAGCAAAGTTCTATAGGAATACAAAGAAAAAAGAACTGAATAAATGAATTGGGTGTTCCACACATATAAACAATTCCTGTGATTGTCCTCTGGCCTGCCACTACTCAAGTCCAGCATGCTTTTATCAGCTATGTTTTTGTGGGAGATGAATATATTGGGGAAGCAGATGAAGATGTTCATAAGCATTTGATCACCACTGCTATGTTTGAGAACTCCTTTATTCAAAGAAATGCTCCACATACTCTCTTTCTTTCTATGCCTCAGGATTTTTGGGCAGGAATGGTGGCTTGTTATGCTCCTTCTCAGCCTGTAGCTGGTCAAAAAATGGAGGCCTGTCTGCTGATAAGGCCCTTAACAGAGTTCCTTCTGTCTGTGACACTTCCATGCTGTTTTACCTTATTTGAAGTCAGCCTCGAGGACCACCCAGAAGTACCAGCTGGGGCAGAACTCTGCTGCTCACATTCTCAGCAGAAAGGAGCTGCTATCACCATAAAACAAACTGTGCTCAGTGTTTTGCTCTGCCTATCTTTTGCCTGGTGCTACAGCAGTGTGCAAATTGTCCTGGGGAAGGTTGGATCATCTGGAGGCCGATTTCTTGAAGCTGCCTCTCGTCCTGCTCCATTGGGGCTTGCTTCTCTCCAGCTCTTTGATAAAACCTTCAGGACTAGAGGTGAGCCACATGGAGTAAAAGATCAAACTCTTCCCCTCTGGCAGTTTGTCAGCACAAGAGCTCGGTAGGGCACAGTGCACATTTGCTATGGCAGGTTTTTAATTACATCTTTGATACAGCAGTGATAGGATTCCATATGTGAGAGCAGCGCAGCTCGGGAACTGCTACACCAGACTTGAAACAAATTCAGGTCAGATCCTCACCTGATGGAAATTAACTGTTTCACTGACTCGAAGGGAGCCCTGTGTATTTCTCACAACTGAGACTGTCATTCCTGGTGAGATTTTACTAAAAGGTTTAAGCCATAAAAATTATGAAAATGAGAGTTATTTAACATAAATGTGCTTTTCTCTCTCTCCTAACCCTGGAGCTCACAACGTTGCTAAACTGCTGGTGAACTTTTAGGAGAAGCAGACCATGTGTTGACCTGTGTAAAACACATGAAACCTTGAAAATATTAGAAGGTTGTGGACTTTGGAACTGTGATCCTCAGCTTGAACTTCCTGCCGGCCACTCTCCCGGTCAGGAGGCATCAGGTCGAGTTTTGTGCTGTGCAGCGAGCAGCACGTCTGATCACAACTGACAGCCTGCTTCCACAGCACCCAGCAAGGAGGAAGGCTGCATCTGCTCCAGAGCAGGGCTGGACAAAGGCTTCTGACTTAGGGGAGATGGGAAAATAAAGCTTGTTTGTTTATAACGTAATGTTCATGATTTGTTAGCCATAAATGACAGCAAATTTGTTTGTGTGAGTGTGTCTGTGAATTTTGGGAAACTGATCAGTTCGATTTCAGTAAGAGCATCATTGAAAATAATTTCAGTTTCTAAGCAGTGTTCTGTGCCAATCCTTAATTATATAAATTGTGAGCTCTTCATATTACGCACTTGTTTATTCTCAGTAAGTACCAGCTGAATTTTTTCCAGATAAAATGTCCATAATAAGGCCATCCCACTGCAGCCTGCTCCCTGCAAACTGAGAGTCACACCATGGCTCCACACCCAGCTCCGGGGACCCAGCCCAGCTGTGCCCAGCTTCCACCACTTCCAAAGACCCATAGCCACTGCTCACCATTGAGGTTCTCGCTGCTGATTTTAGGCTATAGAATGACTTCAGAGAAGGAGATCTTTACTTTGGGTGTCCCTTGTAGTTCTCCTCTCCTCTTTCTCTCTCCACCCCATTTCCTTCCCATTATCTAAAGGTCAGATATTGAGGTTCTTTTCCAGTCATGCTGAATAAGATGTTATTTTACCAACTGCCCCCAGAAGACAATAGGAGCGCTGTCAGTGTAAGACCAGAAGTGCAACTGGTGCAGATGGAAGGGGCAGAAACCAAAGTAAGAGCTCTAAGTATTATTCCCACTGACTTTGGTAGGTCCCAGCCTGGTGACAATGATGTGTACATCAAAGTATCCTGAAAGCAAAGTATCCTGGGCTCTATGAAAAAGTGATCTCAAATTAGGATTCCATGAGAAGAATAAAGTAATAGGAATGAGTTTCAGCTGCTACATTAAATCCTGCTCTGAAATAAGATTCTACAGGTAATTTTCTCCTGCCTTTGTCCATTCCTGCTCCCACAGGATCTGAGGGATCAGCCTTGTGACAGAAGGGAGCAGGAGCCCAGAGCACTGTGCCAGCCTGGAGAACAGACACACAACTCCGCCCTTTGGGTTGAACCCTGGCTCCTTTTCACAGTTCTGCAGCCAAAGGGCCACAGGGGATAAAAGGCCCTTAGAAAATGACAGCTGAGCATCTCTCTTCTCTGGATGTCCAGACCTGGACAGGACCATGGCCAGAAGCTTTGAACAGAGGGAGGGAGGGAGTGAGGGAGGGACAATGGCAAAGCATGTTCGACCAGTTTTGCTTCTATACCATTCTCAACTGTAGGAATTAGGGGTGGCATCTGAACCTCCACAGCTTTTGAGGGACTAACCTCAGTCTTCTGTAGATCACTGGAAGGGAATGAAATACCCAGTGTGTGTTGGTCTTTTGCAGGGAGAACCAGCACAGGAAAGCAGTGGACACAGGTGTGTGACAAGGCAGGTAGGCAGAGGTAGGCAGAGTGGGCCTGACTGCCTGATTCATCCTCTCATTCTTCATCTCTGAGCTCAGGCCATGACTTGGATGCCTGAGAACATGCTGAGATTTTAGCCCAAGGGAAGAAAATGACGAGGCATTGACCCAAAAAGGGAATGTTCAAGTCTTATGAATACTTTTGTCCTGTTTATCAAACAGAATCTTCAGCTTTTCCAAACACAGTATGTCCCTTTCATGCTTCCATTTTCTATATCACACGCACAGGGAAAACAACTGAAAATGTCCTAGGAGGATCAACAGTTTGTTGCAGTAGGGAAACAATTCCCTCTCCATGCTCTGATTTCCACCAATGTCCCTGAGGTTTGCACGGACAGCAAATACCTGTTAGCACCAGGCATTAGTGACAGAAGTTGCTTTGTAGCTACACTGCATTATTTTCCAACTGGAATTTCTCAGGTAATTTTGCCCTGCCTAATTAAAGCCTTCCCCCCCCCAGGGGAAAGCTGTAGGAAGGAGAAGAAAATAGCTGGGAAGAAGGAAACCGGGATACATCCAAGAGAGCACAAGCTGGAGATTTTCAGAAACCAATAGAACCCTTGGAATTTCATCTTCTAATGAGCAGCTGAATCTGAACAGGAGCTGGTGCTCTAATGACACATTTACTCAGTTTCCCCTGGAAACTGGGACTGAGGAGCAAGGGATGAGAATTTCACGGAGCAACAAGCAAAGAGAAGCAATACTGCTTCTTTTGGCTCTTATGGAAGTGGGCCTGAACTCCATGGCCAAACTCTCATGAACAGGGACACAAAGAAACAGCTGTTTCCTTCAATGAAGACAGAGTAACCTACAGAGACTTGTAAAAAAAACCCCAACAAACACAAAAAAACCCCAACAGACAAACCAAAAGAACAGAAATCAACAACAAAAATAACCCTCAACCCCCCAACAAAACAACAAAAACCCAACAAAAAAACCCAAAACAAAACAGAAAGAAAACCCAAGAAAATTGGGAATATGCAGAGCTAATCCCAGCCCTGGAGATGTCTGGTGCATACCTCTCATGATGCATGTGTAAATTGTGCCTCTTTGTCCTTCTGAGGTGTTAGGAACTGGCCACTCCTCATCTTCCACTCCTCTTCTCCATGCTACTCACCTGTTCAAAACATTTTTTTATAAGGATTTGCTATCCTTTTCCTCCAAAGGAAGGGCCTGATCCAACTGCTGCTGAATCAGCGGCAAATGTCCCCCTGCATGGAGTGGGATTAAGTCCTTAATGTGTGTGAGCAGTTCCATAAGAGGGCAGAAGAGACAGTAAAATACACTTTTCCAAAATATCTGTGAATTTTGCGAAGATCACAGGTGAAGGAGCACAAGTTTTTAAAAGTATAAATAATATACCAAGAAACTTCCAAGTTATGACTTGCCACGTGTAATTTGCGTTTTTACTGAACCACAGAAATGAATTTCCAGCTTTCATAATTTCAACAAGAAAGAAATCACTGGAAAAGAAACATTACAGGAACATTACAAGCCACAGGGAAGGGAAAAAAGTGTCTCCAAAGTAATGGCCCAACAAGCACCATGTCAGTCAGGATGCAGGAGGGGAAGGGATATCCACCTCCATTAAATTGGTAGGGTTCTTTTTCTGTGTCTTTATTTAATTAGAGTCTATCAACTTAATATTTGGCCAATAAACACCAAGATCAGGATTATTCATCAGCCTATAAGGCCTCTCATGTGGATTTCATACTGTTGGAGAATGTGTCTTGTTTCACAGCTTGTCAGTACAGAAATATGACCAAAAAAGGCTTATCCCAGAATCCTGTGAAGTATTCAGTATTTTTCCCCACTATTTGCAATAACCATCACTTCCCAGTGGAAAAATTCTCCAGTGACTTACAGTTTGAAATCCACATGGAATGAATAATACCTTTACTATCGTTATAAATACTAGCACTATTAGAAA